>JARYZH020000147.1:600000-1101928 GCA_030021035.2 Notholithocarpus densiflorus
CTTCACTTGATTCTTAGACAGACTTACATGGCTTTAACACTTGAACTTGAAACATTGTTCCTTGAAGTATTAAACAAATCTTAGATCTACCCAATTACAAGTAAAGTGTGTTTTGTCAAAAGATTAGCCAATTCTATATTGACATATGTTCCTAACATGATTCACATATGTCCTAACAATCTTCCCATTTAGCAATCTGTGACAAAACCACAACAAACAAATGAACATATGAGAGAAGTCATAAATCACTCAACTCATACTCACTTGTTGAATACAATAAAATCTATCCTAACACAAACTCTTGAAAAATTTTGCAAGAAGAGAGTTTATGGCAAGAAGACTTTGACAACCTATATTTCTGAAACACTTTAAACAAAACTCATCAAGGCAGCTTAGTGTGAAACAGAAATAAAAGATTGCATACAATAAATAAGAAGCATGTGCATAAAGAGAGAAAAGAAATAACACATGTAGAGATAGGTGAAAAAACTATAATAACAACCTCATCATATATAGATAACATCATAAGTGCAAGGTTTGCTATCACAAAGTAAGAATAATGTATCTATAAAAGACGAAAAGAAAAAAATACATAAGTCCTCACTACATCCCTCAGAAAGAAAAAAACACTCCCCTTAACAAAAATCTCCTATGCTAACTCTCCCCCTATGTACATAACTACTCTCATATCCAAAACTAATCTCCCCCTTTTTGTGACGAATGACAAAAGGTAAGTAACTCAAGCAGTCATCTCATCATCATTGGGCGAGCTAGCATCCTCATCCTCATCCTCATCCTCATCATCATCATCGTTGTTGGAGTCACCATCATCGTCCTCGTCCTTAGATGCCTCTAGAGAAGGAGAGGGAGACTCTACGAAGCCACCAAGGCGAGCCTGCCATCGAGCAATACGATCGACACGGGTGTTCACCTGACACAACTCATAACTGAGGGTGTCAAGGAGAAGGTGCAGATGTGGAAGGAGCTACGCCATGACCGCCTCGAGGGTCACAACACCCGCCGATGAAGAAGGTGCGGATGTGGAAGGAGCGGAAGAAGCCGGAGGAGTCGCTGTCTTTGTCCGTGGTCGTTTCGATCGAAGCTGGGCCTTGCTCCATCTGACGGTAGTAGCGTCTATGGCACACATAACCGTAAAATGAGGAGACTCGGGATAGGAGACAGAAAAATGGCGAAGAAGCCTAGTGATAGCTAAAGGAAAAATAAGCTTATCACGAGTCACCGTATCCCTATAGACATCTATACGGGAAAGAATGAAGTGAGAGGGAAAATCTATGGTAAGCTTCTCAAGGAGGGACAACAAAAATCGAGCACGAGGCTTTGTGAAAGAGTTATAGTGAGACAAATGATGAAGAACGAATGTCATCACCATGTTAAGGAACCTCAGACCTTTTGCAAAGCCCGAGTAGAGGGTGGTTTGACGATCACCCCAAGAAGAAGGTGTCTCACAGAAAAGAGACGAGAGTTCGTCTTTGGACACAGTCCTCAGACGATTGCAGCCAGGGTAGTCAGGATGTGCTACCCTAGGAACATGTAGCACCTCAGATACAATATCCAAAATGGCTACGATGCGCGTACCTCGAACGCGAGTGAAAAAATGAGGTACTGAATAATCGAATCCGTGCATATTGGAGTAAAACTCCTGCATGATCACTGAGGGACAAGTGACCAGGATGCCATACAGTGACTCCCAACCCCTACTGTAGATGACAGTGGGAAGGTCAGTATTGGAAAAATCCGATAGAACGACTTGGCATTCCGAATGAATGCCTCGTCGTGAGAAGTTCTCCGAAAAGTCCCTACGGGCTTTATCATCATGGAACTGGATGTGAGAAGGAGTAGAATCAGAGGTGGAAGAAGAAGAAGGTGCCCCAGAACGAAGAGGGTTTCGAGACGGAGTGGATTTTCGTTTAAATGCCATAGAGCAACTAACCGAAAGAAAGAGAAAGAGAGAGAGAGACACGCAGAAAAACACCAACAGTTAAATATCAATGTGATAGAAACAAAATTGGTACATGTGCATAAAGAATGCATGAACATGTGACATGCAAAAGTAAAAACATCATAGGCTCAGCCCTATCCAAACCTACCAGCACATAACATTTTAACATAGTAATCACACATCTAAAATGCATGATGATTTAAAAATCATTTACACAAAAACCAACCTAAAAATTTGTAAAGAACTCATTAATTTTGAAAAACCCCAAATTTTTCAAAAAATCCCAAAAGTTAGGTAAAAAAAACATGAAATGCATGATAAGAATAGAGAGAATAAGATCATACCAGATGAAGAAATGATCTTGAGACCGAAAAACTTCTGGGTTTGAGGTTTGGAGTGAGAGAGAAAAGTTTGGGGAGGTGAAGAGAAAAACTATCGAGAGAGATCGGGGAGAAATGAAGAAAATCCCGTTGTCACTATATATAGACATATTCGCAGCTCGATGGATCGACAGGTGTCGTAAGGTGTCGAGAATTAAAATTTGCCAGAAGAAGCAATCGAGCAGCTATCGAGAAGCTATCGAGGTGTCCACAGCAAAAGAGGCTCGATGGATCGAGAAACTATCAAGCATCTATCGAGCATACAGAAACTTCCTCGATGGATCGAGAAGCTATCGAGATTGAATCTCAAGAATCTCGATGGATCGAGATTATGCTAACAGCTATCGAGAAAAGAAGCTCAAAAGGCTTGATAGATAGCCTAGCTGTCGAGAGGTATTGAGAAACTGTCGAGATTGCTTAAAAACAGTTTTTTAAGGAAGAGAAAAACACAGACATGAATGCAATCAAACATGCTACTCAACCAAAGATCCAAGTAATATTTTGAGCTCCCAAAATCATCTCTCAACAAAAAAAATGTCAAGCATTTAGATCCAAACACACACACACACTAAACAAGTCTAACAAATTTTATATTTCAAAAACAAGTTAAGACATTTTAGTGAGCATACATTAACACATGTATTCCTTGTGATGGCCAAATCACATTGTACCTACACATGTATCAAGAGTAGCAAAGAATATTGCGTGTTGTGTGTGAAAAACATTGCAAGATTGCATAAGTATCTACATGTTATGACGATTTGAGATATGAGAAAATCACTTTAACTCACACACAATCATAACTGTTTGATGGAGACTATCACCTTCGAGGTACATTCTATAACTCTCACATCTCCTAGAAGACACGCTTGCAATCATATATAAAGTATTTTGATTCTTTTTGCTTTTATTTTTCTTTGCATATTTTCTTTTAAGCAAACCATGCATGGGCATATAAGAGAGAGAAAAGAAATACCCAATGATGTTAAGTTTTTGATATTGCACTTTTGCTATGCTGAAGCATACAGATGTCATTTCATGATTGGCGGGCAAAAGTGATGAGGTGGTTATTTATGCCTTTCTCTTAGGATTTTCTAGTCATTCCCGTCAAAAAGAGTGATACGAGTGTTAAGTACAAGCGATTACTTAATCTTACTCATCACAAACACGAGCCAAAAAGCTCACTTGCTTAGTTATGCATAAAGATGCTCATCTAAGTTACGAAAGATACAAAGTTTAGAAAACTTTGTTTCAATTGTCATCCAAGGTACACAAATACCAATGTACACAAATACACACTGTTTTTGTATTTTTCTAATTTTTCAAAATTTTTTTTTTTTATGAAAAACAAAATAAAGCAAAACTGAAAAAATAAACAAACAAAAACATGGTAAACAAAGCAATGCACAAAACTAGACTGACTTAAAACAAGAAAGCAAAACACACAAGTAATGCAAAATCAAAAGCAAGAAGGGGAGAGAGAGAAAAAGTGACTAAATCACTTGGAGCCTTTTTTCCTTCCATACATTGGAAGAACCTTTCCGTTTAGCAAACCCTTGATCCGGCGGTGAGGGGCAAGAATTGAAACCATTAAAGTTCGAAAGGAACATGAGCGCTTTGAGTAAATCTCCAAGAGAAGCAAAAGGGGATGGAAAGTTATTCTGGTTTCTAGATGAGATCATACTGTTGCTCTGTTGATTGGCTAACCACTTATAGCAATTAGGTCGTGTATGTCTAGCTGCTCCACAGTGATGACAGAGATGTTGCTTCTTCTGTTTAGGCTTTTGAGTGTTTTCCTTCTTAGCCCTAGGGTTTTTAGTTTCTTTCTTATCTAGCTTAGGGGGTGCTCCTAAGATAGATTTACCCTTGTCTATGTTCTCACTAGCTAACACATTTTTCACATCATTTTTTTCAGATTCAACATTATTAGTAGGAGAAACAAAAAAGTAGTACTAGTAGAAGCAATACTAGGAGAAGAGAAATCATACACTAAACTGGTTCGATCAGAAGCAGATTTGTGAATGCTGAGCATTTCGTCAAGCTTTGCACTTGAAGTCCTTTCCAACTGAACTCTGACTTGGAACAACGCTGCCTTAAGCTTTGTGGTCTTTTCAGCCAAGAAATTGTTCTCAAACCGTAGTGCTCCAATGGTTTGATTGGCTTTATCAAACTTTGTGGAAAGCTCTTCTTGATCAAGTTCCAAATCACTCAGCTTCTTGGTGGCCAGCCTATATAGTTTTTCATGCTTCTCAAATACCTTATACAATTTTTCATAAGCTGGATGGATATCATCTTGATCATCCATTTTCTCGAACTTAGAATCCACCAAGTCCTCTTCATCATCCACATCTTCAACAATCCCCTCAGTAGGATTTACAGTAGCAGTGAAGGCATTTAAGATTCCATCATCCTCATTATCAGAATCATCTTCAGGCTCGGTATCGCTCAAAGTAGCAGCAAGTGCCTTGCTGTTCCCAATGGTCTTAAGATACGTAGGGCACTTTTGTTTCATGTGACCGAACCCTTGACACCCAAAGCATTTTGGTCCTGAGGGAATAGTGTACTGATCGCCGTCCCTAGCATCCTTCTTTCCTTTGTCCTGGTTCTTAAATTGAGACAAGCTGGACTGCTTGCGGTCTTTGTCAAATCCTTTAGCATTGGCATTCTTCATAAACTTTTTGAATTGCCAAGTATATAGGATTTCATCTTAGAATCTTCATCGTCTAAAGACTCATCAGTGTCACTGCTCTTAGCCTTCAATGCCATGCTTTTGCCCTTACTAGATTTCTCAATCCTTGTCAAACCCAACTCATAGGTCTACAGATTACCAACCAGCTCTGTCAAAGGAATTTTGTCAATATCTTTCAATTCCTCAATCGCGGTGATCTTGGCATGAAATCTCTCGAGTAGAGATCTAAACACCTTTCTAACAATCTTGGGTTCGGGAATGGTTTCCCCAAGATTAAAGGTTGAGTTCACTATGTTCTTGAACTTGGCATAGAATTTATCAAATGACTCATCCTCCTCCATCTTAATCTCTTTAAAGCTCATGGTAAGCCTCTGAAGTTTTGAATCCTTGACAGCCTTGGTTCTTTCATAGGTTGTCTAGAGGATGGTCCATGCTTCCTACGCAGTTTCAGTAGAGGATATCTTCTTGAACTCTTCATTCGTAACCGCACTGAATAAAGCATTCAATGCCCTACTGTTGAAGTTTGCCGCCTTGATCTTAGCATCATCCCAATCGGCCGGCGCTTCCTTTGGCTTGGTCTAGCCTATCTCCACAGCTTGCCACACTTTCTCAACTAAAGACTACAAGAAAGCTCTTATGCCTACTTTCCAGTAAGCATAGTTAGTGCCATCAAATAAAGGAGGTATAATAAGAGACTGTCCTCTATCCATGACAAAAAGGGGTCAATGGATCACATAGCAAAGATTAACCCTAATCAGAGTGTGCCTGCTCTGATACCACTGGATAGGCCAAAAATGTATTGACCCCTTGTGATGAATTAACTAATTAATTAGCTAAGTTAATTAATTAATTCAATTTGCATGCAATAAGCGTGGTAGCACAAACAAATCACCAACTAAGTTAATATGCAGCGAAAAATAAATTGACACGGTGATTTGTTTACGAATGGGGAAAACCTACACAGCAAAAACCCCACTGGGTGATTCTAAGGTCATCACTCCCGAGAATTTACTATTATCACAACAAGCGGTTACAAGTAAAGGAATCTCAGTACTTTATACCAACCTACAGTTGAACTCTTACCCCAATACTCAATTGGACTTGTTCTGTAGTGACAATCTCTCCTTTCAACGCACGACACCCAGTACATGACTAACCAATTCGATGCGCGGATCCCAGTACGAGGCTTACACACCAACTTGAGAAGGATGTTGACTGCAAAATTCTTTAGTTCATCAATACGATGAAGATCACGAAGCTCTTTGGTTACAAAACCCTATGGTGTACAAACACAGCAGTTTCTTGAAGAGAAAGATGAACTAGGGCATATGTCTCCGGTTCACAATATGCTTGTGAAAAACCTTTGCATCAAGTTGCACTCACTTGCATCAGTTGTGACAGCCCTTAAAACAATCCTTATATATGTTTAGGGTTGTGAGAAAAGAAAGCCTAAACATCTATACACAGATTGGATGAAAATCAGAACTGAAAATCTGATTTTCTTAAATCTCGATAAATACCCTATCTATCGAGTAGCTGTCGAGCATCAGGCTTAAACAGCCTTTTAAATCTCGATAGATACTAGCTGTCGAGCTTTAAAATCCAGCACTTCTTCACTTGATTCTTGGACAGACTTACATGGTTTTAACACTTGAACTTGAAACCTTGTTCCTTGACGCATTAAACACATCCTAGATCTACCCAATTGCAAGTAAATTGCATTTTGTCAAAAGATTAGCCAATTCTATATTGACATATGTTCCTAACATGATTCACATATGCCCTAACATCCACATCCTTGCTTTCAATAATGGCAGTCACTTTGGGTCTAAAGTCCTCAGTTAAGGATCTAAGAATCTTCCTAACAATCTTAGGTTGATTATAAGTTTCACCCAAATTATAAGCAGAATTAACAATATCATTAAGCTTAGCATAGAATTCGTCAAAACTTTCATCATCAGACATCCTAATGCTTTCAAATCTAGTTGTTAATTGCTGCAACTTATTAATCTTAACTGCAGTATGAGCAACCTCAACATTTGAGATTCTCTTGAATTCCTCCATAGAAATAGCATTAAAAATAGCATTTATGGCTTTGCTATTAAAAGCGACTGCCTCTTTATGAGATGTTGACCACTCACTAACAAGAGTAGTCGGTTTTTCCCATCCGTATTCAACGAAGTTCCACACTTTCTCATCAATAGATTTCAAGAAGGTTTTCATCCTTACTTTCCAGTAGGCATAGTTGTTCCCATCAAAGTGAGGAAGGATCACAAGAGAGTGACTGTGTTCCATGACAACAGGAGTCAAGGATCAACTCTTATATCAAAAGATCTAAACACAAGAGCTAACCTGCTCTGATACCACTTGTACGTTTTTAGACCCTTTAAGACAAGTTGTTTAACCTAGTTATTTAGCCAAGTGATTACTTAGATAAATTATTCAGTTCTAGGTTAACACAATAATATCATATCATGCAAATAAAACGGAAATATAAAGTACACCACGATATGATGACCTAGGATAACCTAACCAAAAACCTGGGGAGGATTTAACCTAGTTATCCTCAAGGTAAAAACAGATCCACTGTGAAAGAATTGAAGTATTTACAATAAAACTTAGACCACTAACATCCTATTGCTACCTCAAGTAGAAAACTTACTACCACGACCACGTGACAACTCCGAGTCCACGGACTACTTCTTTCTTTGACCTGCAGCAACCACAAGTTCTCCTACTTGTGACTTTAAGACTCCACTCAAAGGTTTTAGATCTTCTTTAATGTTCTTTATGTAGCAACTTTAGAGATCATCAAATTCTTGATGCAAATCTTGATATTGATAACTCTATGTGTGTGTATGAGGGTAAACACCTCTAGATCTCATAGAAGATTCAACACACAACTCTCAAAAAGACCTCTAAAATGTAGCTAGGGTTTTTCCATTTATACTTGGAGTGAAATACAAAACCCTACACGTCATATGGGCTTGGGTTGAATTGGAATTTCTCCAAAAAATTAAATCTACACTAGTTTTGATCGATCGAGTCTAATTTTCGATCGATCAAGCCTTGCAAATTTTGTCCAATAAATCCAGCAATCACTTGATTCCAATTTTACATTAAATCACACTTTGAGCAAGCCTAAACCTATACTCTATGTTTTGATCATGGTTTGCCAACATAATACATATTGAAGTTCTAATATATTAGTTTCTAAAGTCTTAGAACCTAACAGAATCCACTTTCGATTTCAAGCGATCTCAAGCTAGTTGCTTTACCCACAAGTGACATCTGGTAAACTGTTAGATTAGAGTGCTAGCTAGGGAAGTCGCAACCATTTCGTGACTAGCTAGGTCATGACAAGGTCGTGAGTTGCACGATTAGTGTACTCTGTTTTCTGACAATATTTGGCCATTGTGATGATGCTAGCACACACCCTTATAGCTATTGTACATGGCCAAGTCTTTAGATAAGGGTTATTGCAAACTCTAGAACAAAAGTTGAATATCCAAGAGGCCACTGTTAGGATTAGTGCTCTAAAATCCTATTATATACTATATATGACATTATGTCATATGTAATAAAGTTGTTTTATTATTATCTAAAATAATTGTAATATGAATATTTAGATATTATCATATAGTCCTTGAGATACATAGTATGTGATTTATGTGGTTTAGTCACAGAAGATATAAATCACAAGTTCTTTGTAAACTCAAAATCTTAATTCGTAGTCAGTAATGAAATTGGGCATTTCATCTGCGAAGACTATAACATGTCAATTAAGATGATTTGTCTTAATCATGCAAGTGAAGACTTCTAGTTGATATATTAATATGTTTTAAGTGTATAAGACATATTGAATTGGACTGCTGTGAGATTTATTATTCTATTAACGACTGTCAAATGAATAATAAATCTTACGACTTTCATTTACATAAACTCTCGATCCTGAGGGAATAGTGAACCCGATCATGAAATATAGATTGCTTTAATATATCAGGAGTGAGATCTATATAAACGGTCAAAATCTCAGTATGTTGGGCAACCACACCTAATATTGAAGGAATACATATTCTCAAGATGGAATTCATAGTCTATTTATAAAGATATAAAATATTCCCTTGAGATAAGTTTAATGAGTTTGGTTATTTAGAATGTTAAGCCCAACCACTTTAGTAAAGAGCTACTAAAGTTTATATTTTATGAAATTAGATTTCATAAAATATATATGAATAACTTAAAGAATTAAAGCAGATACTCAAGGATCAAGAGGTAGTAATTTTCAAAGTGATAGTTACATATTATGACTTTGTATTACTACAAATATTTTCATGAAGGGGTTAAATGTTTGTTGAGGGGAAAATTTTGTGTTCCCAAATAGAATATGGGGTAGCCAAGCCAAAACTCGACGATGGGCTCTTGAAATAAAACCCAAAGGCTTTCGGTGTCGTGTAAGCCCGCCTAAGCAAGAGATAGAGGCCGCACCCTGACAAGAAGACAACAACAAAGCATAATAAACACGTTACTGTTGTTAGTTTGTTATATTATTAGTCCTTTTATAGCATCATAGTTCAAATTAGTCCTCTAGTGGTAAGGGTAAAATTACACTTAGTCTAGAAAAAATAGATTTAAACAGTCCAATGGTCAATGATTAAATAAGTTTAGGAATGTGTTAACTCTTGGGGGTCCTTGCATGTCTTAGTCAGGGGAGTTCATTGTACTTTCAGCCATCATTACATCAATGTGAGGGAAAAGTTCAATTGTTACATATACATTATATACTTCAACCGTAAAATAAAAAGTAAAAATTAAAGATTCCATGGGAAGAGATAGTTTCCAAAACATTATGGCCTTCATCATAATAATACTAAACAAGGATTAAAGGCTTCATTGTTACAAATAAAAGAGGTAAAATAGGATGGAATGAAGAGAGAGAGGGATCCCAGCTCAGTGCAGCAAGTTTTAGACTAAGATTTTAGTGAGTGTGTGTTCATAAGGCATGAATGAGACAATATGGGCTGTTTTGAGTGAGTGGGATGAGATTAACACTGAGGTTAAGACTTTTTGTGAGTAGTGGTCTGTTTGTGAGTAGTGGGAGGCATTTATGAGCTGTGATTGTGTAAAAGAGAGGAAAGAATGTCTGAGGTTAGATGAATGTGGGCTGAAGGGGATGAGTAGTGAGCTTGAGGAGAGCTAAACTACTAGCAAAATGGCAAATAGACCAGGGGTTTTCAGAGGGAGTAGCTGTCTTTGTGGGCTGAGGTGTTTATGCTTTTATAATGGAGTTTAGAGAAGCATTAATTAACAAGCATCCAAAAAAACGTAGCTCTGATTCAGGGGAGTAAGTCAGATGAATTAATAACCTAGATTTGGCCTAAAAATGGGAGATTTGCTTTTGGGGCTGTTTTGCTTCTTTGGGCAAGGTAGTATTTGGAGTAACCTTGCATTAAATGCTAAGATTGCTGAGATTGTGTTCAGCCAATGGGATTAAGGCAAGTATTAAGGAAAGAATCCTAGTGCTGTAACTAAGATTTGGACCCTAGGAAGTAGGACTCAACACCCAAGCCAGGTGTCAAAGTTTAAGCCCACTTCAGAGGGTTCCGCTGGAGATTCCTTTATGCCCTCCAAACCACATGTTCCCAACTTTTCCCCTTTAAGATTCATGGGCTTGGCACATAAATCACGTCTTGAATGTTTTTAACATTTATAGCATCAATTTGTTGAAGTTTGGATAATTTGGTTTCAACTCCCCTTCCGCTGGAGGTGCAGTCTTGAGGAAGATGATGGAGTCCCTTCATCCTTTTGACTTCAGCTAATATGACAGCCCTTGCGCACTGTTCACGTCAGGTAGAGGGTGGCAGAAAACTGATGGGACAACCCCTAGTTCATCCTCAAAGGCTTGGTCCTCTTGTAGGGGGCTCTAGTTGTTTCTTTGGTTAGGGATAAATAAGGGCTGATTGCCCACTTTCAAGCCTCTTGCTGGGACCTTTTTGGGCTGGAACTTTGCTTCATTTCAGCACCTTTAGTTGGGCCACATGGCCCTTTCTTTGCTTGGGCTTGCTCCCTTCTCCACAAGATTCTTGGGCCTACAAAATGGGCATTAAAGACATGCTTTGCCATGGGTTTTTTACTCCTCATGGGCTTTAGTTGTTAGTAGAAATAAAATGAATCTATGAGCTTTAATAAATATTTATGATAGATTTTGGGTATTAATTCCCATGGGCTTTAAATAACTTCCCATAATTTTTACTATGGATTACTTTGTAAATGATATTTTCTTTGGGGCTTTTTTAAATAATGACCTCCAATATTTTTCTTGAGAATAATATTTACCATGGGTTTTAAATAAATATGGTAACAACCACTATAATAGAATAATGTGATGTTCTCATGAGTTTTTCTATAGATAATCATAATAGACATGTAGGATGAATAATTACCATGAGTTTTGGTAATAAATATTATGAATGTTGTGATGTAAGATGGATAGTGAACATGAGTTTATAATATGAAATAAATAAATGTCATGGGTCTAATAATCATATCTTTCCATGGGCTTTTATAAGATGATCGCTATGGGTTTTGAGAGTAAATAATTCATAAATTCCATGAGTTTGTAATATTATAGTATTAGGTTTAAGAATCTAAAGTATTGTTCAGTATTGATAACCTTGGGCTTTCGATAAATAGTGCCAACGTAAGTTGGGCTTTTGATATTGCCAATGAGAATTGGGCTTTTGATGTTACCAATGAGAATTGGGCTTTGATGTTGCCA
Organism: Notholithocarpus densiflorus; assembly: GCA_030021035.2. Classification (NCBI taxonomy): domain Eukaryota; kingdom Viridiplantae; phylum Streptophyta; class Magnoliopsida; order Fagales; family Fagaceae; genus Notholithocarpus; species Notholithocarpus densiflorus. The sequence continues at coordinate 611,808 of JARYZH020000147.1, forward strand.
ATGTGAATTGGGCTTTGGATAAATAAATTGCCATGGTTTCAAACCATGGGATTTGATTATGGATTTGAATTCCATTGATAAAATTGTTTTGCCATGGATTTGAGTCATGGGCTTTTCAAATATTGCCAAGCATAAGTATTCTTGGGCTTTAGATAGAATAAGATGTGTGTATTGGGTTCATAGGGCCGGTTTTGGGCTTAGTTAAATAATGATAATAAAATTGGATAAAATAGGAGTTTTTTGGGCTTTTTGTGATACTTTATATCATGACCCAATTTAGATAATGAAATACGAAATATTTGTGATTTACATAATAATAGAGCCAAAAAATGTTTTGGAAAACCCAATAACTTATAGTGGTATAAATAGGTGGTACTCAAATAAAGTTAGATGTAAAAAAAATGTACCCTAACAATGTTTAATGAAGTCTTGGGATAAAATTTATTAATAAGGTCTAGAGTGCAATTATATTATATAGTAGTATTAAATATAATTAATGGTAATTTTGGGATTGTCAAAAGTTGACAAATAAGTCTAAAACCCATTGGAGCTAGAGTTTATTTGTCCATTTTTGGTCCCATTCCAAGCCACACATTAAAACCCAATTGGGCTAGCCCAAAAGGCTAATCCAATTAGATAATTAGTTATTTATTTAATAAGAGTTATTGAATAAAATAAGTTCCATGTGCAGAAAAAAATACGTTTGATTAAAAAGAGATATATTTAGTTTTTTCTCAAGAAACTTGGTGATTTTCTTGAACAAATACGTATAGAACTGATTGAGAGACCACACATTTTGGGCACATTTTGAAATTGGAGTGAAGATTGAAAGTCTTCCCAAGTTCAATCTTCATTTGTTTTGAATTTCATTGCATCAAGGTATGCCTTCTTATTCTTTGTTTCTAAAATTAAGATGTTGCATGTTATCTCACATGAATGAAGTAGATCCGTTTATTTCTGCTGCATGTTTTTTGTATGAGATACAAAACTGTATTTTCATGTATTTTCCCAATAGCCACCTCTCATAAGAGAAGTGAGAATTGTTGGTTGTTGAGATGCGAATTCCCTTCATCTCACCTATTTACAGTCCTTGTGAGTTGTGGTGAAGGTTCTTGAAAATTTCAAAAGCCAAATTCAAAATCCAATCTATTTGGTAGTGTTTCCATTGGTACTTCAATGGAAGGTTTCTAGTAAGCTAAAAGGAGAAAGGGCGGAGAAGCTAGTTGCTAGCTGTAGCTTGGAGAGCTCAAGTACATTTAAGCTTATGGGCTTGGAGGATATATAATATTCTATTGTACTGCAACTATCTTATCAAGTGGAGATTTTCAACGGTGTGGTTAGGAGAAAAGTTTTTCCGCTCGAGTTTTGGGTTTTTCTCTTCCTAAACAGTTCTTAGTGTTTAATTGTAGTTTGCATGCATTTACTATTTTCCATATTGCTTTACAATTGTTGAGGACAAATTTTTCACACCACATGGCTTCATTTCATTGGCGACTTGCACCACGTCAATACTATTATGAATTTTGGGAAAATCTCTTCTAAAGCCCAAAAGAGCCCATATTTACACAAAAAGGCGTCCAAGCCCATGGTTCAAGCTCATAGCACATCATCTCATTTTTGGCCCATGATCCAAGCTCATGAGTCTCATCAGGAGAATTTTGGGAGTCGTGGTTTGGAGGGCCAAGAAGTATGTTCAGTAAAGCTCCAGTGGTTCAAAGTTGATGAAGGAAAGCATGTTGCTTGGCATGTCTTCCCCAATTCCCTGAACTCTGACGGGTCAGTGTGTAATAGGTAACATTTGGTAAGCCTCTCATATCACATAACACTTAAAATGATAAAACTCCCCATGCCCTTTACATAAAATTAATGTTCATCAATGTAATTATAGTATTTCATATCAATTATATTATTATCATCTAAATCAATTTCAAGCATATGGCTAAATATACATTAGTATATCATATCCAGCATTAAATGCTCTCCTTACCCTCCAAAATTTGGTTAAAATACAAAAAGACCATATTTACATCTCTAAGACTTCATCAAACATCAACCAACTAGTCTATTACTTACCAAAATTATATATGGACTAAACATATAATTTTTCAAGAGAGAAAACTTAGCCGAAAATACCAATAACAGCTCCAACAGAAGATGTAACAGCTTCTGCACAAGCTGCAACAGCTCCAGCGGAAGCTGCAATAGCTTCTGCAAAAGCTGAAATAGCTCCAGCGGAAGCTGTGAACAGCTTCTGCAGAAGCTATAACAGCTCCAACAAATTGACACATGTCCTAAAATGATGTCATTCGCCCATAAATGCCCAATCCCAGTAGCTATGGTACCAGAAACAAGAAGGATCCCATGAAGATTATCTTGCCATTTTTTAGCCAAATCATGAATTTAATGCCAAATATTTTCCTCCAAGAAAAAGATGTCATTCAGATGACATCATCCAGCTGTAACAGCTGTGATTGACAGCTGTTACAACTATAACATTAGCATTAAGTCTCTAACTTTCTTCTTTTGGCCAAAAAACAAAAGACCACTTACTTTGTCAAGAACTTTTCCTTATTTGCTAATTTTCCCTTCAACTAAGTTCTGATCTAGTTACATGCTTGGCTCTATATAAAGAGGACCAAGCTACACACTAAAGGACCCCGCCCCCCTCTCTCTCTGATCCTCTCTCTCTGATCCTCTCTCTCTGATCTTCAATAATTCTGAAACCTCATTCACCTTGCTACACATATCTCTAAACTTCTCCATGCTTCTCCATCTCCCTTACAAAGATATCTCTTTTTCGATAACACCATTACATCACACTTATTACACCACACCATTACACACTATCCCTCTCTCACCCTCTTATGCAGAAACTTCACTCATTTTGCTGCAAAATACACATTTTCACACTTCCCCATCTCTCTTACAAAGTCCCTCTTCATAGATAACAACACAACACACATATTACAACATATCATTATCCATTACCCATCTTTCCCACACTCCATTATTCTGAAACTTCATCATTTTTGCTGCCTAAAACACATCTCCATCTCATTCTTTATTTCTCATACAAAATCTCTTTTCTTAGAAAGCAACATAACCCATAACACAAATAATCTCATGTATTCACTATATTTAACCTTTATATTATCTATCTCACACTTCCATATATTTTACAAATACATTCCTCACAAAATACCCATACATACTTCTCATATATCTTTAAACTCCATGATCTCACTAATACTTCATTAATGAACATACATATTAATAAAGCAATCTACTACCATTGGACATATATTATTTGGACATGAACCACCCTTGGACACATATTTTTGGGACATGAACTACCATTGGACATATATTATTTGGACATGGACCATTGCCGGACATACCTTATCATGTTGAACATGAACCATGAACCGCAACTAGACATGGACTATTGGACCCATCCCATTATTGGACATTTGACACCTAATTAATTATCTCCTAATATTAGACATCGCTTAATATACATAAAAATAATGTATCAACTCACCATTTAATCAAAGCTATCATGCTAAGTATATTATTTATTTATTTCAACCATTATCATGATCCTAAGACTTTGGCTTTTATCTATTTTGTAGACTTAAAAATACACCGGAAGCCATTGGTCTATGAGGCCCAATGTCGAGTTCCGGGTTGACCTCCCCAAAAACAAATCCGGGCCTAGCAAAGTCACACCTCTAAAGACACGTGGCTATGCGCAAAAACCGCCCCCGACAACAATTTACTGGAAGAAGAAGTTTTATTTGGTCATTTAACATCAATTTTATTCTCTCCACTGTTGATCCATATTCTCATTGTAAAGTTGTGATTTTCAACTATGTTTTGTTGGTTTTAATTCTATGTCAAATTTGATTGTAATTAGTCAATCATTTCCCTGTATGTTTGTGGGATTTAATGTAAGGGTGGAGTGTGAGAGTTTAGTGAAAATTTGTGAAGATAAATGAAGTTCGCGACTTGCTCGTGATTGGCTCGCAAGTGGACAACCCGCGAAAGGTTATGTGAGAAGCACATGCTGGAAGCTGAATAGTCAAGTGCTAGAAGGAATTTCGAGAGTCATTTCGCAAGTGGACCAACTCACGAGATGACCTGTGAAACTCACTTCTTAGATGTTTTTAAATGTGCTTTCCTATTTTATTTACCTACACTATATAAGCCCACATTACCCACGAAATTGTAAGGAGACTTTCAGAGAGAAAACCTTAGAAATACACTTGAGAGTTAGAGATTGTAAACCTACAATCATTTACACAATTTCTCTTAGTTTTCCTCTACTCTTACTTCTCAAATTACAAATCCTTGAGAGCTTCTTAGACCAAACACATACCTCACCCAATCTAAGTGTTGAGAATTGTTTTGGTGCATGTTGGAAGCACTAGAAGAAGCTATTGATTAGCGTATGCAATTTGGAGCTAATTGCGGGATCCGGATAATTAGTGAAGACATGACTCGATGAAGTCCGTTGGGAGCTGGAATTCGGAGGGCTCAAGTACATTGGGTAGATTAGGCTTGGAGGGTCTTTTTGATATCCTTATACTCCAAATTTATTCACTAGTTGATCATTTTGGCTTGGAGGGCCTTCGGTTTCCTTTTCGATAACACGTTTCTGTGGTATCTTATGTTTGCATCTCTCTTCCCTTACTTTTTATACTTTATATTTATTGTTTATTGTTTATGATTATGCAGTAGAGAGTAGTTTCAGTTTATTGCTTTTTGTAAAGTTGCGATTTACAACTATGTTTTTTGTTGGCTTTAATTCCGTGTCAAATTTGATTGTATTTTTGTTCAATCATTTCCTTGTATTTTTTGTGGGATTTGATGTAAGGTTTGAGTGTGAGAGTTTGGCAAAGATTTGTGAAGAAGGTGAATTTGCGGCTAGCTCGCGAGTGGACAACCCGCGAAAGGCTACATGAGAAGCACATGCTAAAATCTGAACAGTCTCATGCTAGGCTGGATTTTTCGTGAGTTACTTCATGACTCAGGCCAAGTCATGAGTGACCCGCAAAACTCACTACCTGAATTTTTTAAAGTGTGTTTTTCTCATTTCTTTACCAACACTATATAAGCTCACATTACCCATGAAATGGTAAGGAGTTTTTCCAAGGAACTTTTGAGAGAAAAAATCCTAGCAATACACTTGAGAGTTAGAGATTGTAAACCCACAATCATTTACACCATTTCTCTTTAGTTTTTCTCTACTCCTACCTCTCCAATTACACATCCTTGAGAGGTTCTTAGCCCAAACACTTATCTCACCCAATCTGAGTGTTGAGAGAAGTTTTGGTGCGTGTGGGAAGCATTGGAAGAAGCCATCGATTGGTGGATGAAATTTGGAGCTAACTGCGGGATCCGAATAACTAGTGAAGATATAGCTATGGAGATCCAAAATCTGACCGTTGGATTGGTAGAATGTGGTGAAATATTTGTGTTTGTAAATTACAATGACAATCAGACGATCAAATTGTGAGAACAGAGTAGTCAAATCTTGCGAAACTTCGTCAAAGTCTATTAAACTTGGGCAATCTTTGGTCAAACTTCAAAGTTGGTTCCAGGACCACTGGTTTTGAACAAATTAGGCAAATCAGGAGGTTTTAACTTTTAAGTAGGTTTTTGGTATTGGTCAGTGTTTTAAGGTTTTTTGGGTTTTTATGCTTTTATCAGTTTCAAGTTTAAAAATGGCAAAGTCAAAGGTTACATGCAAATCCATTGAGGTCATTTTGTAGGTTTTTGATTGTATTTTGTAGATCATTTTCTTGATTCTTATTAATATTTATATAGTTTATAACTCGCTTGGAAGAGTATTGTATATTTTTATTGGTTGAAGTTTCATGATAGGTGGATACAACGACATGCATCCATCTTGTGCCAGAGTTAGATTAAAATTTGACCACTAGATTGAAAGAGTGGGATAAAATATTGGTTTTGATGGATTTTGAGCTCAATCAAATGGATAGATTAGGAGAATGTGACCAATCAAAATTTCTTGGTGTCTTGGTACAACAACACATGTCCATAATGCTCTAGACTCAAATCCACAATCCGATTTTTGGATTGGAAGAATGTGGTGAGATATTGGTATTGGTGAAGTATGACAACAATTAGACGGTTAGATTGTGAGAAATGAGTAGTCAAAGTTTGCAAAACTTGGTCAATATTTGGTCAAACATGGTCAACTATCGAAGTTGGGTTTATGACCACTCGATAGTATCAAATTAGGTTGAATATGGAGGTTTTGAGTGGGTTTTTGGATATTGGTTTGTATTTCAGGGTTTTCTCGACGTTCATGCTTTTCTATAAAATTTTCTTTACCAAAATTTAACAATGAATAGTACATACAATAAATAGTACATACAATACTGAAAATTTTAGAATAATAATGCTAAGTTTATCAAGTACCAAAATACTTGCAATGACAATAATCTCCACAACCTATTGAAAAACTTAAAAAAAAAATGTTATACTAAATATTTTAAAATACTCTTTAATTAAAATTTGAAATCAATAAATTTTAATTATGAAATAAGATAATTTTGGAAATTTGCAGGCAGGTTAGTACACAACATTCTTAATATTAATTTAACAAAATTTGGTTAATGAGATGTCAAGTGAAAAATGTTTTTTCCTTCAAATGGAGTGGTTTTAACAAATAAAATACACAAAATTTATTTTTATTTATTTTTTAAATATTGAGGTTATATTTCCGTAAAAGAGCACTTGCAAAAAAAATTGCAAGAAGTGAGATTTCGTAGTGTTTCTAGCTTTTATTAATAATAATAATAATAAAAAAATGATATTTCAAAGAGACCAAAAAAAGAAAGTGACGTGATTGTCATAAATGAAATACATAATTTTAATAAATAAAACAAAAATAGAAGTCGCATTGCAGTAAAATAAACCCAACACCACATTATTGTCGTTAAAAAAAACACACACAATATCATTTTAACCTAAAAAAAGAAGAAGGGAAAAGACAAAACCCTACCTCTCCCTCTCACTAAAAAACAAGCGCCCCCCCCCCCCCCGGTTTTTTCTTTTTTCAATCCCAAACCTTCCTTTTTACTCACTAAAGAGCAATTACATCAATTAGTGTAAAATTTTCATCTATTTTGTAAAGAAAAACCTACTTTTTCTATTTTACACACTCATTTTTACAAAACACCCACATCAGTTTATCTATTTTACACATTTATTCAATAAAATTTTAATTTCTTTAACTTTGTCATCTCTCTCACAGACCCAACACAACCCACACGGCCACCATCATCAAGATCGACACCTTCGGCTGTGCAACAAGATCGACACCAGCATCCAACAAAAAAAAAAAAAACCCAGTAAAAAAAAACCCCAAAGAACAAGTCGATCACACCGGAATCCACACAACCTATCGACCCACACCCACAATCACTATCATGGCAGCCTCAAGCTCAACCAAAAAACCAGAAAAAAAAAACCCAGCAACCAACAGGCCACATCGCCGATATATGCACAAAAACTCATCGAGTCAACTCGCTTTACCTCCTCTCCTCTTCGATCTCTTTCCACCATGTGACCCCGCCGTCATCTCCACCGTCCTCCAACGCCGCCGCTCAACAAGCTCTGGTCAACGCCTTCACCGACGGTATCCCCTGCTTCTCCGGCAAGATCTACGGCCCGCGCTGTCCCCAAAGGAAGAAGCTCGTGGCGGCTAAGTCTGTGCTTTCCTTAACCCGATCCCTAACTCGGTCCAGGACTCGCCCGATTCGGTCTATAATCACAGATCCATTGATTATTTGAGAGTTGAAAGAGAACTGTGAGCTTGAGAGAGTGATGAAATGAGAAAAGGAGAGTGAGGTGAGAGTCAGGTACAGAGAGGAGAGAGAAACAAATACTAAAATATTAAATAGAAGAGTTACAGTAATTGTGCATAATGCACAATTTTACACCCACTGATGTGGGTGTTTTTTTTGGCTCAAAATGTGTAAAATGAGCAACTTTTTCTATTTTACAAGATTTTGCATCAACTGATGCAGTTGCTCTAACACTCTATTTCACTCACTAAGAAAAGAAAGAAGAAGAAAAAGCTCTCACCTCCATAGCCCATGTTAGTTTTCCTAAATCCTTATATCTTGATTTATATATTTGATTAATGTAGTGGATTACTAAATGGATTTGTTGGTTGATTTATGTTATCTAAATTTTGGGTTTGGTTTAGATATATCTTTCATAATATACAATCTTGTATTGTAGGCAAAGTTCTCGACAATTTGGTACTAGACCATAGTGTAATGTTTGTGTGTATTGGTAGCCCCAACCAATTTGTTGATTAGTCTTAATTATATGCAAGCACCTGTTACATATATAATTTTTTTCAAGTATAACCAACATTGATTTTTTTTCTATTTTATTAAGGTTGTTGAAATTAGTGATAAATTAATTTGCTCATTACAGTTTTCAATTAATTGCTATTCTTGATGCATATATAATTTTATGTGACTTGTTGTGATGATGGATGATTTTTGGTAGTTCTCATTCACAGGAGAACTACAAGGTTCTTAACAGTAATAAGGATTTATGATAAATGCAATGTTTGTGTCGGTAGTAAGGATTTATTTTTGATGTTTTGTCATTTTATCGTGGTGATTGTGTTAATGTCTTTAAATAAATATATTTTAGTTAATTCTTTATTATTTACTGTAAATATAAAAATTTGTGTAGTTATAATTTTTGTATATTTATTCAATTTAATCTAAAATATTGCAGACCAATGTTAGGGAGGAGATCGTAGTGTGTGAATAATTACACAAGATGACTTTGAGGAGAAAGGTGACTCTTAGCTAGAGGAAACTGGCTTGGATAATGAATGATCTTCCAATACTTATGCTTTCAAGTTTAGTGAAGGATATAATATAACTTTCATGTATTATTGAACATCATGCTATTTTGTAGACCTTTTAATATTTTCATTTTTATTGCATTATTCACTTATTAGTTTTGAACAATTATGGATTTGTACTTGTTATTTGAATGGAGAATTTTTTATGAGATGTATGTTTGTAATTTATATATTATTTTATTTACTTTCATGTAATTCATGTGTTTCTTTTTCGACAAAATTGTTTTGTCACAATTAAAGTACTATAAATGACATTTTTTTTTCCGACGAAGCTATTTTGTTGCAAATAATGTATTAGTGACGTGGTAACTAATTTTTAATAACGGTCAAAGTTCGTTGAAAAAATGTAAATGGTCACTAAGATTTTGTATTTTTGATGAAAAGCTAAGTATTTACGATGGCTTTTGGTCGTTGAGAAAAATATATTAATGGCGGCTATAGTTCGTTGCAAAATGTATTTGGTCGTTTAACTTCATCATTTGAAATTGTATTTTTGGCGGCAAATCAAAAAAATCAAATATTTATGATGACTTTTAGTCATCGAAAAAATACATTAACGATGGCCTTAGTTCGTTGCAAAATATATTTGGTCGTCCAACTTCCTTGTATGAAATTGTATTTTCGACGACAAAACAAGTATTTATGACAACTTTTAGTCGTCGAAAAAATACATTAACGATGGCCTTAGTTCATCACAAAATGTATTTGGTTGTCCAACTTCCTCTTATGAAGAAGTATTTTCGACGGAAAAAATGAATTGCTTACGATGGCTTTTTAAGTCGAAAATTAGTGTTAGTGATGGCCTTGTCAGTAATAACGTATTACTGATGAGGCTTTTGTCGACGACGACGATGGCCTTTTGCCGTCAGCACTACTAATTTACGATGGCTTTTTGTATTGTTGTGATAACCACCAAAGAAAGTTGTGGAGGGCACGTAAGTACCATCTAAAACGTTTAATTTTTGGACTTTGGAATGGTCATAGAGGATGGGAAAGCTGATAGCATCAAGGAAAGCAATGACATTAGGGTTGGAGGATATGAATGGTCCTGAAGGCATGTTGGCTCGGAAGACAGTGGATTGGTGTTCTTGCATTTGGGTTTGGAAGAAGGGCTTTTTTCCTTGGTGTAAAAGTAGTCTAGGTGATCTTTGATGGGACCAAAAAAGGGTCTGCCATAGTTGCCTGGGATTGGCTTTAAAGGGAGGTCTATTGAAGGAGAGCCATTACTGGAAGAGGATTGGAGCTTGGAAGGAGATGAGGAAGACTTTGAAGACATGTTTGGGCGATCTGGGAATGACTAGTTGTTGGGGATTTGGAAATGTATAATTGTTGTTTCGGGGTATGAGAGTAACTGGTTATATATAGAATTAACTACAAAAAACGTGAGCTTTAGCTGCGTTTTTTTAAGCAGGGTTTACAAAAACGCGGCTATAGACTACCTTTGAGCCTCATTTGGTAAAAACGCAGCTACACTAGTCGTGTTTGCCAAACGCAGCCTAAGACCATCTCTATAGCCGCGTTTTTTTATGTTTGAGCTTCGTTTATGGGTTGGCTTAGGCCGCATTTTAAAAACGTGACTATAGACCCATCCGTTTTTTTTTTTTTTTTTTTTTTAAATATTTCCTAAAGCCGCGTTTAATAAGCCTTTCCTAGAGCTGCGTTTTCTATAAATGCGGCTACAACTGTATACCTAAGCTGCGTTTTCTATAAATGCGGATTATGCTCCGTTTGGATACAATTTATTTTTGCTGAAATTGAAAACTGAAAACACTGTAGCAAATAATTTTTAAATGTGTGAATAGTATCGTGGGACCATTTTTAATATTTTTTTTCCTGATAAACAGTGATGAATAGTTTCTCCAAAAAAAAAAAAAAAAAACAGTGCACTGTCTCCTAAAAGCTGGTGCGCGTGAAAAAAAATAAAAAAAAAAGGGGGAAAACGCAAACGTGTTGCGTTTGTTTAAACGCGGCTACAGGTTTGGTATTAAAAAAAAAAAAAAAAACACCCTAATCAACTCTCTGATCTCTAACGCGATCTCTCACCTTCTCTCTCTCTCTCTCCCTTTGACTCCCAAACCCTCACCTTCAACCCACCCCTCTCTACCATCGATCCTCCTCTCCGGCATACGAGCACTCTTCTTCGTCTCTGTTCACCTTCTCTCTCACTCTCAAAGGTCAATGCAGATATCTTTCCTTTCTTCCTTTAGAGATAACTAATTGGCTACCTCAAAGGGTAGCACAATCGGCTGAGGACCACAGCTCATAATGTGGAGGTACTAGTTTCGTTTCTGGTTCTGGTACAGATCGTTCTTGGAAAATATGTTAATGGTAATGATAAACGGTACTTGATTGCTTTTTTGGTTGTGATAATTTCGGTAATGTTGGGGTTTTATCGCCTATTCTTCAGCAGCTTACTGCACTATATGCTTCCCAGAAAGAGAGCCAGTGAAGCAGTGGTTGTAGAAGAAGAAGACAACACCAACAACAGCAGCAACTTTAACACCATCAAGAAGTGTGAGGGCGCTTCGGCTTTCAACAAGAACAAGAAGCTTCGAATCGCCGAGGAAAACGCCGTTTTGACCAACAACAACAACAACAATCACAATCACAGTAGCGGCGGCATAGTTGTAGAACAAGAACAAGAGCAAGGAGAAGAGATTCCAATCATGGGTTTAGGCAACACGAATTCGCAGGATATCGATGAAGATCTCCGTAGCCGGCAGCTCGCCGTGTATGGCCGTGAGACGATGAGGCGGCTTTTCGCTTCGAATGTTCTCGTCTCCGGGTTGCAGGGTCTTGGTGCTGAGATAGGTATATATCTACTTTCTAAGTCTTTAATTATATTTGAGCTCTGGTTGATTTTGATTTTGATTTTTTTTTTTGCCTTTTCATTTCTTTGTATGGTGGTGGTGAAATTTTGTGGATTTAAGTGTGAGCTAAGTTAGGAAATTTGTTAAGCTCTAATGGATGTTGGTTTTGAATTTGTTTTTTGATGATTTGGTTTTCTTGTTCTGATTTTGTGCTGTGTTAATTAGATAATGGGGAGGTGAAACGTTGTGGCTTTTTGGTGTGTGCTAGATTAGGACATTATTAGAATAAAGATGCAACCTCATGCTCGTATATTCACTGGATTTATGATCTTTTAATTGTGTAGTCTAGTGTCTTGCTCTATCTTTTATCTTTTTAAAAGGTTGATAAATAATTTTATACCTCTTTCTTTCCATGTCTATATATATGTGATTTGATTCTCATTCTTGCTGGTGTTGGGTTTATAATCTGTAATCTTGCTGCTGATCAAATCAATGTTATCTTTGCTTCCTGTAGCAAAGAACCTCATTCTTGCTGGTGTCAAGTCTGTGACCTTGCATGATGAAGGGATAGTGGAGTTGTGGGATTTGTCCAGTAATTTCATTTTCTCAGAGAATGATGTTGGTAAGAATAGTGGAGTTACGAGTTCAAATTTCCCCTCCTTCCTGCTCTTGGGGCCAAAACTTATCAAAGAAAGTACAACTAATTGAGCTGTGGCCAATTTTGTTTGCTTGTATAATTGTCCTGTTTTATACAGATCTGAAGATTTTTGTTTTAAATTCACAATTTTGATTATAACCTTTAATTTGCACTCTATTAGGTTTGCACTCTATTATTTCTTTCTTTTTTTAATCCATGAGAAAGGAGAGATGATATGTTTGGGAATTAGAGAATTTCGCTGTTGTCTTCTTTGAATTAGAAAGTTCAGCATGTAACTGTTTTTTAACACTGTTTCTTTTATATAATAATTGAACAAACTCTTTTAAGCTTGTAGTACTCATAGTGGATTTTTTTCCCCTGAAAGAAAAGGGGGTGGGGGAAAATTTAAGATCAAAAGTTATTTTTGAAAGTGCTAGAATTATATCTGATTGATGATGAATTGACACTGTTCCCTTCTCTAATAGCTCTTACATCTTGATAACTTGAAATAAAATAGGAGAAATTAGGAACAATGCTAGACAAGATGACTCGCATTCAGAATATGGTTACCAAACTAAGTTCAGCTCTGCAAATTGATGAAGATGTGCTTTAAGTTCTTCAGGTTGCTGCATCACTTGCTATGTCAGATCTTGCTACTGCGGTTGTCACAGAATTTACTTCTCTCGCAGGAATAATGGTCCGCCATTATGCTATTAGAGATGGCTATCTAGAGCAGGTTCATCTTACTTTTAATTGTTATTTCTTCTTTTTGGGTTTCATATATGTATTTTTTTTCTTTTTTTTTTTGTTAGGAATTTATGTATAATTCCCTCACACGTGCTACTTAATATAATATACTCTGTTTTTGTTTCAGTTTCTGTGTTTTGTGTGTTGCAGGTTTCACAATAGAAGCTAGCAAAAATTCCAACAGGTTTGGTTTTTTCTTTTTGTCAAATTCTTTGTTCCTTAAACCATAAGCCATTTAATTGATGAATAGCTATTGTTAAAGCCCATGGGATATAGATATGATAGTCAATACTCACACATGCGTGATGATCATGGACTCTTTGCTTTATTTGATGTCGCCCAAAAGGTTGTGGAAAGGAAATACAAGGAAATGATTTTCTTTGTTAAGTGATTTTTGTTGTTTTCCTCTGCTTCCTACTTTCCAATATCAGGTGGAGGCTTACTATTTTATCCTTATTTTTCATTTCATTTTTTCCCTGAAAATTTCCATTTATGCTCTGTGTGACTATGTGAGTGTGTGTGTTGCCTCTTATAAGTTGATTATTTCAACAATAGTGGAGGATCTGGATCCATAAAAATGACCAATATGTCACTTGGTGGATGACAAGTGAAAGTCATTTGGAATGTGTGCCATGATGCAACGTGTACAAGTGAAAGTCATTTGGAATGTGTGCCATGAACATATTTAGTGAATGGAATGCTATACAAACTTGGGGTCTTGACCTCTAGTTTGATGGACATGAACTGCAAGACATGTTGTAATTCTTGTTGTAATTTGTGAATGCTGAGTAATGAACCAAATGGTGGGAATATAATTCTAGGAATCTATAAAGATTCTGTGAAACCAAAGGGTCACAAAAGCTATGGGATTGCTTGAATCGTCAAGATTATATAATTGGATATTGGATATGGAATTTTTGGGTTATGAATCTTAGATGAATTACTAAAAACAATATATAAATGGAAGCTATGAATGCAATTAGAAAAACTCTCTTACGATTTTAATATAGTGAGCCATTCTAGACTATTGGTGATTTGATTCAAAATTGGAGGAAAGACTACTTACCAATAACCTCTCCTAGTCGCCAACAAAGGAGTAGGAGTAGGAGTTTTTTGCAATAGGTACCAATAACCTCTCCTAGTCTCCACGTCTATATAATATTTCTAAAAATCACTAAGTGGGTTTTGAAGCAGACTTGTGAAAAAATGGGATTTCCCACCTAGCTTGGGATATCCAACTTTCTTAGTAATTAACTGAAAATATAACCTAAAACTGAGTCTGAAGGTATTGTTATCATATTGGGGTTTTAGTTGCATGCAAGTATGTAATAGCAAGCCTTACAGCACTGAAATTTTGATGGGACTATTTTGACTTTATTGAATACTTTTTGAACTGATTGCCATTTACTCACTTCCTCGATGAAAAGTAATAGAGTTGCTCCAGCTATTTTACTGTTTTGAGCTGGGTTGTGGTCAAAAACCTCATCAGTCCACTAAAAGTTCAGACTCCCTCAAAATGAGGATCTGTACTCACGATTTTTATTTGTAATGTTTGTACCTTAGCAATTGGACTAGAACACAAAAGGCATCTCACCTACTTTTTGGTTGAGCTGGCTTTTAGGTTGAAGCCTAGCTAGCTAGGATTAGCAGCATACTGGGGATGTTACAAAGGATTGATACAAGATGAATGACATAAATATGCTTTTGGAGTGGGACATAGAATGAAATCAGATAAATACATATGCTTTTGGAGTGGTCAGAAGGGGCACTTTTCTGACTTCAAGTAGGGCTCTAAATAATAGTGCTTTTGAACATTAGGGTTCAATAAAAAACAAGCTAAGTTTAGGTTCGTTTATGAGTTTAGTAATAAATTTGATATGAGTTTAACAAATAAACCTATATCTCACCAAAATATTAACTATTAGAAAATTGTTAATTTAATTCTTTAGCAATTCTAAGTTTCTAACAATTATTACGTCAACCTGTAAGTTGTTTGTAATAAAATTGGTATTTGATGATAGCTTTATGATTATATCCTCTCCACCTCCAAAACATTCAGCTTTCCCACAAATTACTCACTCTTTTTATAATATCCTCACTGCACCGTCAGTAAGTGTGAAGGCATAAACTTGCACCTAGTTGTTGTCACATAATGGCGAAGAGTTAGCATTGTTTTCAATATCTTGAATACGATTTGATTTGGTAGACTATATATTATTAGACAATAAATGCAGTGGGCACTTAAATAATAATTTCAGATAAATTATAAATTAGGGTAGTTTGATGGTCATGCAGCCTAATGGCTATTTTCTAAGTGTTATCTTGCACATGGACCATGATTGTTAGAGCTCCTACTGATTCTTCCTGGTAATACACTTGCTGTACAGCCTCTTGAGAAATAAATAAGGGTTATAAATTTATAATTTTTTTAAAATAATAATAAAACTGATATTTTTGTCATAACCATAATATTTTAAAAAATAAAAATAAAAATTATGGGATTCATAACCATAGGATCTTGCTACTGCCAATTGGGACCCACTTGACTCTTGAGAAATAAGAGTTATAAGTTTTTGTTTTTGTTTTTTTTAAAGCATAATAAAGCTGATATTTTTGTCATAAGTCATAACCATAGGATTAATTAAAAAATAAATAAATAAAAATTATGGGAGTCATAACCATAGGATCTTGCTCTTACAGGTTAGAGAAAAGCTAGTCCGAGTGTCCCCACATCTCTATTGCTATGTTAAAGCTCTACCTTGTATTCCTCAAGATATATAAGCTTCTTTATAATTAGACCGTTATGCAAACTTTTGATGATTTCGTTCAATGCTTGTAAAAACTAAAAATCGATCATTGCTAGAATTTTTCTTGCTCTATATATATTCGGTTTGGGGTTTGTTTAATTAAGTGTTTATTTGGGCTTAATTATGTATAAAGTTTTCTTTTATCACTAATCATGATAGTCCCTCCACAAATATAAAGTTCTTGTGTGGTGAGAGGCAAGGGTTAGGTTTCAAGTTTCCAAAAATGAGCTTTACATACATATACATTTAGATTAAGGTAAAAATGATTTAACGAATTATATGAATTTTTTTAAGAATCAACTAATCATATGGTTTAATATACATAAAATGGTTTTATAAACCATCACAAAGAGAAAATTTTCTAAAGGAAAACTTTATCTTTTAATTATTTACTTAATTGTTGAAAGTAGATAAAATATTATTATAGGTTAGAAAAAGTAAAACTTTAAAACACTATATAAGCAAATGATTAAACCAAACACACTAATATCTGCAAATTTATAGGCATGGTGGGTTAACTTGGTATATATGAAAGCAATTAGAACCATCTAAGATGGCGGTAGCAACAAGTAATAATAATGAACTGAAAGCAATTAGAACTGTTCAAGATGGCGGTAGCAACAAGTAATAATAATGAACTGAAATCTGAAAATACTTGTTATTGAAAATAGAACAAAACACTTACAGTAGTAGTAGTGATTACAAGATCTCAAGAGAATAGGTTAACAATTACAAGGCTTGTACTAGTTCTAGTTACAAGATTGTAAGGTAGTAGGAAATGCTAAGGTGAAACAAAGAACTCTCTCAAAGAAAGGCTCTCAAGAAGGAGAATAGTTCTAAGAGGAAGTTCTCTAAGAAAAAACCTGATTTAAACTTAAGGGACAACCCCCCTTAAATAGGCAAAATTCAGAGGGAACATTGTTATGAATAGTGACAGGTAAATAGTGACAAATGAATAGTAAAAGTGAATTTTCTCACTTTTGACTCAAATTTTTTGAGGAATCCTCCGTAGAGTTCAAAGGCCTGCAATTTAAGGGTCTAGGCCATAATTGGTGTCGTTGTGTGCCAAAAGAAACTAATGAGCACCATCCTTCAGAAGCATTGTTGTCTTCTTGTGCTAAAGGAAACCAAATGAGCACTATTATTGGGAATCTTCAGAAGCATTGTATTGGTGGGAAACAGGCTTTTAGCAGTGGTAAATATTGAAGTGTTTTGGCCGTTGTGCAGGCTAGACAAATAGGAGAATCAAAATCTTCAGCCAAATTTGGGGTATCTTGAAACAGTTCCAAATTTTCAGTAACATATTCTTCAAAGACATTGAAGCATTTTGGCTTTTGTGCAAGCCAGACAAACTAGAGAATCAACTTTATTAGTGAGTCTTGATAAGAATTCCTTTAGTAGTATCATTAATTTAAGGAGACTATTCATCAATCGGTGGAAGGAGCATCAGATGGATAACTATCATAAGAATCCCATGAAGAATTATCATTACATGCATGCTCATGATAGATAGCATATTTATTACATAGTCCACAATATAAAAGTGGCTCAAACTTTGGGGTTTTTCCTGGGATGAGAAGACTTCTTGGATTAGGATGATCTGCTATCTGCAAGTGAACAAGGGCATTAGCATAGGGTCTGGGACCAAAAACAGAAATTCAATCTGCGCTACCTATGAAATGATAATATTTCCATAAATTCTGAACAACATCAAGAATTTGATTATTGAAATAATTTCTCCAACATTCTGCAAGAGCATAAGGATCACTGAAGGATAAGTGAGAATTTCCTTTAAACCATTGTTCTTGGTGAGTGTGACCATTAATGAGAATGAGATGCTTTGAGGGTTGGACATTCATCCAGTTATCTTTTTCCCATTTTGGCAAAGTGCTCTAGCATCTGATGGAAACAAAAGAATTTTCAAACCCTTTAATAGCAGTTTGTATAATTTGTGGAAGCTGATTGGCTTGTTTATGGCTTGTTAATTTTATGAATCTGATAAAGCCATATAAACATTTGGGAAAGCCAGTTAGGATCCCTATCATCATCATCATCAGCAACATATGAACCATCGTCATAATTAATCAGAAGACCAGGAAATGGATGTTTCTTTTCATACACTCTGAGACTACTCCCAAAGTGTTCTTCCCAATCTAGTTGGATGAATACATTATCAAATTCATCCAATTCATTAGGATCAGGAATAGTAGCTGTAACAAGTTTTTTGAAATATTTAAACCATAGGTCGAAAGACTTAAACATAGCCTTGCTTTCCAGAATACGAAATTGTATGTCTGTTGGCAAGTTGGCAACAGCACTTCTCAATAGAGATTGGGTCTTAAGACTCAATTTTGCGTAGTCAGTGCCCATTATAGTCTTTTTATCCATGGAATGGATTTCCTCTTTGTCAAAGAGTTGACTATTGTAAAGATCATAGGGTTCATTTGCAACATTTGGTTGGTTAGCAGGATGGCTTCTATAAGCCTTATTTTCTGAAACAAGGTTGGCATATTCTGAAGCAAGGTTAGCATAGTGACTTGTATAAGCCTCATTTTGAGCAGTAAGGTTAACAAGATGGATTTCAAGTGCTCGAAGGGTTTTCTGGAAAAGTTTGCGGTGGTCTCTGGTAAAAGCAGCTTGAAGGTTATCAAGAATAAATTTGATAGAATCTGGTAATTCTAAATAGGTTCCATTATGGAATTGTAAATTTTTAGACAAAACTTCCTGTAAAGCAATTACCATATCACCACTGGAATATGTCACCTCTGTCGGGACAAATTCCTGAAGGGATGTTGATCTACTAGGTTTTACCCCAGAAGATGCGCCTTCATGCATTACAAAGGATCATGTGTGGTTGGTTCTATCTAAACAAAATGCATGCAGACCGTGCAAACTTGATCATGCGATATCTTTCAATCTGATAGTCCGATTTGGAAATCGGGCCTACTGTCGCGACCGTTAAAATCTCAAGATCATTTTTATGATATGCAATGTGAATTAATGCATATAATGCAATCATGAAATTTGGGTATATGAATTGTCACTTTAGTCATCTTCCTTGATTAAATAATGGGTGCAAAATCGAGTGTTTACGCATATAGTTCTTTTAAATATTGGGTTTTACCCCAAAAGATGCGCCTTCATGCATTACAAAGGATTATGTGTGGTTGGTTTTATCTAAACAAAATGCATGCAGATCGTGCAAACTTGATCATGCGATATCTTTCAATCCGACGGTCCGATTTGGAAATCGGGCCTACCGTCGTAACCGTTAGAATCTCAAAATTATTTTTATGATATGCAATATGAATTAATGCATGTAATGCAATCATGAATTTTGGGTATATGAATTGTCACTCTAGTCATCTTCCTTGATTAAATAATGGGAGCAAAATCGAGTGGCTACACATATAGTTCTTTTTTTTTTTTTTTTTTTTTTTCCAAAGAGGATGGTGTGCATTTAGAATTTACTGTTTTTGTACTATTTTATATTATGGTTTAGCCTTGGTCCAGTGTTTACTGCATTGAACCTAGTAGGATATTGTTATGTGTCCAAATATTGTCACGTGGTAACATCCTATCTGGTCCAGTGCACAGAAAGTACTGGACCTAAGCCTCTCCCTTCATATTATGAGTAATGGAAATTTGTATGATTCTTTTGTAAAAATGTTTTCATTTATTATTAGTAAGCTGTAAGCGTCTTAATCTAGGATTTAACATACTTGACAAGCTTGTAAACAAATCTCCATATACGTTTTTTGTCATATTTCAATTTTGATTTTGGTAATTATATATAAGTCAAAGTGCTTGACCAACTTATTTCCGAGACAATTTTAGATCACTGTTAAGAGCATCCATCAACCAATTTCACATAGTTAGATACAATTTGTGAAATTGTAAATTAGCCAATGGCAACTGTGGTATTTACCTAGGGAAAAATATAAAAAGTGATAAGTCGGCCAAAAAATAGTTATGTAATCGTTGGGGGAGGAGGGATTTGAAATTTAAACCCTATACTTCTCGACCCATTGGAACACCAAGAAGTATTAAATAAGTTACAAGATTCTTGGCAGCTAAGAACCGCTTAGAATAGAGGAATGGAAGGATCATAGATGTGGAAAGCATGCTTTCATTTTCAGTTTGTGTTTGTACTATCATTTGAATCATTTCTTACTGTTTAGAGTTTAGTTGGACTTTAAGTTAAGAAAATTTAAAAAACGCATCAATTTTATTACAAAGAATTTACAAATTGACATATGCCAATGCTTGTGGATGTGAGTGAAAGAGGATGTTATAAATGCATTATTAATTACCACCCACCCAGTAATAAGAAAATTAACATGGTCTAGGAGGCCATTTTCAACCCAAATATTGGCATAGTTAGTTTGGTCTTGCCCCAGGCTTAGATTGTGTATGAAGCTCCTTCCAAAAGCACCATTTTTGTATGAAAGGAAATTCTTCATTCACAAAGCATTACAGGCAATTTAGATGTTTAGCAAACACTATTGCACATTAATGTATATATAAACACATGGCTACACACACGACAGGTTTAGCATTCACATGATTGCCACGAACTACGGAATTCAGTCAATTGACAACTAGCTTGTGTATGATATTGGGAGAAGATATGAGATAAAACTATCCATCAAATAAATGATGAATAATTCAGAAAAGTTGGAGTCTGGAAATTTCAAGATAATCAAAATTATCAAATATGTCAATAACTATCTTATCTATAAAATTATTAAACTTTAAATTTTATATAATTTAAAATTATACACAAAAAATGAGTTTATAAATTAAATAGTAAATATCTTATTAATACTAATTTGGTGTGTGTTTAGAAGAACAATAACACATTTAATTTAACGGTTGAATTTTTAAAATATTAATTTAATACAAGAAGATATTAACTGATGATAAAAGACTTAATCTTGTCCCATAAATTTATCAATGCATGGACAAGTGTTGAAGTCAGTGGCAAACCTATATAAGCTGAAGCTAAAGTTGAACTTTTAGTTGTCTCATCTGCACATAATCTGGGGTTAATGTCATAAAGCCCATTCAGAATTCTTCAATCACCCTCACATTGGGCCATCTCTTTCATTATTGCCGATATAAACCAGTTATCTTTGCTCTTTTCATTTTGGCTCCTGTTGTTAGGCTAGCCAATTGTGCTACCATGGCGTAGCTGCGAGCACCTTTTTGTAATGTATTTGGAGCCTTTCCCATCTCCAATCTTTCTGCCCACATCTTGGAGGTAGAGATGGCAGATGGACCGGCCCTGAATTTTCTCTTCTCAATAAAATTCATCATTTAGCCAACAAAAAAAAAAAAAAAAAGTGACCGGCTCTTGTTTTCACCACCATTGATCAACAAGTTTTTTTTTTTTTTTTTTTTTTTTTTTTTTTTTTTTTCAACTAGTAAAGTTTCTTATGGTTGAATAAGAGATTTGAGGTTCAATTCCCACCTACATCAAAAATTGATTGGTGTTTTGGTTTGATGATAAAAAACAAAATTATCAGAAGTGACCACCATAGATTGAAACTCTATAAATAAAAAAACAAGAGTTTTTATTTTTTATTTTTTTATGGACCAAATATTAACATTGTTTTACATTAATTGTAGCTTCTATCTTTATTGAGAGTAAGCTTTTGCTATTATGAGTTTTTATGAGTTTTGCTATTGTGAGTTTTATTTCGCCATTAATTTTGATAATTAAGGTCTAAAAAAGCAGAGAATGGGGAAGTGAAAGGTCACCCAAGAGACTTTTATTTTGAGGAACATTCCCCAAAGGGCATTCATCCATTTCCAGGCAAAGCCAACACTTTGAGTTTTGTAGTGTCCTTCGTTCCCGTTCTCTTCCTTTGTTTGGTAATTTGCTTGATTGTCTCTAGACCAAAAAAAAAAAAAAAAAAAAAAAAAAAAGAAAAGAAAAAGGAAATGAAGGCTGTCCTTCTCAAAGAAGGTGTTGTACATGCATTTGGTCCTCCTCCTTAAGCACAATAATTATCTTACACATATAACATATGATACGTATTATTTCTTTTGTAAATATGTGAGCTCCACACTGTATAGGGTTATAATTAATAATTTACCAAAAAAAAAAAAATGGTTATAATTAATATACTGTAAGAATTATGATGCACGTGAATCTCATTTGTGGTTTCATGCAAAAAAAAAACCCTACCCTTATGTAGTTATGTGAGAAGGTGATGTGTTTGTTAAGTTTAATTAATTGGCAATTTTTAGCATTAAGTTCTTTTATTTTTCCATAGAGGATGGCCCGCATTTAAGATTTTCTATTCCTCTATGACATACTTGTACTATTTTTTGAGTCATGAAAATTTGTATGATTCTTTTGTAAGAAATGTTTTCTTTTATTATTAGTAAGTTGTAAGAGTCTTAATTTAGGATTTAACATACACAACACTGCTTGTAAACAAATTTTCACACGTTTTTTTGTGTGTGTGTGTGTGTTCATATTCCTGTTTTGATTTTGAAAATTTAATAAGTCAAAGGGCCTAACCAATTAACTTATCTTGGAGACAATTTTAGACCACTGTTAAGATCATCCATCAACCAATTTCATAAAATCAGACACAAATTGGGAAATTGTAAATTAAATGATGGCAAGTATGGTATTTACGGAGGGAAAAGTATAAAAAGAGATAAGTCGGCCAATGACCATTGACAAAAAAAAAAAAAAAAAAAAAAAAATGCAATCTTTGGGAGGGAGGGGTTTGAAGTTTGAACCCTAGACTTCTCAATCCATTGGAATACTAGAATGTATTAATCGAGTTAATTATAAGACTCTTGGCAACCAATATTGCTTAGAATAGAAGAGTGGAAGGACCATATAGATGTGGAAATTATGATTTCATTTTCAATTGGTGCACTTTATGCTATCATTTGAATCATTTCTTACTGTTTGGTGGGACTTTAAGTTAAGCAAATTTCTAAAAATCATCAATTTTATTATAAAAAGTTTACAAATTGACATGATAATGAATATAATTAATACCAAATAATAATATAATAAATATAAATTTTAATCACTTTTTTGTTTTGTGTTTGAAAGTTCACACATTAACTTATAAGGTTTATATAATAAAATTTATAATATATAGTAAACTCAATGAAAGCAGAAGCAATAAAATTAGTGAGCTATGTGTTTTAAGCCAAGTTCTTATTTTATATACCAGCTAGGTTTTGAACAGCTACTAGCCTTTCAATTTAGAAATAAAAATTGTTTCTCAAAAAGAAAAAACGTTTAGTAATAAAAATTCTTCCGTTCCATTTTAGGTGTTTTACTTTATGTTCCATTAATTATGACTTGCAAGTGAGTTCCAGTAATTAGCTTAACTGATAAAGTTTCTGATGGTTGAATAAAATGTCTAGAGTCTGAAAATAAAGAACACAATCATCATAGGCAGACACTATAAGTTGAAACTCTATAAAAAAGAAATCACGACTTGCAACACATTCTTTTTTCTTTCCTTATAAAACACCCAAAGTTTAAAATTAAAAAAAAAAAAAAAAAATTATTAGAAGCATGACATAATACAATTAGTCTTGCAAGATTTTTTATTTTATTTTTGGAACCAAATATTTAGCATTACGTATTTAATCAAACATCCATTTCTTTCTTTATTATTAGTAAGCTTTTACTTCTTCTCCAAAAAAAGGAGTAATAATTTTATTTATAAAATATGAAAGTTCACACATCCATTTGTAAGGTTTATATTTAAATATCACTAATATTACTTGATAGGGGTATTTTTGGCAGAAAATTAAAGCCCCCAAATGCGCCCTTCCAGGATGATGGCGGCGCCTACGTACCCGTTAGCTCCACGTAAACCGACAGGAGTCCTAGGCCGACGACTTGACCATTTGATGACCCCCCGGGTTGCGCTTGATAGACAGCTCTATAAGGCCAACAGGACACCTCTAGGAGGCCGACAGGAAACCCGTTAGGGGCCGACGAGGAGGGTAACCGGCGGGTCCACCATGGCCTTGCTTGGTCCCCACGCATGCCTATACATGGTAATGCCTTGCGCACCGCACCAAATAAAACCCAATACTCACCCATATCTCCCTTACATGGAAAGGGGCCTTGAAATCTTGGAAGCCCTACTCACTAAGCCCTCTTCGCAAGGAAAGATCCCTACATTCAAGGGATTCCGATTCACCACTCACCGCTATATAAACTCCAGACCTCCACTTCTCTTAGGTACGCGAAAAATCCCTAGCTCTCTCACTATAGAGTTCTTAGAGATTTCTCATTCACTAACTTGATCTTCGGAGGGTTCTATGTTTGGTCTATTTGGCCGAGTACTTCGGTTTTCACTTCGATAACACGTCTCGGTGTTATCTTGTGTTTGCATCTCTCTTTCCTTACTCTTTAAGCTTTATATTTGTTATTGCTTGCTTATGGTT
This sequence comes from Notholithocarpus densiflorus, assembly GCA_030021035.2. Lineage (NCBI taxonomy): Eukaryota > Viridiplantae > Streptophyta > Magnoliopsida > Fagales > Fagaceae > Notholithocarpus > Notholithocarpus densiflorus. The sequence continues at coordinate 636,174 of JARYZH020000147.1, forward strand.
GTGGCTTAGAGAGTAGTTCCGATTATTGCGTATCATTTATTCTTGTTCCGCACTTAAATAAGTTAGAGTAAAATCAATTAAGCCGTAATTTAAAATTTGGGGTTTAAACAAGTTATAGTGTTTTACATTATTTGAGCTTTCACGCTTCATTTACTCTTATTCCATACTTAATTAAGTAGAGCAAAAACAATTGAACCATAAGTTTAAAATTGGGGGTCCAATTAAGTTATAGTGTTTTACATTATTGAGCTATCACACTTAACACACCGATCATAATTTTTTATGACTTCAAAAATTGGTTATTGAGTGCAGCCACCTCAACAGCTATAGCTCAATGAAAAAGAAATCATAAAATTATTGAATCATAGACTTATTCCTTCGTTTTTTAAATTCAGTCAGCAAATTGCCATGTGATGACAGCATTTCCTTGAAATCTACTGGTTTAGGTTCGATATAAAATCGCACATACGTTGCACAGTATCTCTGAACCAAAACTAAACATTATCAGCTTTCTCTTTACGATATGGCTACATCAAATCTTTTCACTTCTTTCTTTCTCTGTTTCGTGTTTGTATTTTTTGTCCTAGACACCGCAAATGCGCAGGGACTAAAAGTAGGTTTTTATGCAAAGACATGCCCAGAAGCCGAGATAATTGTTAAAAAGGTTATAGCTCAAACTATATCAGAAGCACCTTCACTTGCTGGCCCTTTGCTGAGAATGCACTTCCACGATTGTTTCGTTAGGGTACGTTACTGAATGTCTCATATTTATTTTGTAGCATTTTGTTTGCCCCTGCAGAATTTTATTTTATTTTAACACTCATGGCTTTGTCTATAGGGTTGTGAAGGCTCTGTGCTTTTGAATTCTTCAACAAAACAAGCTGAAAAAGACGCAGTTCCAAATCTTAGCCTTCGGGGATTTCAAATTATCGATAAAGTCAAGTCTGCACTAGAAAAGGCATGCTCTGGTGTAGTTTCATGTGCAGACATCGTGGCTTTAGTAGCTAGGGATGTGGTTGCCGCGGTAATAAGAAAAATTATCCTTCCAATTAATTTGATAATAAATTTAGTGTTTCTTGTAACATAATATATAATTATATGGAATTTATAATTCTTTCAGAGTAAGGGACCATCCTGGGAAGTTGAAACTGGAAGAAGAGATGGAAGAATCTCAAACTTGACAGAGGCCCTGCTAAATCTAATTCCGCCATTTGCTAACATTACTACATTGAAAAATGATTTCCTACAAAAGGGTCTAAGTGTAAAAGACCTAGTAGTGTTATCAGGTACTTAAACACCAAGCAATATTTTTATTGTTAATTTTATTGTGAAAAATTTTAGTTTTTAGTATAAAAGAAAAGTGTATATTTACTTAGAAATGCGACTAATTTAATTAGTTGTTTTGTTATTAATTCAGGTGGACACACAATTGGGACTTCTCACTGCTCTTCCTTCACTAACCGTCTTTACAACTTCACCGGAAAGGGCATCGTGGGCGATGCCGATCCTACATTGGATCCCAACTATGTTTTAAGATTGAAGAGCAGATGCAAGCCAAACGATGTGAACACACTCGTAGAAATGGATCCAGGAAGCTTCAAGACATTTGATGATGATTACTACACTCTTGTGACTAAGAGAAGGGGTCTCTTCCAATCAGATTCAGCTCTTCTTAATGATCCTGAGACAAAAGCATATGTCAAACTTCAAGCCTCTACTCATGGATCTACTTTCTTCAAAGACTTTGGAGTATCAATGGTGAATATGGGTCGGATTGGAGTTCTCACAGGAAACGCTGGTGAAATCAGGAAACAATGCAGCAGGGTCAACTAATTAAGGACTAGGAAGTTAAACCTAGCTAGGAACAGAAATGCAAAAAGTTTCCTGCATCGTCACGGTTGTAATTTTAAATAAACTTGGGTTGCTCAATGTTATATGAGCTTTATTAATATTGTTTGGTCATTCCAAAATTAAATATCAGAATAAAATTTCTTTTTGATTGGTTTTTGAAGTCTTCAAATTTGTGAATAGCCTTTTTCCTCATGTGGGTTTTTCAACTAGGCCATTGCTTGTGGGCACAAAAAGTCACAAGATTCTTCATGCATTATTTACCAATTTTATATGTCTAAATAAATTCAACTGTATAATAAGAACTCTTTGAATCTAACTGCCCAATTTTATTTATTTTTGGATAATAAATTTAATTTGAAGAAGGGGAGTGGGGACGTGAATTTATCAACTTTTGTCTGATTAACTGCATTTGAACTGACAACAAATATGTTTAATCTGCGTGGTTGAGCTAAAAAGTTTATTTATTTATTTGGTGATCAATAAGTAATTTCTTTAGAGAAGATAAAGATACAAGTTGTGGATTAGAACCCTTTCAATTACAATAGAAATGGACTCGTATCCATTTTATAATCATGGTTTAGTTTTCAGGCATCTAAGGGTTTATAATTTGTGATATATAGTTTAAAATTCCATTCAAGTAAATAAAAAAGCCCAACCGGATAACCACTACCGTTGTTTCTTTAGACATAAATTAGCGGTTAAAATTGTCTTAATGAATATATATATCAAGAACATGAAAACACCTAGCCAGGACCGTCATGTACTTTTGAATAAACAGGGTTGGTCAATGTCATATGAGCTTTATTAATTAATAGATTGTTTGGTGAATGGTAATTATTTTGAGCGTCTGTTAGGGGAATGAAACGTGAACTTATCCATTTTCATTTGATATCTCTGCATTTGTACTGACTACAAATATGTTTAGGTCATATTTGGTATGGTGTAACACATCCTGTAATGAAATGGTTATATATAATATATATACATATGAAACGAAGATATTTAAATTTTAATTGATCTTATAATATTTTGTTGTATAAATTATTTATTTCTAAAAATATTATAATATATAGTTATTTTTTAGTAACTGTAACAATTTTTAAAATTATTATTTTTGAAAATACAAACTTTTCATGTGCACTATATTAGTAGATGTAACATTTCTATAACTAAACTTATGCATGTGAATAGGTATTACTTATTTCATTACAATATCTTTTACTTTTAGTAATAAAAATTACTATTCTTGATACAGTCTCCATCCAGTATTCCAAATGTGTCCTTAATTTGCAAAACTAAGCTGAATAAGTTTCCTCGCACGACTTAGGAATAGCAAGGTCCTAATGTTCTAGTCCATGACTCGCCCAAACACATTTCTTACATCTAGGGAAGAAATTTGTACAATTTAACATTTTTGGCGAATAAGAAATTTCATGAGAGAAGACCTCTCCATTTCATAAGAATTAAACTGCATCCATTTATAGCTAGGAATTAATTTTCAGCGATGTACATAGTGCCACCTCATATTGAATTCCATTTCACCAAATAAGAAAATCCAACCAGATAAGCTCTGATATTGTCTCTTTAGGCTGAAGTAAGTAATTAAAATTGTTTAATGAATTAGGTCAAGATTTACAAAAACATATATATATATATATAGAATGAAGTATTGTTAGTTCATGAATCACGATAGCTGCATGATTTTCTGGCGCTAAGTCAGAACAGCCTGCCGGTCTAATTAGATCCATGCATGTGATTGTCGTAATCCCAATCATATATAATGATTTATTTTTATAGAGTTATATAAATATATATATATATATATATATATATATATATATATTAAATGAGAAAGGCTAATGTAAGCCTTTAGAACATTGGTTAACAATCCATTTAAAAAAAGTTTTTATGGCAAAAGAAAAAAAAAATTAATGTTAAGACAATCTTTTTCATTTCTCATAAAAGTGGTGTCAAAACTTTCGTAAAATTGATTATTAACCATTGTCCTAAGAACACTCGTTAACATTGTAAAGTTGTAATTTACATGTGTTTTGTTGGCTTTAATTCCGTGCCAAATTTGATTGTAATTCTGTTCAATCTTTTGTACCCTGTATTTCATGTGGGATTTATTTGTAAGGGTTGTGTGTGAGAAAGAGAGAGTGTGAAGACTCAAGGCAAATTGAAGACTGAAATGTTTTCGCGGATAGCTCGCGAGTAAGCATCCCGTGAAGTGATGCATGTGCCCTGCACATAACAGGAATGCGAAGAGTCAGAACAGGATGGAAACAGCTGTGTTTCGCGAGTGTCTCACGGGTAAGGCCTTCCCGCGAGATACCCGCGAAATATTCTGTTTTGCCAGACTGTCATTTTTGATACACACTTTCTGTACCTACACTATTTATATCTCCATTACCCACAAATGTTGAGGAGTGCTTCTGAGAGAAAACCCTAGCCACAAACCTTGAGAGTTAGAGATTGTTATACCCACAATTCTCTACACAATTACTTGTGGATTTTCCTCAACTCCTACCTCTCCATTTCCATATCATTGAGAGGTTGATAGCCCAAACACTTATCACACCATTTCAAAGTGTCAAGTGAGGTTTTGGTGCTGTTGGGAAGCATTGGAAGAAGCCAAGCTTTGGTGGATGCAATCGGGCGTATTGCGGGATCTAGAGAGCTAGACAAGACACGGTTCTGAGAAGCCTTGTTGGAGTAGGAGTTTGGAGGGCTTAGGTACATCGGGAAGATTAGACTTGGAGGGTCTCATGCTAACCTATGTATCCCAACTGATTGTCTAGTGGATCGATTACCACTTGGAGGGCTACGGAGAGGTTTTATGCCGAGTACTTCGGTTTCCTCTTCGATAATACATCAGGGTGTTATCTTGTGTTTGCATTCTTCTTCCTTACTCTTTTACCTTTCATTTTACTACTATGTTATAATGATTATGGGTTAGAGTAGCTTATTTGTTTATACGCTCGCATTTACTCTTTTCCGCACTTTGTATAAGTTTGTATAAGTTAGAGTAAAATCAATCGAGCCGTAATCTTTAAATTTGGGGGTCTAAACAGCTCTTGTGTTTTAACACATTTTCGAGCTTTCAATTGGTATCAGAGCGGGTACACTCGCTGTGGTTTTATTACTTGAGTGTGATCCTTGACCCTTTGTGATGGACCAATCACAATCGCTTAATGCTCCACCATTTTTTGATGGGAGCAACTATGCATTTTAGAAGGTCCGTATGAGGGCTTTTTTGTGTGCTATAGATGAGTCCGTATGGGTTTCCGTTGAAAATGGGTATGTTAAACCCACGACAGCCAAGTGCGAGTGGGACAAGGCAGCTTTTGCTTTGGCTAGTGCAAACAGTAAAACTATTAATGCTATATTCTGTAGTGTGTCTACTGATGAATTTCACAAGATATCGCATGTGGAGACAGCCAAGGAAGCTTGGAAGATTCTTGAGACTACCTATGAGGGTACAAAGAAAGTTAAGGACACGAAACTCCAAATACTTACCACTAGATTTGAAGAGCTCAAGATGGGAGACAATGAGTCGTTTGATTCATTCTATAGGAAGCTCAATGAAATTGTAATTGCTAAGCTCAATCTCGGAGAGAAGATTGAGGATGCTAAGGTGGTGAGAAAGATTTTGAGGTCTTTACTGGAGAGCTTCTGAGCAAAAGTCACAGCTATAGAAGAAAGTAAAGATTTGGATGAGATCAAAATCCAAGAACTCATTGGATCTCTCCAAACATATGAGCTGAGACTACCTTCTGACAAGACGAGCAAATCTCTTACTCTCAAAACCATCACCGAGAGAATGGATGACTCCTCCGAAGAAGATGATGTAGAGAAAAAGGTAGCATTCCTTGCAAAGAACTTCCAAAAATTTATGAAGATGAAAAATAGTGGGAAGCCATTCAACAAAGGAAAGTTTTCATTCTTTAAGGGTGATAGGAAGGAGTTTAATAAGAAAGATGGGAAGGAGTTTCAATCCCTTCAAGGAATTGTGTGTTACGAATGCAATGGCCATGGGCATCTCAAGAAGGAGTGTCCTAACTACTTGAGAGGGAAGGGCAAAGTGTTTGCCATTACTCTTAGTGATTCTGACAGTTCAAATTCAAACACTGAAGAAGAATGTGACAGTGAAGGGAACTACCAAGCCTTCATGACTATTGCCTCCGTTGATTCAAAGGATGATTTGAGCAATTTGGTTGATGAACTTGGTAATATTTCTGAGGATGAGGAAATTGAAGAATCGGAAGATGAAGATGTGTGCCAAAATGAAGGCGAGAACAACCTTCAAAAAGCATATGATTCTCTGCTGGAAGATTATGGCAAATATGCCAAAGTTGTGAACCTTGCTGTGAAAAAGATGAAAAATGTTAAAGAAGAGCATAGGTGTATACTTATGCAACACAAGGAAGCAAAGTGTGAAGTGGAAAGACTCAAGGGAGAGTTGGTTGAAGCTTACTCTAAGATCAAGTTTCTTGAACTTGAAATTATTCAAGCTAATGTCAAGGTTGAGCGCATATCCACCAAGAAACTTGACAATGTGCTGTCCTCTAAAAAATCTTCACGTGATAAGACCGGCTTAGGCTATACCAGAGAAGGAAGTTTTAGCAGTGAACCCAAGAAGGAAGTAAGGTTCATTTCAGCCAAGAATGAAGAGAAATTCAAAGAAGTGAAACCTGAGTTTGAGACCCCTACTGTAGTAAAGAGAACCATTGGTGCAAGACTAAAGGAAAGAGGGAGGTCATTACCCAAAAAACAAAGAGGGCCTTAAGTAAAACATCTGTGTCATCATTGTGGCGCACAAAGGCACACTAGGCCTAACTGTTTCAAGCTTCATGCACTTAAGAAAGCTGACTCTATGCGTGGTTAAGAAAGTTTTAAGAGAAGACTAAGGGAAGCACAAGCTAAGGGAGATAGTGAAGGACATCTCATTGGAGACGTTATGGAAATGCTGAAGAACATATCACTATGTCTTGCTAGCTTCACTCCAAGGTTTGAAAGTTATGTTGGTCGTACCCCGCCATCTAGGCTCTCACCCAAAATACTCGTAAAGAGTGGGTGAAGAAGGGTACTTATGCATGATCACTCTCTATGCCCATGCACTAATACTTCCAATGTTTAGGGTCATAGGTTCATGCATCATGACATATATAATTCTCTTGTGTCATTGCTTCCGATTTATAGCATGTTTCTTTTACAAGTTTTGTTTTGTACTTGTTTTTGTTGATCTTACTTTACTTGTTCTGTTTTTAAGTGTGTTTAAAAAATTCAAAAACTCATAAAAATTGAAAAATCTCCAAAAAGTTTGATCGCTTGTGTTGTGTATATCACATGTGAGTTTGGCCTAGTACCTTCATACTAATGGCGTAGTGCATTTACGAGCTTAACTTGTTATGTATGCACATATATCTTTGTGGGAGAAATCTTGAAAATTATGTGTGATTATTGTAAATAGATCTTCAAGCTTGTCATGAATGATTGGTCAATGGTCTTGATGGTCTTGATACTTGCATAGACTTATGCCTATATCTCTTCCCACTTTAGTTTTATGTTTTTGCAATAGAGCTCGCCAAATGTAAATCTCAAAATGAAAAAGAGATTATAAGCTGCAAAGCCGTCGCATATACTAGTATTTGACTAGGAAAAAGGGAAAGCGACATTTTAAAATTGAAAATGTATGGTGCTCAAAAAGCCAAAGGCTAACTCTCAATATTGAAATATCAAAAATTTCAAGTACCGATCTCAAAAATAGATGTATTTATTGAAAAAATGATCAAATGTTATGATTTATGCAGAAGCCAAATCAAAAGCTTCTAAGATTTGTACTCATTTTCTTGTGGGAGGTCATATATGCTCATTTCTATAATTGAGATAGTCCACTTGACTTAGTACCAGTCGTGTATGACGTGATTGAATTGATCATTGAAGCTTCACTCTGGTCTAAGGACTATTCCACACTTGATACTCACCCACAACACACAAGTTTAGTTCAATTAATGCTTATCTCATTTGTGTGGTTGTACATGTTCAAATGTGTTGTGTATGCTCAATAGATTGCTGATCAAACCCAAAAAGATTTTTGAGTATTTTATATGTTTTTTAAAGTGATTTTATATTTTCGTGCTTTTAGTTTTTGTTCAAAATGCATGTTTTTCTGTTGTTCTTTAAAAACTTGTTCAGAGGCATTTTCGTGAGAAGCTCGCGATTAAGAGCCTCCCACGAAAAGAGTTTAAGGGAAATCTAAAAATCTCATTTTCATACAGAGAGTATCGCAACTGCCTCGCGACTATTTTGCGACCAAGCACTTCCTGCGAAATGTTTTTTAGGCAAAAACTGGAAAAGTACAAGTTTCATACAGAGACTATCGCGACTGTTTCGCGATTAAAAGCTTCTCGCGAAAGTCTTTGTGCTTCAGTGGTGTTTTTTGCAACTAATTTTGCAACTGCCTAACCCGCAAAAAATGCGTGTTTTCAGTTTTATAAGGCTGATGTGACAGTTTTTTTTAAACACTCTCTATTTCCCTCGCACTGCCTCTTTCGAACCCTTCTCAACCTAAAACTGTCTTTCACTCAAAACCCCGTCATTTTCAAGTTTTTTTTTTTTTTTTTTTTTTTTTTTTTTTTTGCAAAATCAACTTCAAGGTATGTTTTCTTAAACATTCTTTTCATTTTTGTCTTAGATTATGCAGAAATTAACTTAGTTTTTTAAAATTAGGGATTTTCGAAAAAGGGGTTGGGTTCATGATTTTTAAGCAAAAGTTTTTCAAAATTTTGATTAGGTTGTATCCCATTTCTCTTATGTGTATTTGTGTTGGCCCCTTGTGGCATTTTACATATGTATTAAGGCATTTTTCTATGTGTTCATGCATTGCCCGTTCATGTTGTGCAGTGTTGCATGCCAAGTGTTTGTCACAATGTTCAAGTGATATTTTTGTGTTGATTTGGACTCAAATGAGTTCCAATTTTTGGGAATACCCTTGATTGAACTTGGTTACCATGTTTTGATCATTGGGTGTGTGTTTTACACACTTTGCCTAATTTGTGCCTCACAATGCCATGCCATGCACCACCGAGGCACACACCATGCATCACCTCATGCACACTCATGCACACTAGATGCACACACATGCCCAATTGCTTATTTCTTGCATTTTGGTAATGTTTACATGTTTTAAAACTTAAAGCATGTTGTTTTAACTTTGTTTTGGTCTGTTTTAAGTTTTTATACTCATACTTTGGACTAACTTGAATCTAATCAAGTTTGTGCTCTGTTTTTGTGTTATTGCACTTGTTTTTCTCTTGCTTGGTAATTATGTGTGCAGATGTCTCCATTCAAGACCTCAACCGTGAAAGGAGGCAGGAACAAAGGAAAAGAGCCTGTGATTGATGTTGATGATCTCTCACCAAGGCCAAAAAGAGCTCGATCACTAACGAGAGTTTATGACCCTAACAAATTCAGATCTTATGCTGCATTTTAGAACTATAAGAGATACTTTGAAGACGCTCCGTTGTTGGTTGAAAAGGCTGTTAACCAGCCATCTCTCCTTGAAACCAAAATCCCTGAATGGTTTGCCACCAAGGATTGGAACTTCCTTTTCTCCAACCTTGATGATGCTTACGAGAACTTGGTGAAAGAGTTCTATGCTAATGCCATTTCAGAAGGAGAGGAGCTCAAATGTTGGGTTAGAGGAAAAAGTTTCTCAGTGACACCCGTCTATCTGGCAGAAATCCTTCGCATCAACCGGCCAATATTCACTAACCCATCGGTATACGATGAATTGAATCCGGATGAGGAGGTTCTTCGGGAAGCTTTAGGAAATAATTTGGAGTTCTCTTCCAATGGGAAGTCCGTAAGTGTGGCATCTTCATCTCCCGAATTAAGGCTTTTCACGATGATCATGTTTAGCAACCTCTATCCTTTGTCAAGCACCGGGTACATGAATCTCGGTCGAGCATTATTCTTGCATGATCTAATCATTGATGAGGAGATTGATGTGTGTTCTAATATTTTCCACATCTTGGCAAAAACGGTTGAACGATTTGCTTTAAGGAACTATCTTCCTTTCTGCCACCTTATCTCAAGGATTTTGAAGCTCAAAGGCATGCATCCCTCGGAAGATGAGCACCCATACCCAAAGCCAAGTTCAATTAACATCCACACTCTCCATGCTAGTATGAGTCACACCAAGAAGAGTACCAAGCAAGAAAATCATGCTACTCTAGGAAGTTCAAGCTCTACCTCCCATGCCTATGATGAATAGCTAGACAACATCATGGTTGCACTTCAAGAGATTAATACCAAAATATCCGGTCTAGCTACCATCATGCACTCCCAACACATTCGCTTTGACACAAAGTTCACATCTCTCCAGACTCAGTTAGACCAAATTCAAAGGAAGCTAGAAGAACATGGGGACTAGTTAATTCCATGACAAAAAGGGGGAGATGGTGTCATTGATAGCGAGAGTGTAGTGATAGGGGGAGGAAAAGCTAGAAGCTGCTATTTGTTTACTGTTTTTTATTGCTTTCTTTTAAAGCTTAAGTACTTTGAATTTATAGTTCAGTTTATTATTCAGTACTTGTGTTTGTCTTACTGCTTTGTATCATTTTCTTGTACTTTTAAATGTTGATTATATATCTTAAGTACCTCACACTTGTACCCTAGTAGGATCTTGTATCCTAGATGCATATACCTCATGTATTTTGCATTGGTTGTGTGTTGGACATGCAATTGATCATTGTGATTGGTCTTTATTGAATTGCATGTCCGGATGAGCATTCACTAGCTAAATGTTCATTGTAGTCATTCTTTAATGATTGTCCCTGTTTGATCAAGATATGCTTACATGTTATATAGTGTTTACAAACTTGATCGCACTTTACTTGCTCATGTACGTACCATGTATTCAACTTGTCATAAGCTTAATGAAAGTTTTGTTTGCGTGCGAGTGTTTCATGTTACAGGTATATATGTGCAAGTGCTTCACAGCTTCTAGATTAGGGGTGAGTGAGTTTTGCCACTGTTCCCAAACTTACGTTTAAGTCTAGAGTCTGTTTTAGGGGTTTTGTCACGGAATAGCCAAAAGGGGAGATTGTAAAGTTGTAATTTACAACTATGTGTTTTGTTGGCTTTAATTCCGTGCCAAATTTGATTGTAATTCTGTTCAATTTTTTGTACCCTGTATTTCATGTGGGATTTATTTGTAAGGGTTGTGTGTGAGAGAGAGAGAGTGTGTGAAGACTCAAGGCAAATTGAAAACTGAAGTGTTTTCGCGGGTAGCTCACGAGTAAGCATCCCGCAAAGTGATGCATGTGCCCTGCACATGACAGGAATGCGAAGAGTCAGGATAGGATGGAGACAACTGTGTTTCGCAAGTGTCTCGCGGGTAAGGCCTTCTCGCGAGATACCCGCGAAACATTCTGTTTTGCCAGACTGTCATTTCTAATACACACTTTCTGTACCTACACTATTTATACCCCCATTACCCACAAATGTTGAGGAGTGCTTCTGAGAGAAAATCCTAACCACAAACCTTGAGAGTTAGAGATTATTATACCCACAATCCTCTACACAATTACTTGTGGATTTTCCTCAACTCCTACCTCTCCATTTCCATACCATTGAGAGATTGATAGTCCAAATACTTACCACACCCTATCAAAGTGTCAAGTAAGGTTTTGGTGCTGCTGGGAAGCATTGGAAGAAGCCAGGCTTTGGCGGATGCAATCGGGCGTATTGCGGGATCCGGAGAGCTAGACAAGACACGATTCCGAGAAGCCTTGTTAAAGTAGGAGCTTGGAGGGCTTAGGTGCATCGGGTAGATTAGGCTTGGAGGGTCTCTTGCTAACCCATGTATCTCAACTGATTGTCTAGTGGATCGATTACCGCTTGGAGGGCGGCGAAGAGGTTTTACGCCGAGTACTTTGGTTTCCTCTTCGATAACACATCGGCGTGTTATCTTGTGTTTGCATTCTTCTTCCCTACTCTTTTACCTTTCATTTTACTACTGTGTTATAATGATTATGGATTAGAATAGCTTATTTGTTTGTACGCTCGCATTTACTCTTTTCCCCACTTTGTATAAGTTAGAGTAAAATCAATCGAGCCGTAATCTTTAAATTTGAGGGTCTAAACAGCTCTTGTGTTTTAACACATTTTCGAGCTTTCAAGCATGACCCTTTTTAAATTAATGAAAACTGGTTTCTATAATTTTTTCCTAAAATAATGTCTCACGGAATCACAGGAAAATGAAGTCATAAGCACATAATTAGTTTCACAAGCTAAAAATTATTCCTTGGTTTGTATACACCGACTCTGCTTCAACATGATTAATTAATTATTTTAAATACAAAACTTCGTACCTACTTATTACTCAAAATATTTTATTATACCTGATTAGCTAGGCTTAATTAATGTCAATAACGCATTAATAAAATAGTATATATATAGCTACATTTTTAGATTGTTTAATCTTCTACGTTTTTCATTGGCAAAGCACATGCGTGGCTGATTCTAATTCAGTTAATTGCTGGCAAAGCAAAATAATGTTAAAGAGAACAATATTAATTATCAAAGGCCAGCCGATTTTATTATTATTTGTTTTTCAAAGTCACTTGATTCCAGGAACACCGTGACCAAGTTTGATACTTGTGGATTAGTTTAAGACTAAATACCTAGCTAACACGATCCCCTAATCTTAAGACTCTTTTTCAACACGTAAACCAGTTCTCTAGTTAGCTTTAGAATGGGCAAAGCCTCTCTTGTACTAAACCTTAGAGTTAGAGTTATGGTTTCCACTAACGGGGCCTCTCTACATGGACATGGCCTGGTATCAACATAACACATTTAGGCAATCAATACGATCAGTGGCTGGGGCCTTGGGCCAATGAGACTCTAACATGGAGAGTATCTTGGATTTAAATCACTCTTCCCTTACTAGAGACGTGTTAGTACTCCTTATACTTTATCAAGATGAGGTCTTAGGCTGAGAGCAGTAAGGAGTTACTATGATTATGCCTAACTAAGGTAAAAAAGTTACACTGGTCACCCTCTCTTAACCATTTTTATTTTATTTTTACTAAAAAAACACACACTAGCACATTTAGGCAGATTTACATTATATATCTGCTGCTATTTTTGGATCAAGTATTTCAGTGAACTCTTGTTCTTGATTGAATTGAAATAGCCTTTTTCTTTAAGCACAACATGGTGAAACGAGTAGGATAGTATTGAAAGGTGTACCAGATCTAGGCACATGAAGACTGTAGAGTCATGATATCAAAATAAAACTACCACATGTTTATCGGCAATTGCATCTCCAGCAGTATTGGCATTTTCTCACCTAAGTGGGAGAGTAAAATTATATTTTCATTTTCTCAATCATCTTATAAAATACTAGCCTCATCATACACGCTTTTGCATATGCGATAAGACTCTTTTTTTGGGGGGTTTAATGTACATTAGGAATTAAAGAAATCAGAAATTCAAAAAAAGAAAAAAAAGAAAAAAAGAAAAGAAAAATTAAATAAAAGAAACAGGTGTGTCTTGATAAAGTTAAAAAAAAAAATTGGAACGTGGTCTTAAGGGAAATATCAAAGTGGACGGAGAAGTTTTTTTATTATTTTTTTCTAGTTTTAATTTTTGGATAAGTTTGTTTCAAATAAATGAATTAGTAGGAGAATATCATATTTTGTAGGTATTTTACATGGAGTTGGAGATATATTTTTACTAGATTGTCTTTAAGTTTTATCCTTATTAAACTTAGAGTTTAGGAGTATTTTTAAATTACGTAAAAGTTCAATTCAAAGGGAGAATCCTCTTATGAATAGTATAGATTATATTTTCATTCTTTTTAAAATTCTTTTACTCAAGTCACCTACGTTGGTGACCTTCGATACCAAACTTCTTTGTGATATATATTGCATTTTTCAAAACCTGTTTCTTAACCTTAAAAAATAAGTAGGAGCATTTTCAGGGGTATATGCAAAAGCAACGAGAAAATGTACAAATAAAACATTATAAATCGGAATATTTTAAAGTACACATAACATTGGAGATTGGACCCTAGTCCACGAAACATATTCCCGATATACACTTTCCACACGCTGTAGGAAATCTTTATTAAGGCTGCGTTATCTTTAAAAAAGACAAGGCTACTATTGCTTATCATTCAAAAGTGTGATAACTTATAATAGAATGATGCAACTTATTTCTAAACACATAGTATTAGTGTAAGTTTAATATCAGCTTATTTAGATTTTTTTGAAAATGTACTATTATATATTTATATTTTAAAAAAAGGTAAGATTTTGAAAAACTAAAAACTTAACAAAAAATTTGAAGGCAAACAGACACTTAATCTTAAGATGAAGATTAATTATGTGGGCTATAACATGGCTTGAAGTCGATTCAATTTGTGGTCTAAAAATTTGCAATTTATCTTTCTTTTTTATCTTTTTTTGATGGGTATCCTTATGAGGTTTAATTATATATATATATATATTTTTTTTTGATGGAAAAGTTTAATTATATTTGTAATTGAAGAATTTAATATATTAAGATTGTGATCTGATTGCTACTTTGTTTCTATATCCACTTTCTATAGGTTTTCTTTTTTTAGATGTTTTTTCTTAGTGAATAAAGCAATTTAAAGTTGGTCTTTCTCAAATAATTAAATCTCATCTGGATAAAGCCTAACATTTGAGAAAGGATTCGACCCAAAGCATCTATGGATGAAATATGTTTATCCCACATATTAATTTTTATCTCAATTTATGCTACCTTGGGCTTCACAACACAAGATAAAGCTAATTATGACAGCCCAAAAAGTGTAGTTCTCTCAAGTGCACATAAAATGCAAAGGATCATATGGCAAAAGTTGAGCCGACCCATGGTTAAAACAAGGACCTTATTCCTTCCTTTCTCCATGCAAAAGAACCAAAATTCTCCTACATTCCTTTCTTTTCCTCACCACCTTTCTACATAAATACCCTAACCAAGACATCTGTTCATCAACATTTCCCTGAATTCCCCTCCAATTTCTTGCTCCCAAAAAAATGTACTCCCCCGGCGGATTACCAACCCGGTCCACCCCGGTGTCCCGGCCCATGAAACGCCACCACTCCGTCCGGCAAATCGCCCACCGGGTCCATGATAGCTTCACCTCCCGACTGTGCAAGTTGTTATGTGCCATTTTCTTGACACTTGTGCTAGTTGTTGGTTTGATCTCTTTCATACTATGGCTTAGTTTACGTCCACACCGTCCAAGGTTTCATATCCATGAATTTGGAGTTGTGGGCTTGGGCCAAGGTACTGACATTACCCAGATTCAATTTAATGCATCGGCCCGAAATGCAAACCACAACATTGGGGTCCATTATGATTCAATGGACGGGTCGGTTTTTTATAAGGATCAGAGTATCGGGTCAAAACCGTTACTTTTTCCATTTTATCAGGGGCCGAAGAATACAACAGCTGTGGGAGACACAATCACTGTGACAACGTTAAAAGAGAACGGTCAACGTTGGACGGAGATAATGAATGAACGTCGTATGGCTGGAGTGGTCGTGTTTCGTCTAGAAATAATCTCGATCATCCGATTTCAGATCTCCAAGTGGCATAGCAGGCCCCATCGGATGCATGCCAACTGTGAAGTTTCGGTGGGCCCAGATGGTGTGATGTTGCCAATTTATAAAGACAAGAGATGCCCTGTTTATTTCACTTGATGTATGATATATTATGTTGCATTAAGAGGGGTATCATGCATTTTCATTCTTCTTCTTTGTTATTTTTCTCTTTGCAATTCTTTATGTTTCTTTTGGTTTTGGTTATTGGGATTGGGTTTGCTTAGTAACCTAAAGTGCACGATTGCTTAACTTGGTGTACATTCTTTGAGGATTGGTTTCAAATTATTTGATTTGTAATATCATTATTGAGGAGAAAAGAAATCAACGAAAATCTTTTTTCATTTTCAGCTTAAAGATTTATTTAATGCTTATCTTGGTATACTCTGCCATTTGGTACCTCATTCCACCATTCTAATTCTCTAGCTTCAAATTCAACCTCCACTTTTTCTCCAAAAAAAAAATAATAAATAAAATCAATCTCCAATTTATTTGACACAGTTTTTACTTCTCCGCCTTCACAAATCTCTCAATAATAAACGTTTTTTTTTTTTTCAAATTAATAATTCATTTAAGAGTGAAGCTTGTGTCTAGTGGCCAGTTCCACTAGACACGCTAGGATGCAAACATGTATTCGCATCTCAACGTGTCAAGTGAAACTAGTCACTGGATACAAGTCCAACCCTTCCTTCAATAAAATCTTATATATATAAATATATATTTTTATTTATTTATTTATATATAAAAGCTTTTTGCCCTTTGCTTTGGTAAATAGCAATGTTAGTAAAATTATTTTACAAAATAGACTTTTTCTGACCTCATCTTTTCAAAAGAAGACTCCTATAAATAAAAGTTAAAACAGTGTTACTTTACCAAATAATTTTAAGATAACATTATTATTTATATGTATAAAAAAGACCCTACCTAGCTATTGGTGTAAATAGTTGGATTAACATGCAATTATTGTTTACAGGATCGTAATTCTATGTCCTAAACTTTCATAATAGCCCATATGGCTCACATCCATTGATTATCGTAAATAGGATGGCTGCCACTAGTATCCTCATTTGGCCACCAAACTAAGATAATTAAGGTTTTATCATTTTTTTTTTTTTTTTTTTGAGAAACAAACACATGCACATAAGGGAGAGGAAAAATGATTCTAATATAACGGTACACCACAAACTCCACACAAACATGCTGTGCAATAATTCACTAGTTGGCTCTTAAGGTGAATAGCATATCACTTGATGTAACATGCATGAAAGCGTATGCAATATGCATGATGACTAGATAGACCCTAAGATATCTTTTGAATCCACTAGAAAAATTAAAAACTAAAGATTGAAAATTTATTGATTTCGGTTTCTTGGTTTTGCAAACTTTAGCGGCAAACTTAATTCCTAAGCAAAAATATTCAGAACAAAGATCTTCATTAATATCCTATAATTTAGCAACTTAATTTTGGACTAAAATTATCAAAAAGCTATAAAATAAGGAAATAAAATACTATTCTTAAAAGTTCCAAAATTTAATAAAATAATAAGAATATTGAGGAGAAAGTGGCCTACTGATTTGATATAGAAAAATAAAAAGCTAAATTGCAAATAATTTCCTCTAACTTTGGCCTAAATTGAATTTAGTTTTTTAATTTTGCTTTCGTTGAATTGCATCTTTTAAATTTGAATTTTATTCAATTAGTGTGCGTTTGGCTTGCTTAATTTTGTCAGCTTATTTTACTATTCAGTTTATTTTTGCTACTATTCATAGGTTTCATTGTACTATTTCAACTAATTTTTACCTTTATCTACAGTACTTTCAGCAAAAATTTTTTAATTTTAACAAAATAAGTGTATTCCAAACTGACCCTAAGAACTTTGTTATAAGTTTTGCTTCTTTTTGAACTTTTTAAATTAAAAAATCTAACTAACTTTTTTGAAATTTGTGTGCCCTAAGACTTTTTTTTGCAATATACAAGAAGATAAAGAAGATAATAGTTAAATATTTGTCTTATTGCAAAGATGTTAAGCTGTGAAAGTACCAACATCATGGGAAAGACGTATCTTAGAAAGAGCCATTCATACATCAACGTTCTAGCTAGCTTTTGTGCAAGGTCAAGGTTTGCTTGAGATAGGCCTTGTTGTTGTAGTTTGAAGGGACTGGGCTTGGTTTATTGCAGCAAAATGGGCTGTTTTTCAAACCAAGTGGCGCACAGAGCAAGGATCCTACAATACGTACATACTAGCAAGCAAGAATATAGGTATATGAATAGCAAGAAACAGTAAAGGAAGACAATGTAATAAAGAAACACACAAAATAATTGTTAAAGATCCTCAAATTAGTATAAAATATTTCATTATTTTTCTTAATTGTGAATTACAATGTGCTCACTAAGATGTGTTACAAGGTCCAAATAAGCTCAAAAATTACAGACTTAGATGCCTATCTAAGCCTTTAAGACTTGCAAAGTTTGAATCCGTCTGAATCCAAGTATATTCTATAGTGGATGTTCTGGGATACCGGGCGCTGTTTTTCTACTTTCTTTGAGTTTTAGACAATGTTTTCTCAATGATTCTGTTATGATTTCTTATTGCTGAATGTCCCTCCAATGTTGGCTGCTTCCCTTCTTTTATAGTGTCATTCTAGGGTTCGGGGTACCATTGATTCTCCCCCTTGGCTCCCTGGGTACCAGAGCCCCTGTTATGCCAGCCATTTTGATGGTTGGTTCTTTCCCTATTTCTCATAGTTTTCCTCTTTTGGTGTTGTTTCCCTAAAAGCCACTTGCTGACTTTCCATTTCGGGGTGTCCTTGGGGAGCTGACCTTCAATCTCTCTTCTTTCAAGGCTTCTTACCTTTTAGACTCAGCTTTTGGCTGTCCTTCCCTTTTTGTTATTTTTCCTAAGTGAGCTGAATCCATCCCTGCCAAGTTGAAGGTTTTCCCAGCTACTTCCCTTTATGGTTCTTCTTCCTGGGTTCCCCGAGGTACTAGCCTTTTGTTCACAAGTTGTTGCTTTCCAAGCCTTCTGGTTCTTTGCTACATCACTGGGTGCTTGAGAAGTACATATCTGCCCTTCGTTTCTTGTGTTTCGTGGCACCCATTTTGAGTTGTCTTAATCCCACTTCAACTGTGTTGCGCGTCCTGAGGATCCTGATCTTGGCGGGATGGGCCTTTTTCTTTCTTCCCTTTGTTTCATGGGCTCTAAGGCTTGTCCCTTCATGGATTTTAGGCTTCAAGTCTTTTGGGCTTGCCATGGGATTGGCCCATTGTGCTATTTCTCTAGGCCTTGGTGTTATGATTTTTTAGACCTCAACATTTAGCCCCCCGAGCTCGTGGGTTGCCTGCAGCCCACGCGTGAGTAATTTAGAATTTTAGTTTTTGTAGGACTTCCCTCTTCACTATTTTAATTATCCTCGGGGTTCCCCTTTACCTTCCTTCAAGATCCTAACTTTCCCATTGCTTTTGGGTATCCTGGTCTTCTTTGCATGTTGCGCTCCCTTCTTTTGTAACTCCTTTTTGCACGGGACGTGACAGTTGAATTTTGGAGTGAAAACTTCCTCTACCCACTTTTTACGTTTCCCGTAACTCCCAGTAATAACTGCTAATAACTCTCTTCTTTGAAATTAAATTTTGGCAACTGGCGCGTCTTTCCATACATCGTCTTCTCCAACCGGTTTTGGTGCCATTATTGCAATCATTTCATATTTTTTCTTTTACTTCCCAGAGTCTTCCATTCTCAAGCTTATCTCCTTCCTCTCGGTTAATTTGCTTCTTTGTTTTCCATTCCCAGGTTCTTTATTCTCTCAACTTTCCTATTTCTAGTGTACTTGCTGCTCTATGGCTTCCTCTTCCTCTCGAAAAAGGAGGGAGCATACTCCTAGCCCCTTTGAGGGCGAGAGTTCTTCTGGTTCTGCACAAGGTGAGTCACAGGGGGTCATGGAGTGCCCGGCTCTCCCTTTCCTTTGGTGTCCCATGGTGAGGCCCCTTCGTCCCCTCACACTTGGGTATTTTCCGGTTAGGCAGGTTTCGCCATTTCTGCTCAGGTCCCAGACCCAAGAGAGATTTCAGATCTTTAGATTAGACGAGGATCTTGGGAGGCGGTTCCCATTTTCTTCAATTTCGTTCCTGGGAAGATCACTGGTTGGCCCATTTGGGTGGACAGGGAACTTTTTGACGAGGAATTTATGGGCTGTCTGGAGTGCGTCGGGGTTCTGAATGCAGTGGCGATTTCTAGGAATCTTGAGGGTTTCAAAGACGCTAAAGGTCTCAGGCACTTGGTACATCGTTGGTGTCCCTCCCTTCATGCATTCTTCTTCTCTGTTGGTGAGCTCACGATTACCTTGGAGGATGTGGTTAATAACCTCCTCCTCCCCGTGTTTGGAGATGAGAACCCTTTCGACATCAGTCTTTCCGACGAGGATCTCATGATGGAAGACAAATTATTCAGCCATTTTGGTGGACGTACTGCTTCCCCTGGTGGGAAACCAGCCAAGATGGGCAGGTGGGTTATGAATCTTTTGCGAGAGAAAGACAAGGAAGTCAGGTGAGCCGGGCTCCTAGCACTCTGGCTCAGCAAGTTTTTGTTCAGCGAGTACCCCGGTACGGGATTAAGTCCACTTTCTTCCTATTGGCAATCGAATTGGCCCGAGGTGCTCAGTATCCTCTAGCCCCCATGTTCTTGGGCCATGTTTATTCTCAATTGGATCTGCTTCATGGAGAAAAAGTTGAAGGCGACTCTTGCTACGCGATCACCTCGTCCCTCCATTGTGCCATTCTCCAGGTATTCACGTGGGACCGTTCTTCAGTTACTTTAGCAAAGTGCAGAAATTTGAAGTTTGTGAAAGACAAGTTCCAGGGATCCCCTAATGTAATTAAAGGTCTGTGCGGTAGCTCCACTGATAGCCACCCCATTATCTTTCGTTGGGCTAGTTTGAAAGGTGGCGGCCTTAATTTGATTGAGTTATTTGAACAAGCAGGGCATTTACGTTGGCGTTCTCCCCTGGA
The DNA here is from genome assembly GCA_030021035.2 of Notholithocarpus densiflorus. Taxonomy (NCBI): domain Eukaryota; kingdom Viridiplantae; phylum Streptophyta; class Magnoliopsida; order Fagales; family Fagaceae; genus Notholithocarpus; species Notholithocarpus densiflorus. Next base: position 656,667 of record JARYZH020000147.1, read on the forward strand.
GTTCAGCCCCGGGTTTGCCTGTGACTCTGTATTGGCTTCTTTTCTTAATTCTCTAGGAAATACTTTTGACCTTTGTCCTGGTGATGAAGGAAATTTGGCCTACTTGGCTTGTGTTAGTCCCTTATGGCTTCCAATTCCCTCCTCCAGTGGCCTCAGGTACACCCATTACTTAGCACACCGGGTACTCCAGCAATTCGATTTTGATTAGGATATCCCGCCAGTGTTTAAGGATGTAGTGCCTTCTCTCCCTTCTTTGGACCCGTTCTTGAGGCTCCAAGCTTTCTCTTATTGGTCACGGAGAAGTCCTTAATTTGTCGTGCCCAACTCTCAGAGGGGAGTCTTTACTTCCAGTGGTTTTGCAGGCTACTAGAGAAGAGTTCAAAAATCTTTTATTGATTATGTTGGTTCCGGCAAGATTGAGAGAGTTCCCAATCCTGATATTCTTTCTGCTCCTACATCCAACAGGCGCCTATCCCTCCCCATTGCTGGTATTGTATTTGCTGCTATAAGCAACAAGACAGGGTTCACGGAGTGGCATGCTTCTAGGGGCAGTTGGGTGTGTTATGCATAAGATTTTCCAAAGACTTGGTCGGGATGTGATCTTATTGTTGGTGCCTCCTCTGGCGTGCCAATTAAAAGAAGGGCAGTAGAGGCAATTGGTGCTGCCACTCCCATTGGCAAAGGTACAGAGAAGAAGATTAAGCAGGAAAAGGTTAAGCAAGTCGAGCTTGAAGAGGGTGTTGAGGGTACTGAGGCTGGATCTGAGACCAAGAAGAGAAAGACTACAAAATCTCAGAAGCAGTTAGTAATTGCTGAGGAACCCGGGAGAGTAAGCTCCCCTACAGTGGGAAAGGAAGTTGGGCATCCTTTACTTCCCAAGACTCGAGTGAAGACTAAGGTAGAGTCTTCTCTCTCTCAGGTTTTGTGAGTTCTTCAGCCCAGGGTTCTTTAGGGTCCTTTGATTTTGCACCCTAGTCTCCCTTAAGACCCTCTAGGCATACCCATAGTAAGCAAAAGACCATTGGAGACTCTGTAGAGAGAGAGAGAAGGGCAAGGCCTCTTTTCTTCTTCTCTCTTATGTTTTGCAGTAGCTTATTATTGTTGTTGCAGTGTCCTTCCTTTCCTCTTTTTAACTGATGAGTGATTATTCATTCCTTGCAGTCCAAGCGCAAGTCAGACCCCAAGAAAGGGAGGAGTCAATCGTCTGGTAATGATGTGGTATGGCTCTCTTTTATTTGTGCCTCTTTCTGTTTGTTTCCACCCTTTTTTTGGTACTGTGTACTTATGCATTCTTTTCCTTTTGCAGGTGGAGGTACCTCCTCCCACGACTGGTGGGACTCCGGGGGAAGAGTGATTGCTGCTCCCTCTGTTGTTTTACCAGGTGTGGAAGAGGAGCCCCCTAGTGGTGGTATAACTGAGGAGGTTAGCTAGCCAATGCAGAGTGTCCAGCCTATTCTGCAATTTGTTCCCTTGGTTGCTCAAGATCTTGAAACTCCCCAGCCCCCTGTTTCCCAAGATCCCCAGCTCGAGCAGACATTCAATCCCATCAAAACTATGTCACCTGAACCTGTGTTAAGCAAAGAACCCTTGGGGGGCGCGTCTCCATCCATACAAGCAGGTGAGCCCCATTCACCCTTTATAAGAATGCTTGATCTTACCTTATTGTATCTCTTTCTTTTTGAAAGTTCCCATTTCCTCTTCCCCTTTTAGGTCAAACCAGTGTGAGATCTGCCTCTAAGGCTGCCTCTTCTTTGGAATCTGAGGGTTTTGAAGGTGCATGCTGTTCACCTTTATTGTGCTTCCTCTTCTTTCCTCCTTTCTATGCTCTTCCCTTGCCTTTTCCTTCTATGGCGAAGCCCCCAGTATCCTTACCTTCCTTTAGCCATTTTGCCAAGGTTTCCTCACCCTTTCTTCATAGTGCTGTGTGTTCTTTCACAAAGTCCTTCAAGAAATCAGAGGAGCAAGAGGAGGAAGCTCCACCATAGGAAGCTGATATTGGTTTTTTTATTTTTTTATTTTTTTTTATTTTTTATTATTATTATTATTTTTTTTTACTTTACCTTTCTTTCCTGGCTCTTTCCTCCTTTGAACTATGTCTGCTTTGCAGGTGTTGTCATAGGTGTCAAAGGTCCTGAACCTGTAGTTCCTGAGGTAGCTGTGGAGTCTGCTCAAGTTGTGGAATTTCAAGCAAGGACCCCCCAAACTATCCAGAGGGTTGAAAGCTCCTTAATCCCTATGAGTGGAGATACAACAATGGGGGAGGCTCTAGAGGTGACTGTTTCAGATCCTGACTCAGGGCTCTCTACTTTCCTGGCCCGTTTTGATCTTTTGGAGTTCAATAGCCTCCCTGTAAGCCATTTTTATCGCTTTGGGCCTCCTTATGGTAACTTTTTGCGCTTCTCTATGCCTGTGGAAGGTCTGCCATTACTAGAAGGGTTGTTCAAGATCCATGCAGATTTCACCAGTGGGTTCAAGGGAGGTGTATTTTTGGGCAACATCCTGATGGAGTTGCTATGTGCAGTGCTAATTTCCTTGAGGAACTCTTCTCTCGACTCCTTATCTGAGGAAAGACTTTTGGAATGGAGGGGTGTAGTGCAGGATCTTATAGAAGCAAAGTTCAACCTATCCTTCTTGCTGGAGCATTTACGTTCACTAGCCCATATGCTGTTTCAGAGGTAGGCCTCTAGGAATCTTGATGCTGAAATTGTTGCTGCTGAGGAGGCTTTGGCTCGTGCCCACAAGATCTTGCAGGACTTAAAGGTTAAGAAGCAAAAAGTTCTCTCTTCTTCAGCTGTTCTTGCTATTTCTCCAGACAGTTCCTTGCTGGCCGGGCTTATTCCTTAGCTCTTTTTTTTAGCTAGTTCAGATGTGTATATTTTTTTTCAAACAATTTGGGTTGTATAAGCTAGTGCTAAGAAATCTTCTACATTTCTTCGTGCCGATCTACGAGCTATACTGTATTGTCTTAAAAAGTGTATGCATGGTTTTCCACCAAAGAGCCACCGCCAAAGTGTTTTAGAAAAGTGTAAAGAAGCATTCTTTGAGTCTCTATGATTAATGGACAACGAGTCAGCAAACCATTGTGCAAAAGAGAGTTTCAATCACTATTACTTTCTTCTCAATAAAAAAAAAATCACTAATATTTGGTCTAGTGTACTTTTGGAATAAGAATATTTTTGTTACCAAATCTTAGTTATGTATATGACCATCTAAAAAGAGCCTTTGGACACTGAAAAACACAAAATTTAACCCTCTTTTCTCACAAAAGTTGATTCACCAGACTAATTAAGTCCTAAAGCAACCTCTATATAATCCGAAGAAACACGTACCCCAGCATGTTCAATGATCAATCCCTCGAAAAATAGCATTTTTCCAATATGTCTGATCTCGAAGAAACTTGGGAATCTCAACCTATTCTCCCACAAACCTCTAACCCTCAAGTTTCTATATTTCTATTTCTACTTGAGGCTGTAATCTTGTTAACATCGATCGCGGTGGTAATATGGCTGATTCTAACTCCAAAGAGTCCCATTTACATAATCACCAATGTCCAGATTCCGGCCTTACATGGTAGGAATTCCACATCACATGTCTACGTTTCCTCCTTGGTTGCTATGAATTCTACTTCAAATCACACAAGAGATCCCTCTATTCTCTTGGATTTGATATTCTCAAACCCCAACAAAAGGATGGGCATCTACTACAAGGACATCTACATTACCTTATTTCATGGTGATGTTCATATTGGCTCCAAGTTATTGCCAGGCTTCTACCAAGGCTACAAGAATGCGACGACATATGAAGTGCTAGTGGAAGCTAACAAACAGTTCTGGAAAGAAATTACAAATGGGACAATAGATTTGAGGGTTTGCTTGGAAAATTCTGTAAAATACAAGATATTCGAGTCCAAGACAAAGCATCATCAGATATATACTGAAGCTTATGTGCCAGTTGGTTCAAATGGGAGGATGTTAGGAAAGAAGAATATAAAGCTACACCACATATCCAATCAGATCAAAAATTGAAATTAAGATTTGTTTCATAGGACTTAAGTTTGAATTGTTTATTTTTCCATCATGTAGTATAATTTCTTCCATTACCATTCTTGTTTTTTATTTGCTGAAGTTGGTTTGGCATCTCTGCAAGCTAGCCTAGAAATATAGCGCCAAGCATATGATTATAGTTTTCAGTACTGGAAGCCTGTGGCTTTATATCAACAAAGCCTTTGTCCCACCTATTCGAGGATGACCATACTTCCTATAAATTCACACAATTGAACATGCATTTTCTCAGTTCCCCTCGGTCCTTGTTATAATGTTATGTTTCATAAATAGTCTCTCTTAGACTAGAACATGATTGATAAGCCAAGAATGTATTGAACTCTTGTGATGAATTAATCAATTAATTAGTCAAGTTAATTAATTAATTCAATTTGCAAGAAATAATCGTAGTAGCACAAACGAATCACCAACTAAGTTAAAATGCAGCGAAAAATAAATTGACACGGTAATTTGTTTATAATTGGAGAAAACCTACACGGCAAAAACTCCACCGGGTAATTTTAAGGTCACTACTCCCAAGAATTCACTATTATCACAACAAGCGGTTACAAATAAAGGAATCCTAGTATCTTATACCAACCTACAGTTGAACCCTTACCCCAATACCCAATTGAACTTGTTCTGTAGTGGCAATCTCTCCTTTTAAATGCCAGACTCCCAGTATGTGACTAACCAATTCAATACGCGGATCTCAGTACACGATTTACTCACCAACTTGAGAAAAATGTTGGCTGCAAAGTTCTTCAGTTCATCAACACGATGAAAATCATGAAGCTCATACAAACATAGCAACTTCCTGAAGAGAAAGATGAACTAGGGTACATGTCTCCGGTTCACAATATGCTTGTGAAAAACTTTTGCATTGAGTTGCATCAGCTGTGACGGCCCTTAAAACAATCCTTATATATGTTTAGGGTTGTGAGAAAAGAAAGCTCAAATATCTATTCATGGATTGGAGTGAAATCAGCTATGAAAAACTGAATTTCATAAATCTCGATAGATACCCTATTTGTCGAGAAGCTGTTAAGCATCGGGTTGAAACAGCTTTTTAAACATCGATAGATACTAGTTGTCGAGTTTTAAAATTCAGCACTTCTTCACTTGATTCTTGGACAGACTTGCATAGATTTAACACTTGAACTTGAAATCTTGTTCTTTGAAGTATTAAACATATCTTAGATCTATTCAATTACAAGTAAAGTGCGTTTTGTCAAACGATTAGCCAATTTTATATTGACACATGTTCCTAACATTAATTCATATATGTCCTAACAATGATGTTTATTTATATTTTGTCATGCAATAACAGGTTTATTGCAATGACTGCATGCGCTACTAGTACAGATAAGAAGCTTGATATATAGGTTTTCATTCCTTAAAGATTCTTAAATTCCTTTATACATTCCAAGCACAAACATATGAGCTTCCACATAGCTTCTTTCATGTGCCAACTATGAGGCTTAATTAAGGTTATTACGCGTGAGAAAAAGCATAAAAGCACCCCTGAAGAAAAGAATGATTCTTCTTGTCCATATAACCTGAACAACATGCACCCACCTCTAATATTCCCCTTTCCCTTTGATTAACAACCTTCAAATGAAAGTCTCAAGCCTATCTCCCTTATCCTCATAAAAATCAGTGCTTCTCCTACCATATTTAATTCTGAAATGATATGTAATTCCAGTTGAAACCTCCTTCTGATCATCTTTCTCCACAACAAAAAGATGTGTGAAGCCAAGAACTTCTATATATGGCTGCTCCAAATTTTAGCACTCTTGGGTATCCTAGCCTTGTGTCTATGGCTAATCTTACGTCCCAAAGCTCCCAACTATACCATTGTTGACATCACCATCCCACCAGGCTCATTAGCCAGTAGTGAGGGTCAAAATGCCACCATCTACTATGACCTTGAAATTGAAAATCCAAACAAAGACTCAAGCGTATATTATGATGACATTTTGTTCACTTTTTTTTATGGTCAGGATACAGTAGGACAGAAAACAATACCTTCTTTCCATCAAGGAAGAAGTAAAACTCGTCAAGTAGTTGATTATTTGGAGGTCAAACCGAGTGTTTGGAAATCTTTTCACAATGCAATATCAAATGGAAAAGCCGAGTTGAAGGCGAACTTATTAACTAAAGTTCGATATAAGACTTGGGGACAGAGGAGTAAGCATCATAAATTAGATTTGGTAGGTAAACTACCAATTGGCTCGGATGGGAAGATTTCAGGTAAGAAGAAAAAGATTAAGCTACGCCATTCTTCCAAGAAATGGAGAAAGTATAAAGCTTGAGTCATTATGGTTGGTAATTACTACATGATTAGATGTTTTTGTATCATTATACACAGAAAGAAGGGTTGTGGAATTACTTTGTTTCTAGGTTAATCTACAATTTGTTGTCTTATATCTGTGTAGTGTTTTACAAAGTACTTGTGTAGCACAAAAAAAAAAAAAAAATCTCTATATGTTAATACAATTGCTTGGAACTTGAAAGGCTTTATTTAATTATCGTTTCCAGGTGAAAATGTTTCGAAGGCTTTACCATAATTGATTATCAATTCTTTCTTCTGGTAACAGGCTTCCTTTACGTCAATTAGAGGCAGCCAAGCTCGAGCAATACCAATCTTAAGCTTTCCGAAATCCAAATGCAATATATTTGATTAGATTTCGACCATTCTATAACATCTTTACTCAAAATTTTCTTTAAGGTAATTAGGAGGCAAGACAGCCATTAAGCTCAATTATCCTAGTAAAATAAGCAAAGGATTTGCTCAAATGTTAGAAAGTTAGTTGTAGCATGCGAAACTACAGAGCAATAGTGTGAATCCAATCTTGCATAGCAACAAAGCATTCCAATTTTTTTCAAAAAACAAATGCTTATTCTGCAAATTGGTTAAATAATAAATACACGTCAAAAGATCCCATATTGTGAGTCAAAACACGGCTTTAAAGTTATGATAAGCACAAAGTACATGAAATTTGTTCTTGCAAATTGGGATTCGAATGTACTATTAAGTGGCAGGGGAAGCAATAAATTCATATTCAATTGCGAGATTCGATTTTACATGAAAATTATGAGCTAAAGAAAGAATGTCTATTTGGCATCCATTTGCTTAAGAAAGGATAAGTTGAAGGGAAGAAGAAGAGGCAATAAAAGCAAACTAAAGAACAAGTAAAAGATCTTTTTTTTTTTTTTTTTAAGCTACACCAATTAAGGTAAGGCAGGGAGCAATCCTATTCTGCATGCAATTCTTTTTCGTCATCGTAGCAGAGAGACTATATTTTTTCCCTCAAGTTTTCTCATAGGTATTTGGTTAGCAAGAAAAGTTTGTAGGAAATATTTTTAACTTTTTCTTGATGCACAATTTTGTTTACAAATGCGGAAGATTTGAAGAAAACCATTCCTTGCAAGAACGTAGTTAACGGTTTGATCCAAACTTTTTCTTGCTAACCAAGGGAATAGAAAATTTTGAAAAACAGTGAAGTTTTTCTTTTCCTTTTATTGTCAATCATTCGGAGGCTTAACACAAACAGATTTTCTACCCCTAATATGGATCCTTTTCTGCAGGCACCCATTGAATTTTTCTAGCAGCTGCCTTGTGCTTGTCCCAAGCCCAAATTCAAAACTAGCTTGCTCCCCAACTCAATGAAGAAGTTTGAGTCCTGAACCTACCATAAACCCTAGACTTTATGATGCTGGTTGATCCATTCAAGTTGTAGTTACTCAAAGTTACTATAAAATTTGCCACAGATCTAGATTCAATGCCAAGTACAGTTCTTTACCGCTAAGCAAGGACGTGCCTAACAAGCTAGACATCTATTAGGAGTCGGACAACCTTTGTGGCATCCAGTTGGGTCTCAGACCGAATCCAGAACAGCATATCATTAGACGTCCTACTTAAGGAACCCTTTTCTTTGAAGTCTGGAATTGGGTAGCAACTTGTCTTCGCCACTCACGAATTGGAACCTGCATAGCAACCAAAAGAAATGTAAAACAAATCCATATATAGTAGCTCCAAATTTCCAGTCAGTCAGCACCAACAAGTTTAGCTGACATGCTCAGTCATCCAATCGCGGAATGGGTAATACTTGTTGCACACAAGCTGTTATACAGTTTTACACACCCTATTTTAGAACTGTGTAAAATGTGTAAAAAAGTGTAACAGTTTGTGTATAATAAACACAACCTTCACGGAACATATCAAAATAACAAACAAATTAAAGAACATAATAATACAATCCTTACAGCTGGGAAGCCACCATAATCTCCAGGTTCTTTGATATCCTTCGTGACACAGCTAATAGCAGCAAGCCGGACCTGCAACTCCATGTGAATAGATATCTTGTTTTCAACCCAATATTTTTACTCTCTAGTTGATGAAATGCAGCCCCATAGTAATTCTAAATATATCATGATTGAAGCCATGTGCACTCCATATGAACAAATTGTAAGAGCACAGAAGCACATTTTAAGTATGCAGGCAAAAGATGAACATTTCAGGGTTTTATGAATTCACTTCAGATTTCAAACGAGTGCAGAAAAGGGAGTAAAAAATTAGTAAACCACAGCTTGGATGTGAAAATTCTAAAGCCAGATCAAAGTTAAATAGTCTCCTCTCCTGACAATATTTCCAATAAAATCAGATGTGAAAATATTTTAAATGGTTTATACATTATCACTACATTATGCTACAAAGACAACCTTCTTTTAATTACAAAGTTGATTCCTTTTATACTATCTAGCCAAAAAAAAGTTTATACCTTTGATACAATGGAAACATGATCCCGAACAGCTACCCTTCCCCCCAAAGTTACGTAGTCTCCTATCCTGAAAAGAACATACAAGACAAAGTTGTAAATCTTAATTCATGGAAAATTAACTTCTCCAAGTACTTATAAAGGGAAAGTTGGTTAAAGCTATTATACTAGGAACTTGATAAATAAATGAACAATTGAAAAACATTGATTAAAAGTAACATACGTCACTGAACCCGCAATCCCAACTTGTCCACAAAGCATACAACTTCTCCCAATAACTACATTATGACCAATCTGCAATGCCAACAAGACTACAAATCACAAATTCCAGAATTAATTGAATACCAACAAGAAGGCAAAAAACCAACCTGAACTAAATTATCTATCTTTGAGTGATCCCCAATTACTGTATCTCTCCAACTGCATAACCAAATAGTTGGTGGAATCATTACTCCAGCCTACAGCTTCAAGTTCAAACTGATACAGAAAATATGTATATGCACATGAACACACTATAAATGACACTCAAAAGCCATTACATGTCTCACCTCCCCCTGTCAATGCATGTATTTGCACCAATCTCCACATTGTTCCCTATCCTAGCATTCAGCATCTGAGAAGAAAAAACATGATATCTAAAATAGGGTACTTTATTGCTGAACCAAGAAGGAACAAGAATACCCAAAGAAGACAATATAACAAGTTAGGTTATAAAAAAACTTTAGTATCACTAACCTGAGGCTTCTTCAACATGTTCCCATTCTCATCCGCAAAAAACCCAAACCCTGCAGGTCAACAATGTGGCACTTACTATCAGAATATAGAAATGGATTTATAATAAAAGCTCAATTTCACATTGAAAATAGTGTTATTACCACAATAAATAACTCCTATAATTAAAGAAGTGTAAAGGGGAGGAAAAAATATTGGTATGTTGAAGGTTTAGTGTTGGGCCATTATTTAAAATTTAAGATTAAGGTCTTCAAGCAAGGAGCATTACAAGCAGCATAGGTGGCAAGAATTGAATAACAGGTAGCACCTAGCAGAACAAATGAAAAATTAAGATATATTCTACACTATTCCTCAGTAACCACATGTACCATGATACATATCAATAGTTCAGTACCAAGTCTGAAAAGTCATTTATCAAAAAAAAAAAGTCTGAAAAGTCAATCACTTGATACATATCACAGTCAGTAATATGCAAGGGAGAAAATTTGATATCAGTTAATAAAAAGATGACTAATGAACCAAGCTGATAGTTATCGAGCCTTACCATCTTGACCAATGCAAACTCCATTGTGGATTACACACGAATCACCTACAGTGCAATTAGTGAGTACAACATTATACCTGGAAAAAACACAGTAGTTTTGTTAAATGCCTATTAGGATAAATGTGTTTTTATAAGTAGAAGCCATATTAGTATAAATGTAAATGATTTATGAACTTAAATTTGATAAATTGAGCGGTATGCATACATGATACATGTGTATGCTCTTGCATTCACACATGCACACACCTAAAGAGTGCAGGAATAACAATGATCAGGCTTAGTGTCACAACCAAAGAAAACTACATTTGTGTTATACCCCAAGAAGACTAGTCAAGTTACAATTGGAGGATCTAGTAATTGTTTATATAGCCTACATTAACGTAGCACACTTACAATTTGGGATTCAACACACATCCGTGCAACGCATATTATCATCCAATTTAATCAAATCCAAACAACTTAGCATATCACATTCAGGATTGCTGAAAACAAATCTGACATATAAGCTACCAGTCTACCATCATACACGAATTAATAGTCACCACTCAAACTAGCATAAGCACATAACCAGCAAGTTAAGTTGCTTCATTCTTCACCCTTTTTTTTTTACAAGTATTCTTCACTTTGTTCATGCGTAAGACCAATTTTATTATTTTCCAATATTTTACAGATGAAAAGGGAACCAACAAAAAAAAAAAGTTGGAGCACAAAAGTTGCTGCCCAATATTTCCAGATTATAATTTAAAGAATCAAACATTTTAAAATGTCCTCCTTTTTTTGTTTGATAAGTAACATGTTAAAATGTTCTTGTTATTCTGTATTTTCTAGGAAAAGGCAGTAAACCTACAGGAACTTTTCATGATATTTCAAAAAATTCAGGGCTTTTAAGGAACTTAACCTTAATCAAGAAACCAAATCCATTAATTAAATACAAGAAAAGGGGTGAGAGAATGACTAATCAACACATTTTACTCTGCTTATCCATAGTGTGTCACTACATAATAAATCCCTCAAGAATTTTTTATTTTATTTTTAACTTTATTCTTAGTGCACATAGGCTTCGGTGAAACCGAAAAGACGAATGAGCAGTGAAGACTACCATACAATATAAAGATCACAGTAACACCACATTGGAATTATACCATATTAGTTGCAATATCTCTGTTGCTGCATAAAGAAGAAACTTCACCCTATTTTTGTCAATTGGCCGATTGCAACAGAAGGGCCAATAACAGTTCCTGATCCAATATGTACATATGCACCAACAACAGATTTTGGATGAACTATGGCACCCATCTCTATTAGTGCTGTTGGGTCAATGCAAGCCGACTTGTGGAAAGTTCCACCTCCATTATGCCATCTTTGAAACTCTCGGTAACGTACTCCAGCACCATCCACTAATCTTAGAATTCAAGGCATGTGAGTATGTGACAAATGCCAGTTAATGTAAGCCATTGAAGTAAAACCACATGAACTTCAATAATGTATGCTTATAAAATTCTTTTTAAAAATCAAAATAATTCTGAGCCCAAAAAACAAAGAAAATTTAATTAGGACAGTTGACATCATACTGAAATGAAAACAACGCAAATAAACTTCATAACCCATGTCAACAAAGCAACATAGACTTTTGAATTTCAGTAAAAATCAACCATCATTCATTAAAAAAACCTCAAGCTAAACTATTATTACATTACAATATATAAAACATTTGCATTTACTGGGGAGGTTTTTAACACAACAACATAAAATGTGGTCAGCACCTAGCATCTCAATGATCTCATAGTAACTGTATTGCGCTCAGCAATGTTAGACTAAGCGCTGTGCTTAATGATTTTGGACAATGCCTAAGCTCACTTCTCAACAAGCCTTCATCATGAGTATTTCCCTTTTTTCTTTCTTGGTACAATTCAAATACGCATTCATTATAAGCTCAATCAACAAAAACACATACCAAGCATCTACAACATGGTATATAGCAAGACATATACTATTCTCTTACCGGGTATACTCTCACAGACATTTTCACAAACAGTTCTAGTGCAAAAAATAAATAAATAAAACACTTCAACTTCATAGTTCAACAAGACGCACCAGAAGTATCAGAGGAATCACCAGACCCAGTTTGGCCAGCGCCAACGGAGAAGCTGCAACGACTAGTACCATTAGTCCACGGAGATAAAGCACGAATATAGGCGTTTTTGTTCAGGGACACGAGGTGAGACATTGCTAATTTTTTAACAGTGAGTGACATGGCTGAGAGAAGAATGGGTCTTACGTTGTTTTATTTATGTAATGTTTATGTTAATGTAATGCTAATGTCGAGTTGAAAGTTGAAAGTTGAATTTCTGTTAAGGAAATGGGAAAGAAAGTGCCTCGGCTTGTCTGCTTCTGAAGACAGCTACGGAGTACGGACAGAGACAGAGGGGCAGTCTCGTTATTCCAACTAGGTAATAAGGGTATTTCGGTCTACCTGATGATAATGCTTTTGACGGACGGTAGTTGCACATTGCACTTGCATCCGGCGTATAATTATAAGGGTATTTTGGTCATAAAAGTTTTTTTTTTTTTTTTTTCTTCTTCATCATCATCATTATTTTCCTAGGTACTTTGAGAGTTTATATATATATATATATATATATATATATATATATATATAAAAAAGATATAAATTTTATTTTAGTCCAATCTAAGTGTATATGTATGTAAAACTCTCCCTAAAAACTTGAATCACGGCTCTTGCCCTCTACACCCCATAAATACTTATACTTGTCGAGTGATCACCGCATCAAAAATGCGCAGTAGTGGTACTTTAAGAGCTGAAACTGAACATTTTTTAGAATGGAAGTTGACTTGTTTTAGGGTGGAGAAGTAGACTTGTTTTAAGGCTTGAAGTTGGGCTTAACAATTTTGGTATACCTAAGGATTTAAAGCATTCATGTTAGTTTCTTTAGAATTATAACTAAAATAATCCAAGAAGACTCAATTTTCTAGTTAATCTATTTTTTTTAAATTTACATATATTAGACTTAATATTTTATCTTTTACTTTATTTTGAATATTTATTTTTCTCTCATCTCTGTTTACTCTCCTCTTAACATATTTGTATTTTCTTTCTTTCTCAATATCAACCACCAAAAGACCCAATTGCCACCACACAGCCATGAACTAACCAAATTAGCTAGCCACCATTGCATGTAGTGGAGATGATAGATTTGGCCACCAACTAGAATAAGCCAGATCATTTGTACAAATCAGAAGCCCAAATTGTGGAAGAACAAAATCCAACACCGTCAACCCACCATAACACGACACCGCCACCAAATACAACAAAACTCTCCCTAGAACCACCACCACAACAACACCATATACAATAAATCCCAAATACAACCACATCAAACAACTAAATTCGATATCAAACCCACATCAGAATTGAAACTCCATTAAAAATCCAAATTTGATTCGCACGGGTTGAAAAAGATCCATTTGTTGGGCAAATATTGAATAGTCGGGGCAATTTAAGGCTAGAAGCCCTAACCGTGCTGCTGCTTTGATCGCTAGACCACCACCAATAGTTGTAACCTAGCAGATCTACTTTAATCCACTTCAATCCATGGCATTCTATAAGTGAAAGATGACATATGAGAGAGAGAGAGATAGAGAGAATAATAATTTTTTTTTTTATATTTATTTATTTAGCTTTGGCAAGTAACAATCTCATGCCACTAGTAAAAAAATTATTGTTCATTGTTAACATTTTTTTTTTTTTTTTTGGGTTAATTAGTTTGTTGAGCTTGGTGCATGAGGTTTTTGTGGGTATTTAGTTATATTTTTAGCATCAACCTATTGACTAACCTAATGAAGATGCTATTAAGCATGTCCAAATATTAGGCAGACCATTGGGATTTTTTTTTTTTTGGGTGGGGAAAAAACTTTTTGTAAAATAGAGTATAATAAGTTTTTCAATTAAATTCTAACATTTAATTGCATTAATTAATATAAAACAATTTAAGTAAAATTAAATTAAATATAGTTATGTGTTTGAATTTAAATGAAGAATCTAATGTATTGCTCTTAAGCTAGTGTACTTAAGTTTTACTTTTTTATTTTGGGGCCCTTGGACGACTCCTTCAACCCCTATATGTTCATATTAATAAATCTATTTACACACAAATTTCACACCTTTTTTTTTTAATTTTTTAATTATTATTGAGAAAGCATGTTATGATTGGTGTATAATAAAAGTGGTATTAACGATTGATCATGTGAATGTGGCATTGCACTAATCACAACTTGCAACATGACTTGTGAGATATATAAATATATATATATATATATATACACACACACATTCATTCACTGCTATTTGTGAGTATTATGAAGGGTACTATAAACTTTATTATATAATTTTTTTTTATAAATTAATGTGTCATTTGAATTGAGTAATCTAAGACTAAGACTGAATCTCGTCATATTTAAAGAGTAAAATATGAAGAAAAAAAAAAGGATTACTCTTATATTGTATGATTCGGATTCCTAAGCTTGATTGCCTGCAATATAAATAAAAGTATAAAACACTTCTTCCTAGGAACCTACAAAACAATCTAATATTTAGAATTTATTTATTTATAAATGTGAGAAGACTTTTCTTTTTGCTATCATTATTTGTGCATTCGAACTTGATAATCAGTGAAATTAGTAAGCCGTATGTTCCGAACTTTAGCAGTAGATCAACAACCTGAAAATGAAAGAAAGACTATCAAAAGTGACCAAAGTGAACCGGCTAAGGACCCTCCAACGATTAAGTCAGTATTTCTCTCAAGAACTCCAATATGATAAGTGGATGAATGGTCATGCATACCTTGGTTTGGTGAGGCTTGGTCCCTTTTATAGAAAGTTTGGAGTGAGTTTACTTGTTAGGTACCACTAAAATCGTGGGAGATGTGTGGACTTAATGGGGAGAGTTGAGCGAATTTTGGGTAATTCACTCCACATCTCGAAATAGTGGAACGTGATGCAACTATTCTTGGTTTGAAAAAAAACACCTTAGAATTCACTAAGTATTAGTCGTCCATGGTCTTTTGTCTGTAGACGATGTATCTTTCCTTTAGATGACCTTGCTCCTTGACGTTACTATTTTTCCTTCTTTTCCTTCTGGACGACTATCTTGGACGTGGATCTCTTGGATGACTCTTATGGACGATAAATACTTTTTTTAATTACCCATTAGAACTAATTAATGATCTTCACCTCATGAGCAGGGGAGGACCCACTTAGAAGGGTGGGGGTCATTGCCCCCTCCCCCCCTCCCCCCAAACTTTTTCTAATTTTATAAAATTACTCTTAAAGTTTTCTAAATTTTTCAAAAAATATAAGATTGGCCCCCAAACTTCTTAAATATTATAATTATACCCCTAAATTTACCTAAAATTTTCAAAAGAAATATGATTAGCCCCTCAAACTCTTCATATTTCTTGTATAACACTATTAAATTAGTTCAACTTTATATTTATTATTATTTTGGCCCCCATTCATAAAATTTGAGTTCTGCCCCTACTCATGAGGTATGATTCCTAGTGTTATATACCAGTCATTGGGATGAAAGATTACTCCACATCCTCTATGATGTGCTCTCGTCTCAATGGGAGGAAAAGAAAAATATAAAAATATTCTTGCAAATTATCCTTATATATGGAATCTATTTCTGTTTATTTCGAAAGCCAAAACAAACCAGTCACCCCTAGTTCTTTAATATATCGAGATCTATAAATCTTTATCAGGTTGTTAGCTTTGTAGTATTGAAATTGTGTTTTTAACACACGATTTTAATTCAAAAAGTAAGTATAATAGTGTGTGTATAATAAATACTATTTCTGTCCAACTGGTTTAGAACTTGAAAGTCTCGAAGTACTTATGCTTATTGCTTGATGTCAATGAAATATTCTTCAATGTCAGACAACCTATGGAACACTAAATTTATATTTTCAAACATGCACCTTCCTCGAAACTACAACTCCCTCCCATTTTCTATTCATATGGCTAAGATTGTTTTATACTACTAGAAAATTTTCCCTTGACTGTCATTGTTAAAAACGATGACATATCAACCTCCCGTAGTTACATAACAAATACCGTGGAATAATATAAGAAATAAAAGTCCCATTGGATGCAAATCACAATTGTAGCCCACTAGCCCCTGGATTAGCTATCATTGAATATTTGCTTTCATAGGCCAATAATACATTTTTTTTTTTTTTGCAATGCACTCCACAAATTGGCAAACGTTGAATTTAAAACAATGATTGACTTGATGTTGGCCTAAGAGCTCTAATAAGAAATTGGTCATTGATTAAATTTGAAGAGACTCCAAGTATCCAAGAATGGTTTTAAAATTTTCAGTTCTAGCCTAAGGTGTAACAAAAAAACTTCAGCTACTATATATAGATAGCTAGAGAGATTTCAGATTTCCATTATTTCGTAGTAAAACACTCAGAAAGTGAAATATGGTTCAATTCCATATTGTTCCAAAAGTCTTTCAATTGCATATGCTCTTTGTCTTCCTTGCCCTCCTATGGGATCTGGCCTATGCTGACCCTCCATATCCCAATTGTTCAAACACTGGTAACTATACAATTACTAGTTCATTTCAGAATAATCTTAACAATATCCTCCATCCTTTATCCTCGAATGCTTCCATTTCCAAATTCTACAATACATCCACTGGCAATGGCACAGATAGAGTTTATGGTCTCTACATGTGCCTCGACTATGTTACAAACGAAAGCTGCCACGACTGCATAACTACAGCTTCACACGATATGTTGAAGCTTTGTCCAAGCACAACAGAAGCAGTGGTATGGGAGGAGTATTGTCAATTGCGCTACTCCAACAAAAGTTTCTTTGGCCTATTAGATGTCACAGGAAATATTCCCTTAGATAACAAGAAGAATAATTCACAACCAGAAGAGTTCAAATCTATTGTGAACGTGACATTGAATACGCTTGCTTATCAGGCAGCTTTCAATCTTTCAACTAACATGTATGCTACTGGCGAAGCAGCCTTTCAAGACAAAACAATCTATGCTTTAGTACAGTGCACTAGAGACCTGTCTGCCAATGACTGTAATTTATGCCTTCAGAGTGCTACAGCAGATATTTTGAGGGTCTACTATTACTCCGTTGGTGCAAGACTTCTCAGTCGTAGTTGCTTCTTGAGATATGAATTGTATTCCTTTTATGGAGGCACACCTAACTCTCCTGGTTCTTCACAAGTGGGAGGTAAGTATTTGCAAACAATAACACCAATTTTGATATTATAATAGTCACAAGTGACAATCAATAACTAGCTGCAAATGATTACTTTCAAATGCAGGTATTCAAATGAAATTGTGGATGATTGTAGTTGTTACTGCTGTATCAGCATGCTTGGTGATAGTCCTTCTGGGTTCCTATGTTTACTATCGTATGATGAATAAAAGTGGTAAGAAAAACATGTAATTATATACATTTAGAATAAATCATAGTTTTGGTGCCTGAAATTTGGAAAAGGTTCGATTTTGGTACAAAATATTTGGATTTGGCCCCAAATTTTTTACGAAAGGTAACAATTTTGTGCCATGTCCATGGGCTCCTTTCAATTTCAGTCTCTTAATTAACATTGGGTTAGTTCAATTTTGGTCACTAAATATGGGATTGATTTGATTATAGTCCTTTAAATACGTGATTGATTTGACTTGATCTTTTAAAAATATTGGGTATCCTATATCCCATTAGTCACCCAAATTGAAAAGTAGATGAAATGACCAGATTTTTCCCCTTTTGAAATTTTTGGGACCAAATTTGATTGGTTTAGATTTGAGAGGTCAAAATCAAACCTACACCAAATTTCAAGGGCAGAAATATTTAACTCATATATAAATATATATATATATATATATTTATATATATTGCACTATAATTTTCTACTTTTTCTTTTATCTTATGATACTGCCATTCAATTCAGGGAAGAAGAAAATTTTAGAACATGGAATAATTCAAAACATTGGTAGTTCTAGTAACTTAGACTTCCATCACCAGCATTTTCAAGGAAGATATGAATCGAAATCTCAGGAGTTCCCCTATTTTAATTTGGCATCTCTGCAAGCAGCTACCAACAACTTTGGTGATTCAAATAAGCTTGGGCAAGGTGGCTTTGGTCCTGTTTACAAGGTTATAGCGTTTCTTAGGGCTCATTTAGAAAAGTTTATTTTCAACTTATTGACTTATGTACAATTTTTAAAGCTTTATTTTTATAGATACAATTGTATTTTTGTCTCCTTCATTTTTAATCATGATCTAAGTCAATAAAAAATAATCTCTCTTAAACTAGCACTAAACAAAACAATACCAATGATGATTATGATAAAAGTGAAAAGTCCATCCTCGATTTCTAATTTTACAATTTGAAGCATTATCCATTTCACTTTTATGTTAACTAGTTGAAACAACCAATGATCTTTTGTAGGGCCTACTAAGTGATGGAAAGGAAGTAGCAATTAAGAGGCTCTCATGCTACTCTGAGCAGGGTTCAGAGGAATTCACAAATGAGGTTCTACTAATAATGAAACTTCAACACAAAAATCTTGTCAGGCTTCTGGGGTTTTGCATAGATGGAGAGGAAAAGCTACTTGTCTATGAATTCATGCCCAATAGTAGCCTAGATGTCATTCTCTTTGGTTTGTTAATTTCCTCACATGCAACTTAATATTTTCTTAGCTCTTGAATTAACTTTGTACATATTCAGGAATAACTACTAAATACATTTCATTAACTTCAATAATGACTTCTTTGAAGCTATTGATTTTCTTTTGACTTTTGATGGTTAAGATCCAAGGAATCGTGCACAACTCAATTGGAGCAAACGTCTTAATATAATAACTGGAATTGCACGTGGAATTCTTTATCTTCATGAGGATTCTCGACTTAGAATTATTCATAGGGACCTAAAAGCCAGCAATGTGTTGTTGGACTATGAAATGAACCCTAAGATCTCAGACTTTGGAATGGCAAGGATCTTTGCAGGAAATGAAGGCGCAACTAATACTACTACAATAGTGGGGACATAGTAAGTACAATGTTTTTTTTTTTTTATAAATAATTTTCAATTATATTCCTTAGAGTCAATTATATGTTTAAAAATGAAGTACTCTTTCTAAAAGAAATTCATACTATGCCATATAGTAAATGAATGAAAGAGCTGAAAAGATGAGAGTTATAGGTATTAATCCTGAAGAATGAAAGTGCTTTACTAATTATTTGTTCTCTATATTTTGTATAGTGGATACATGGCTCCAGAATATGCTATGGGAGGAATATATTCTATTAAGTCTGACGTGTTTAGTTTTGGAGTACTCTTGCTTGAGATCATATCTGGGAAGAGAAATGCTGGCTTCCATCAATCAAAACGTGCTTCTAGCCTCCTAGCATATGTAAGTTTATTTGTCTTAAGTCAAGACCATACTTCTGAGGTTCACATTGCAGTAAAAAATGAACTATAAACGCATTGAATCATGGTGCAGGCATGGAAACTATGGAATGAAGGAAAGGCATTGGAGCTAATGGATCCTTTATTGATTGACTCGTTCAATAGAGATGAATTTCTAAGATGCGTACATATTGGACTTTTGTGTGTTCAAGAAGATGCATCTGATAGGCCAACAATGTCAGCTGTGGTTGTAATGTTGAAAAGTGAAACTGTGAGTCTTAGCCCACCTGAACGACCTGCCTTTTCGATGGGTAGATTCACTGATAACAACGAAACTGATCCTGATTGTCTCTCTGTTTCCGGCTTATCAATTTCCAATATTAGGCCACGGTGAAGGATCCATAAATGGATTTGAAACTTCATTGATGTCTTGTATGATTATATCATTCGTGTGTTCTGTACAGAAACAAATGTCTGTATTCGCTTGTAATTTACAATTGACTTTTTAATGCATGTCATTATATATACATGTATCCTATATTCCCTATGTGACATCGTTTGAAAAATGTTAATAACTTTTAACATTCTAACAGCACTTGCATGTTGCATCAGTAATGGTATAATAGAAAAAGTAACACATTTTAGCGAACTAAACTCAAAATTTACCTACATCAGGCCATGTAAAGTTGTGAAAAGTTACATGGTTGCTACAATAACTATGTAAATCTATACTGAAACTATTTATTTTGTATTTTATTCTTTCTTTACGATCCTGATGATTAAGAAAGAGAATGAATGGTGGTTGTTATATATGTGTGAAGAAAATGAAGCAATTAAAAACATCAAGAAAAATTGAAAATTTTAATTTTTAATAAAATATTGTGCAAAATAAATAATTTAATGTGAAGTATTTTGAAAAGTGAATATGTAAAATAGAAAAAATAGGTTCTTTTGCTAAAATAGACAAAAATAATTTACAAGGGACTGATATGAATACTCTAATGCTAGTAAACAAGAAAGCAGTGCACAAGCCAATAATGGCCCTTTAGTTTGATTGGAGGATTCCTCCTTGCCTTCTCTCCATACTACAAAAGGGCTTACTAAGTTAATAAAAATTAAAAAAAAAAATTATCCTTAACAACTAAAAAAATTCAATTGTTTAAAGTCAGTCCCTAGGTTGTTGGCATTTTTATCCAATGTTACCCTTATCATTATCTCACTAACCGAAAACCCCTAATTAATGTCTTACAAATACAAATTACTTACATGTCATACTTAGAATTGATGTGAAATACAGCTTAATATTAGAATTTGACCTATATGAGATGGGTGTGTCCAAATTAATGTTTGGTAACACTAACCTCTTCTCTCAAGAGGTCTTCTTTTACAAATAAATAAGGCGAAAAGCACATTTTAGTCCCTACATTTTCAGGCGATTCCCATTTTAGTCCCTACATTTTATTTTTACCACTTTTAGTCCCTATCCTGGAAAACGCTTCCCATTTTGGTCCCTACCGTTATATCAGAGACGGAAAATGCATATGTGACAAACGGCAGAATTAAAAAATATTAAAAATATTTTATTTTATTTTAAAATAAAATAAAATTTTAATTATCAATAATTTTAAAATAAAAATATTAAAAATTTTAGTTAAAAATATTTGTTCTTCATTCCTGTTCTTCCCCCAAGAACATGATTGCCCAGAAATTCAAAATTTTCTCCAAAAAAGAAAATGAAACTAATATCTATCTAATTTATGTTCTTTCTTAAATGCCTTCATAAATATGAACATGATTACAATTATTTTTTTCTTGGATATTTGGATAGTTACACCGATGGACCCTTCCCATGAACCAATAACGGAAAGCCATGCAATCTTTCCACCATGAACCTCCACGCATCTAATCCCCACCCGTCATTCCTCTCCTTTCTTTCTTTCTGAGAGCACTTTCATTTCTCAAAGATCTACAAAAACCAATCTCTCTCTCTCTCTCTCTCTAACAGAGCCATGAGCGACCCCATTGAACCCACAACATCATCTTCATCCTCAACAAGAGACCTAAACCCGAACCCGAATCCGAATCCGAATCCAGTCTCTCTAATCCACCCGAGACGAGAGCCATTCGAGCATGGCCTCCTCCCAATCTCCAAGCTCATTTTCACCGACCCGACCCAAACCCTAATCCCACTCAAACAAACCCTCCTCTCCAACTCACCGAATCTCCGAGTCAACTCAGCCGCCCTATCCGAGTCGCTCCAGATCTCCCACGACCACGCCCGACTCGTCCTCGACACACTCGCTTCCGTCCTCCACTCCAACTCCGACCCGCTCGTTCGTTCCAAACTCGCCAAGATTGACTCCGCCGGCGCCGATATCCACGATCTGGTTCTATTCCTCTACATCCAGTCCTACATGAAGCTTCTCCCGACGCACAAGGACTCCGCTTCCGTCGCCGATGTTTGGCCCTCCACCTCCGCTTTCGTCAGTTCTTCACTTTTATTTCATTTTCTTAGCATCCAAACAAGCATAAACATATACAAAACCATTTTTTTTTGAGAAAATCTTAAATTTCTGGGCAATCATGTTCTTGGGGGAAGAACAGGAATGAAGAACAAATATTTTTAACTAAAATTTTTAATATTTTTATTTTAAAATTATTGATAATTAAAATTTTATTTTATTTTAAAATAAAATAAAATATTTTTAATATTTTTTAATTCTGCCGTTTGTCACATATGCATTTTCCGTCTCTGATATAACGGTAGGGACCAAAATGGGAAGCGTTTTCCAGGATAGGGACTAAAAGTGGTAAAAATAAAATGTAGGGACTAAAATGGGAATCGCCTGAAAATGTAGGGACTAAAATGTGCTTTTCGCCAATAAATAAATGTGTATTATTTATATATTTATTTGTTTATCCTCCATCTAAATATTTTAAAGTAGACAAAAAACCTTGTAACTTGGTGAAATTACTTAGTCTTTGTTACGAAGAATATTAAAGTTTGCATCCTCATTGTAACAATTGTTGTAAAAAACAAGTTATGTGGAATCTGATTTAAATATGAGGCAATAAAAATGTGTAATTACTAATTAGAATTGGAAAAAAATAGTTAACAAAACAATATTTTGAATAAAAACAATTTTTTAGATAGAGATTAGAGACAAGTATACGACAACTTATTTGTTCCTATCAATTTTTTTTTTAAATAAAATAACAAGTGTTTTAACAAAACATGCAACATACATTTTAGATAAAATAACAATAAGTGTTTTAACAGAAGATGCAACATGTATTTAAATTTCAATTAATAGAGACAACAACTTATTTGTCCTTATTAATTATTTAGATAAAATAACAATAAGTGTTTAAACAAAACATGTAACATGCATTTTAAATAAAACAATAATAAGTATTTTAACAAAACATGCAGAATTTAAGTTTCAGTTGATAGAGACAACAACTTATTTGTTCTTATTAATTTCTTTAAATAATATAATAATAAGTACTTTAACAAAACATACAACATGTTGCATGCATCTAAGTTTCAGTTGGCAGAGACAACAACTTATTTGTTCTTATCGATTTCTTTAGATAAAGTAACAATAAATGTTTTAACAAAACATGCAACATGGATCTAACTTTCAAAAATTTAAATCCTACTCTAACTAAAAATCTATTATCAAAATTTCAAAACTTATATATATATATATATATATATATGTGGGTACTTGTCCTGCCATTAAGCAGTGTTTGTCCGCTTTAGGGAGACAAGCCTTCACGGATTTGTCACGAAAGGGTGGGAGCTACGGATCTTCACCCTTTGGGCTTTACACCGCAGTCACACATCTCCTAAGTAACCCTCCCACTCAGGCTGACTTTTTGTCTTTTTAGAGATCTCCCAAGTTGATGGGCCTTCATGTATAAGTATTTCACTTATTATGGTCCCTTGGTAAGCCTAACTTTTCGAAAGAAGGAAAGGGCAGGGAATAAGATCCTCTTTTTCTTTTCTTTTTCTTTTTTCTTTTTTTTTACTGACTTCCCTTATAAATCTTACCAAGACAATCTATAGGGATCTTCATGCAGAAAAATCCCACTTTCAATCAGAATTCAGAACAGACCAAAAGAAAAAATAACAAGAAAATCAAATGCTGAAAGAAAAAGGAAAGAAAGATGTGAACAACTCAGGTAAGGTAAGTAGTTGATGCCTTTCTCTAAGTACATTTGAGAATGGAACTATCAACTATCAACTATGGGAGATTCATCTGTATCCCATTTTATAATCACTTGCAAATAGTAAACGTGTCTTAATAAAATAATGACATTAAAATCATTTGACAGTCTCTTCCAAGATCTGGTTTGCAAATTTTCCCCTCTTCTATTTATTTTAAGCCTACTTGTGACTGCCATTTGCATGTGCAATTAGGAAATAAAGTACTTAAAAACTGTGTTAAAAGTTAATTTTCCCATTGAAAGAGAGTAGAAGGGATTAAGTTGATTAGGCAAAGACAGTAAGAAATATGGAGGCCTTTTTGTTTGGGGGCTAAGTTTACAACTAGACCAGCATTATATCTATATTTTAATGTAAAATGTCTACCTAGGATAATCTTAAGGTCGCGTAATTTATTAAAGAAAACCGCTACTAGATTAAATCGGGACAAAGCAGAATGATGGCATACCCACCTTACAATATTCACAGCACATACATTGGTTACTGTCAGGTCAAATTTGCAACACAAAAGGATAATGATTTAACATAAGAGAGAAAAGAAGAAGCAGTGCACTCACTTGAAAAGGATACTTTTGAATATTTGCATGTAAAGCATACAATAAAAATATATT
The DNA here is from genome assembly GCA_030021035.2 of Notholithocarpus densiflorus. NCBI lineage: Eukaryota > Viridiplantae > Streptophyta > Magnoliopsida > Fagales > Fagaceae > Notholithocarpus > Notholithocarpus densiflorus. The sequence goes on from JARYZH020000147.1 coordinate 681,069, forward strand.
ACTCCTATCTCTCCCATTAAAACAATGTAGATGAGTTAATGGTAATGTGATATAATAGCATTTGGCCCTATTACATGGGATTAGAGATTTAATGTTCAAATCCCCTTGATATACTAAGAAAAAAAATGGGAATTTAAAAAAAAAAAATAGAAAAAATATATAAAAGTTAAACTTCTGATGTGAAAATTTTGTGGATTCTAGGTCATTTCAATCATGATAAAATTACAAGGAAGAAGAAAAATAAGTTCTTTGGGCGAAGACAAATTTGCTTATTGAAAGGGAATTCTACTTTGGAAGTTCCTGTTGTCCAGCACGTGTCCCACATGAAACAATTAGGAAGCCGTCATTCAATGTATTCGACCATCAAATTGCCAATGCTAAGACAAAACAAAAACAACAAATCAACTTTAGCATGACAAACCAATCAGATTTTTGTTCAAGCTGTCACTAATTCAACCGCTCAGATTTCTTAGAAAAATATGCATGAGAATCTTTGGCAACGTATCTCTTATAATTTTTCATTGACAAGATAGACAGGATTCATTCTATTGAGGCTGAGATAGAAATCCTACTCTATATTGTCAATTACTAAGCTACATATTGACCCCGTTATATAATATAGAACCATTTCTATATTACGGAGGCCCTGCTTCTATATTGACAGCTTTAAAATAAACTTATTATGAAAACAAAGACACTTCATTCCCTATGCCACTTAACATATCCAAATAACAGTCACATGATCATTAATCAATAACCATATCCTAATCCCAGCTCACAGATCACTGCCTCCTGGCAGCTTCTGGTATCTATCTATGAAATCTCTGAAAATTACAACCACATTGATCTAAGAGATTTATTATTTCAAGAAAGAGTGCAGGACTGCATAAAGAAAATAATTTTTTTTGGCATAACTTTAATGTGGTGGTTGAATCTGGTAGTTATTTGCAGCAGACACTGGTCAATATATGCTAAAAAGGAGTATAAAAAACGTCATTTACATTATTTGCTGACTTTGCTGCCAAAGAAGGCAAGTTTGCCCGCTCTGCAAGGATAGAACGAACCACTTCTGAGCTTATTCCCTTATCAACCTGTAACCAAATCACAGCCAATTTGTCTAAAAGTGAGCTCAATGTCTTGTCAGAATATATTACATGTCCTCAAATAACATACTCTGATTATTAACAAAAATTAATTTGCAGGATTAAAAATTGCAATGAGTAAATAATAACAGTAAGCCAAACAGATTATCTGACATAATACGGTTAAACAAAAGCTTATATTACTGGAAACTACCACAATTGAACATATAGAAAATTTGGGGAGTAGAAAACATGCACATCTACCTTTTCAACCAAAAAAAAGGAGAATATCAGATCTAATGATTGTTTCAATAAGTAGCTGGAGATGGCTGTAACCTCTTAAACATTATGAATTCAATCCATTGTAAAGACTTCAAGTATGGTTAGTTTCCTCACCAATTGTCTTTGAACCAAATGACATCTCCTATCCTCATGAAGAAGGGGTGGAGGTTAAGGTTACTGGTTCAATTTACTATAGGTGTGACCATGTGAGTAGTGTTTACCTAGCAAGATAAGTTTGGATCAGTACATCTTCCTTTCTACACACGTACTCTAGGTGGCGTGCCCATTTTCTTTTATATTTTCCAGATGAGCATGGCGGAAAATCAGCTATAAAAGTTAAACTTCAGAATTTGCAGTCACTGGTCAAGCATTAACCACATTTTTGTTCAAGATAAATGTATTCAGACAAACTATGAAGAGCTGGAAAAATTTCTGTGAAGTATTGGTACTAAAACCATGCCTCTCAACCAATGCTGTCATAGCTCAGCAGAGAAGGCAACAAGAGCAGAACGGGGAAGGAGTCATAGGTTTGAGACTTAACACTATGCCCCAATAGTACCATTCCTTGTTTTCTGTTGAATATATTATTTTTAGCAGAAAAAAAAAACCTAAAAAAATAAGGAAAACATTCTGGCAAATGAAAAGATGCATAAGTTTTGTTAAACCATAGACTAAAAGCTTAAACCCAAAACCCTAAAAATCACAACACTTTCAAAATCACTAGCTCAGATAGAATCAAAATTGCAAACCCACCAACAAATTAACGGAACCCATAACCACAAAACCCCACATCAGCATCAAATTCGAGTATCCAATACAATGAAGATTCATAAAATCACAAACAAGCTACGCACAATAACTGAACAAAACCCTAAAAGTAATAAAACTTCATGAAACACAAAATCGAGACTAGAAAACAACAACTGGAGCTACAACTTGAGCTAAAAGCAACTAAAAGTCAAGAATTGATACCTGAAACAGAATCAAATGGTAATGAAGAAAGGTCCGAGTGAGATTGAGAGAGAGGCCCTTTTGTTCCTGAAAGAAAACAACAAAATATAAAAACCCCATGAAGCAAATCCCTCAAAAAAAATCCAATTAAACCCAAAATTGAAACCCTAAACCAAAAATCAAAACAAATTTTTTAAAAAAAAACTTACTGTTAGGAGGCCTGGGCTTCGTCAGCAGCGGCACGGTCAAGAGGATCAAAAATATGTCATCGAGATGAGGATCGGCGGTGAGGGTTTGGGAGTCAAAGGGAGAGAGTGAGAGAGAAGGTGAACAGAGACGAAGAAGAGTGCTCCTGTGCCGGTGAGGAGGATTGGTGGTAGAGAGGGGTGGGTTGAAGGTGAGGGTTTGAAAGTCAAAGGAAGAGAGAGAGAGAAGGTGAGAGTGTCTTGAGTGAGATTGAGAGTTGGAGAGAGAGAGAGGGAGAGACCCAAGGCAGCGTCGGTGATGGAGGACTGGGCTTTGTCGGCGCCGGTGAGTAAGATCGGTGGTAGAGAGGGCGTGAACAGCTGGGAGTCACAGATTGGGTCTAACTATGGCTTAGGGTGTTCGAAGGGCTTAGACAGAGAGTGGCTTAGGGTGTTCGAAGAACTCAGGGGTATTTTTTTTTTTTTCCATTTATACCGGGTCCTGTAGCCGCGTTTACAGAAACGCAGCATAGACATGCTTGAAGCCGCGTTTATATAAACGCAGCTTTAGGACAGACCTATAGCCGTGTTGTATAAACGCGGCTTTAGGACATATTTAGAAAAAAAAAAATTCAGATGGGTCTATAGCCGCATTTTTAATACGCGGCTTAAGCCCAACCCAGCAAAATACAGCTGAAACATCAAAAAATGCAGCTATAGAGCTAATCTTTGGGCTGCGTTTGGTAAATGTGGCTGGTGTAGCTGCTTTTTTGCCAAATGCGGCTCAAAGCCATTCTATAGCCGAGTTTTTGTAAATGCCGCTTAAAAAAACACAGCTAAAGCTCGCGTTTTTTGTAGTGTGTGCATAATAAGAATAATGAAAATATTTAATTTAATGATGAATTTTTAAGATTTGAAATAAAAAGTTATTCATTGATGTAACATCGCAAAAAGTTACATCGAGTGTAACTTGATCTATCTAAGGTCATTTGAACAACAGGATTTGATCAACCAAATATGCCTTTAACAGGGAGTTTAATGAATTTATAATTTTTTTTTTTTTTTTTTTTTTAAGATTTGAAATTCTTATCAACTGAATATGCCCTTAACTACAACCTTTCAAATATGAAATGTCAGCATAAAAGCAAAGTTCAAGAAATATTCCAAAAATTCCCTTATAATATTACTAGCCTCTAAGCATGCGCGTGCTCAGAGACCCTTCTATTTTTTTTTGTAAAAGTTAATAATTTGCATCCATTATAATTTAGAATTATATTTTTTTTCAAACAAATAAAATTTGTAAACTTTAGAGATAAGTAGCAACTGTAATTTTTTTTTTGAAGGTGAAGAAAAAAAAAATCATAAATTTTAGGAGTTCTCTTTTTGAATTCAAAATAATATTTGATATTTGATATTTGATATTCATTACCCTATTTCTAAATGAAGTTATCCTTCATTAATAATGATATTTTTAAACCATATAAAAGTCCAGTTAAAATAGGAGAATAGGAAAATCTTCTTATATATAGTATAGATAGATACTGTATGTAGTTAGATTTTTTGATTTGTTAGACCATATTTTCAAATGAAAGTGGTTTCAGCTTTTGAATCCCCCTTAAACTCCAAAGGAATATCGAATACATTTCCATTTCAAATAATCAATTACATAGCATATGAATGTCAATTAAAATTTATGACCAGTTCTCAGATATATATCTAAGAAATGGTCATAGATTTTAATTTTTTTTCCATGTATAAAGTATGGAGAATCTCAAAGTAACAATCAACTGAAAATACTTGGACAAGGCACACCTGATTTCTAAAAATCAAACCCATTGTTGGGTTAGAATGAATTGACCACTTACAATTAATTAATTAATTAATTACCTAAGTTAATTAATTAGATCAAATTTCACACAATAACGTGGCAGCACAAACAAATCACCAAATTATCTAAATGCAGCGGAAAATAAATTTGACACAGGTGATTTGTTTACAAATAGGGAAAACCACAGAGGCAAAACCCCACCGAGTGATTTTAAGGTCATCACTCCCAAGAATCCATTATTATCAATCACAAGTATAAAGAATCTTACCAAACCCTTTTGCCTATCTTGAAATACCAGCCTACAAATGAACCCTTACCTCAATACCCAATTAGACTTGTATTGTAGCGGCAATCTTTCTGTTTAATGCACGAATACCAGTACGTGACTAACTCCAGCAACTTGAAGAGGTGGTTGGCTGCAAAGCTCTTCAGTTCATCAACAATGAAGATCAGGAAGCTCCTTGGTCACAAAACCCTTGGTGTAAAGACGCAGTATCTTATTCAGAGAGAATAATGAAATTGTGCATTTTTCTGCATGCGCGACAGCCTTTAAAATAAGCCTTATATATGTTTAGAGTTATGAGAAAAGAAACCCTACACAAATATTTCAGCATGGGCTGAAATCAGATTTGGAATTTCTAATTTCGTAAGTCTCAACAGAAACAGCTTATGTCGAGTTTCTGTCGACCTTCAACATTAAATCTCGATAGAAATGATTCTGTTGAGACTTTTGTCAAGCTTTAATGAACAGCTTTTTTTTCACTTGTTTCTTGGTCAGATCTTCATGGCTTTAACACTTAACTTGAACAACATGTTTCTTGAAGTCTTAAACTCATCCTAGATCTACCCAATTACAAGTAAAATGCATTTTGTTAAAGGATTAGCCAATTACATAAAATATGTTCCTAACACCCATGAAGGGCTAAATATGTAAACAAAATAAAGAAACTAAAATATTGTAACAAGCGAGGGTTTAAAGGAAAAAAAAAATTTGAAGAAGTCAGCTAAACCCTTGTTCATTAAATTATTGCACAAGTTTATGCATCATTATATTCTTGACAGCCACTGATTAGTTTAATAAAGAGTAAATCTTTATTATATAAAATAAAATAAAGAGTAAATCTCTTTTAGTTAGGATTTCTATAAATAAATAAAAAAGGGTAAAGTTTATTTCTTAATCATTTTCTAGGGTAGGTAAAGAATTGTAAAGTTAATAAGTCAGAATACAACTGTTAGGTAAAATAGACAAATTATAGTTTATAAGGAACCTTGATCCATTGTATAATTGACCCAGAGCAGTCACCATGAGAAGGTTTTAACATTCAAAGTTGACTGGGAAGCCATCCGCAGCCTCTTGCTGATTGTATCATTTCACAGTTCACACGTCTGAAATGTGGCAGAATTGGATAAATAACTTGTTACCCAAGCCATAATATCAAATTAATAGAATGTTCATACTTAAATAAGCTCGTTCACGTGATTTAACCTCTTGACAACTAAGCCACTTGTTTAACTAGTCCTTAGATGGTATCAACCATCACTTTTAGTATTTAATAGAAAGCAATATTAATTAAATCCTATTTGACATAGTCACATACATGGTTTTAAAAAACCGGACCGGATTGGCCGGTTCAATCGGAAACCGGACCTTAATCCGGTCCAGTTATTAGTTAAAACCGAAAATGAAAGAAAAACTAGACAAACAGTACAAATCTCCAGTTCAACCGGTAAAACCAGAAACCGGTGCGGTTAAACCGGACAAATAGTACATAGATTTCTTTGTAATTTTTCACTCACCTGAGATAATTTCTCAACAAATTTCACAATCTAATGCATCTCTCTTGTATCTCGGTCTCTTTTCTGCTAAGCTTTTCATTTTTCTTCGTGGTCTCTGCAATGTCTGTGTTCTTCTAATCTTCTTTTTCTTCTTCTTCTTCTTCTTCGCTTTTTTATGTCTTTACTGTTTCTCTAAGAGTTTTGCTTTGGGTGCCCACGTGATGACCAACCAAAGGGAAGGAGATAAGACTAGCTTTTTGAAATTTGAAATGAGATAAGACTCGGTGGAGGTAAACATGTGGAGGAGATAAAATCAAGATAAAAATAAAGAAAGATAAATTGTAAAAGTAAAAGAGAATGAGTAGGGGTAAAAAAAAGTGAGTTATTAAAAACAATTTGTTGACAGAGGGTGGTTGAAAATTGAGATACGTGTACCAAAAAAAAAATTTCACAATATTTTTACAACATTTTCACAACAAGTTTTAAGTTTTAGGATATTATGAGTCTTTATTAGTGGGGCAAAAAGTTATTTTAGTAATAGGTTCAAATTAGAACCAATAAAAAATAGTCACATATGATTTGTTGTAAAAGTGTTGAGAAAATATTGTGGTAGTTGGGATATTAACGTGTAGAATGTGCGAGGGAAAAAAATATCAAGTGGGCAATGATATTGTTACCTATTGGTGCACTTAGTAGAATGTTTGGAGGGAAAAAAAGATCAAGTGGGCAATGATATTGCTACCCATTGATGCACTTATTTTTTGTTATTAGAGAGGTTAAAAAATAATTACAATATTTTATAGTGGGCTTGTGGGTTATTATTTATTTATTTTAGTTAAAATGACCAGCTATAAAATTATTTATCTATTTATTTTTATAATTATTAGTTAAATTATTTATGATGTCATCGGTTCGACCATCGGTCGGACCTCGATCTGACCAGAAAATCGGTAACCAGTCTCTTTTTCGATTATTTTACCGTACCAATTTTTAAAATCATGGTCACATAGATTAAAAAATACTGTGGGCAATTTATAATTATGCTTAATATAATGTCAATTTCTTTTAATCGAGTCTTTTCAGGGTGTATTCCATTGACTTTTGATAAAGAAAAAAAAAAATGTAATTATAGTACTAGTTGCCCTGGTCAGTCAAGATTCAAAATAATAATAATAACAATAATAATAATAATAATAATAATAATAATAATAATAATAGTAAAAATAAAATGGGAAATTTGTCCTGATCACTTCATGGAATAGTCCGTCCTAAATCTTTTCCAGTCATTAATTATCCAGCTTAAGAGCAATTACATCAGCTTGTGCATAAATTTTTCCATTTTTCACGTCTAAAATCTACTTTTTCTATTTTACACACTTATTTTTACAAAACACCCACATCAGTTTGTCTATTATACACGTTTATTCAAATAAAATATTCATTTCTTTACCCACACAGCCATCGACCTACACCCACAAATCCACACCGATATCACACTGGAATCCACACAACCCACCGGCAGAAAACCAGAAAAACAAACCCAGCAAAATGGATCAAAACCCACACCGGAATCGACGCCTCGCCTTGAGCAAAATGGATCAAAATGGTATCACACCGAAATTGACGCCTCGCCTTGAGCAACAAGATCAACGCCTCCGGTGGCGATGGCGAGAACGAGAAACAAGATCGATGCCTCCAAAGGCAAGCGGTGGTGATGGCGATGGTGATGGTGATGGTGATGGCGATGGCGAGAGACATTCAACCCGAAACCCACTGATCAAGCCCATTAAACCCGAAAAAACAATGAGAAACAAAGGAAGAAAGAGCGATCGGCGGCGGTGGTGATCGATGGAAGCTAGAGGAAGAAAGATTGATGAGAGGAAGAAAGATTGATCAGATGAGAGAAAGAAAGAGTTGTGCGCCTGAGAGAGAGAGGGAGCTGAGAGTTAGATACAGAGAGGAGAGAGAAAAAATTGTTAAAAAATTATATGCACATGCTACAGTACCCGTGCATATTTGCACGGGTATTGTAGCAACTTGCATTTATACACAAGTTTGCACGGGCTGATGTGGGAGTTTTTTTTTGCTCATATTGTGTAAAATGAGCACATTTTTCCATTTTGCACCATTTTACATCAACTGATATAATTGCTCTAAGCATGAAAGTTTCTCGGCAATTTTCAACAGCTTAATATTATCCAAGTATTTTCCTAAATCTAATTCCTAAATGTCAAAGTACGACTTTTCATGCATGACATTCTGAGGCCTTGTGTGCTTGAGGTGTCAGCTTCTACCCTATCCATCTCTACTTATTCCTTCTATCTAAAGTAGTTATCCTGTGTGCTATCATATTTGGAAGATGGAAAAAGTTGTACTTTTAACTATGCTCTTCTTAATTATACCACTGTTTTTGCTCCCTATCCTTGCCAGTGCAGACCCTCTCTCTATCTTTTGCCCGAATGATTCCAGAAATTACACTCACAACAGCCCATTTGAAAACAACCTCAAGCAACTTCTTGAGTTATTGCCTTCCAATACTTCAGTAACAGGTTTCTACAACACCTCTATTGGGGATAACCCAGATACTGTCTATGGCCAAACACTTTGTAGAGGGGATGTCAATTCCACAGTTTGTCAGAATTGCATACAGAATGCAAGTCAGGAAATCTTAACACAGTGTACAAGTGAAGATGCAATGATATGGTTTGAACTTTGTCAAGTTCGCTACTCATATCAGATGTTCTTTTCCTTGATGGTTTATACCGGAAAGTATCCAGATGATCAGAATAATCTGGAGCTGAATGTATCAGATCCTGTTCAGTTTGATGATGTTCTAAAATACTTAATGAATAACATCTCAAATGAGGCTGCGTATGATCCTTCTAAACGAATGTTTGCTACTGGGGAAATTAAGTTTTCAAAGGAGGACACAATTTATGGTCTTGTTCAATGTACTAGGGACATGTCTGGAGGTAACTGTAATAGTTGTTTGCTGTCTGCAATTGGAGATCTTGAGACATGCTGCTTTTCTCGTCAAGGTGGAACAGTCCTAAGTAGAAATTGTAATGTGAGGTTTGAGATGAACCAATTCTACAACTCCTCAAGTTTGGTATTGACCTGCCCATATTCCAAAGGTAAGTAAAAATGATCTTTGATTAATTGTCTGTCAATGCCTTGTAATGCAATAATGCTGCTATACACTTTAGAAAAAGGGAAAAAAGAAAATTGAAACTTCTATAAAAGAACATATTAATTTTGCAGGTGGGCTTTGTTCAATCCTCAAGCAAATATGTTTTATAATTTTCTACATGTCTTAAAAGTTTAAGCTATTAAAATAACTGTGAAAAACATTATTATAACACAGGGGCTAAATGGAAGACTTGGATGGTGGTGGTGGTCACGTGTGTACCACTGTTAGTTCTAGCAATTCTCAGTGGGTCTTGTGCTGTTTATCATAGGCGGAAGAAGAGAACACAACCAGGTGAGTGTTATCTAAATGGATAACCATCATAAATGTACTTCAGAATTACCAACAACCAGGTTTCAAGTTCATTTGCAGATGATGAGAAAAGCCAAAACGCACTATTACATGAGTTGGCACGCCCCACTGGAGTTGAGATTACAGAAGATGGTGAATTGGTACCAGGTTCTGAAGATCTTCATTTTATGAATCTATTGACTATAAGGGCGGCTACAGATGACTTTTCAGATTCAACTAAGCTCGGACAAGGTGGGTTCGGCACTGTCTACAAGGTAACCAAAGAAGGAAGTTACTTAGCTAAACTTTTTACTGCCTTTACTATTCCACCTACTTTTGTTGTAAGCTATAAAGCCAATAGCATATGCGTTTGGATAATCACAGTTAATAATGCCAAAAATTTAGCAACATTATAAAAAATTACTTTATTTAATTTATTATTTTATTTTATAAAATGTTTAATATAAGTGATTTTATTTTAACATTTAATATAATAAAATAATATAATAACTTTTAATTATATATATATATATTACCATCTTAGCTACAGTGCATAACCATTTTTGATTGTGCACTATTTTTCCTCTACCATTGCAGTATGCTTTTTAGTATTGGTGGTGCTAAAAATAGCAATATGACTTTTTAGTACCACCAATGCTAATGCTCTAATATATTTGCTAAAAGTTGGTAAAAATACAATTATAACTAAAACAAATGTGAGATTTTAAAGAACTACACATAAGCAAATCAACAAAAATTATTATTGTAAGCCACTTGGCCTGAATTTATGCTTGATTATGGATATTCTTATTAGGGTGTCCTGCCAGATGGTAAGGAAGTAGCAGTTAAAAGGTTGTCAAGGAGGTCATGGCAAGGCTTACAGGAATTAAAAAATGAGGTCATACTTATTGCAAAACTTCAACATAGAAACCTTGTGAAGCTCTTGGGATGTGGCATAGAGGGAGAGGAAAAGTTGCTTGTGTACGAATTCATGCCCAACAGAAGTCTTGATTTCTTTATCTTTGGTTTGTTTCTTCCACTCTCCTTCTTATTAGCTTTATTATATTCCAAATTGGTCATACAAATTGCCTTTAAACATGATGCCATACATTAACTCTCTATTCTAGTACTAAATTTCAGATTCAGAAAGACGCACTCAGCTTGACTGGAAGACATGCTATAACATTATTGTTGGCATTACTAGAGGACTTCTTTATCTTCATGAGGACTCCCGGCTTAAAATCATTCATAGGGATCTAAAACCCAGCAATGTATTGTTGGACAATGAAATGGTTGCCAAAATATCAGATTTTGGAATGGCAAGGATCTTTGGTGAAAACCAAAACATAGCTAATACTAGGAGAGTCGTTGGAACATAGTGAGCCTTTTTTCTTTTTTCTTTTCTTTTTCTTTTGTCAAATTTTCCCCAAACATTTTCTTATTTTCATTTGTGAAGAATATGTTGTATTGTGGTGCTCAAAACAGCGGATATATGGCTCCCGAGTATGCAATGGAAGGTGTATTTTCTGTAAAATCTGACGTTTTCAGCTTTGGCGTGATCTTACTTGAGATTATAAGTGGGAAGAAAAATAATGGCTTCTACCTCACAGGATATGCCCAAACACTCCTTGCATATGTATGTTTCTTTTGTTTGCTTGAACTAAATATTATTAAGTTGGAAAAAGATGGTTCTATTTTGGTAAAATTTGCAGTATTTATGAAATAAAATTTTATTTAACTTGCATGGATTTTGATACTATGATAAATTCCATCTCTCCCAAAAGTTTTAAGTTTTTTGAAATTCTGAATTTACCTTATGTTTGGAAGGTGAGAGATGGAGGGGAGAGAAATGGAGAGGAGAGGAGACTATCAGTAGAATGTACTAAATATTAGTATATTCTAGTCTACTCACTTTCCCCTTATCCCTCAATCTCCTTATGTTCAAAACATACCTTGAATCATTTAAGTATAATACTCTAACACATTGATTTTCAAAAAAAAAAAAAAAAAAGTACTCCAACACATTACACACTTTTTGAAAATAAAAATATACTCGTCAATAATTCATTGGTTTGCTTGCATAAATTTATAATGATTGTTTGTCTTTTTCTTAATATTTATGCACAATTTCACTTTTCTTTTTTTGTAAATTATGTACAATCATTATTTAATACAGTATTAAAGGCACATTAACAAGGCCTAAATAAATAAATAAAATCTTTTATTATTTAATGTGCATGGACAGGCATGGAGGCTGTGGAAGGAAGGGAAAGAATTGGAATTTGTAGATCCTTTGTTGATGGTGTCTGGCCAGACAATAGAAGTATTAAAATGCATGCATATTGGGCTTTTGTGTGTGCAAGAGGATCCAGCAGACAGACCCACAATGACATCTGTGGTAGTTCTTTTAGGAAATGATTCAGTAGCTCTTCCTCAGCCAAAACATCCTGCATTAGCTATAGCTAGAGTAATTCAGACTGATCAGCTTTCAGCAGCAAATCCTTCTATAAATGAGCTTACTTTATCCAATGTTTCTCCACGTTGATAACTGACAGGATTAATGCCTCTCTTCGTGGTTTCAGCATCATTGTAAATGTGAAGCAAAATCTAATATCAGAATGTAAGTAAAAAAAAGAAAAAAGAAAAAGAAAAAAAGAGAAGTGTAAATATTTCTGTAATTATACATGGTAGGCTTGTGGACCAATTGCATTTGTGTTCCCGTTGGTGAAAGAGTCTTTGTTAATATTATTGTTATTTTTTATATTCATATATAGTTGCCCTCTGGCAGTATGTTATTTAAGTGTGCACATGAGTTGTTAATTTGACTTTGTGATATTTTAATTTGGAAGTGATCTTCTTGTGGAATTTGAGTCATTTGACAGGTTAAGTAAGAAAACTTAGGATCCTAAGTTTTCTTACTTAACCTCTCCCCTGTTTTCTGTACATCAAATGGGCTTAGATCCCCATGGATGAAAGTGCAAGTACGTGATGTGTAAGTGAAGGAAATATTCATGGGAAAAAAAAAAAAAAAGTTAAAGGAAATAAGTGCGTTCTTAAAAAATTACAATAAACATAATTTAAAAAAAAAATATCAATTAAATTTTTTATAACATAATATGTGTACTACAAAAAGTATATTTATTAAACTACAAATTGTACTAATATTGACAAAAAGTTTTAAACTTTTTTTTAACTTAGATAATTTAATCAACAATCCCTTAAACACTAGACAAGGTGCGGGGGATTCAGTTTTAGATTAGGGCTTCAAAATGAGGATTTGAATTGGAGAGACCTGTTTAACAATGGATAATGTAAGGTGTGGTCATATTTAATTCTTTAATATTAAAATTGATGACATATTATTTAAATATTGTCACGCCATTGCTCCGTTAGCTAGTAGGCATTAAGGTTAACAACTATTAACAAAAGAACCAATTGCACTCATTTTTTAAATTTGAAAGATCAACAACACTCATTCAAAACTCAAGAAACTAATAGCATTGAGTAGCCAAACTTTAGGAACCAAGATTAATTGTATTATACAATAGACTTTACTTATTAATAGAAAGAATATTATACAATGGATTTTTAAAAAAAGAAGTTTTTAAGCATATGCATAATGCATGCATGAGGTATAGTATCTATTACAGGATCATTAATTTTATGAACTACACAATATGACAATAACACAACAGATTCTGGTTATCCTCTCTGATTTTTCAAATCTCCCCTTCCCTTGGACTGCAAATCAAAATTAGATGCGACAAATTTAAAGTATATATTATTTGGTTATCAAACATAATTTCCCAATAATTCCTATTTTGGAATAGGAGTATAGGACACTCATTCATCTAAAAAAATATGTTGAACTTGGGAGAAAATGGACTTTTGCCTTTTTTTTTTTTTTTTTTTTTTTTTTTTTTTTTTTTTTTTAATCCAGCATTTTGCCCCATTTCCCAAACTAAATAGGGAAATGCCCCTGTTTTGAAACTCGATTTTCTAAAAATCGAGTTTCAATTTAAAACTCAATTTTTGGACAATCGAGTTATAATAAACTGAAAATTAAAAAAAAAAAAAAAAAATTTCTGGAACTCGAGTTCCATGAACTCAAGTTCCATGTGAAGTACTCGACTTCATTCATAGAACTCGAGTACTTTACATGGTACTCGAGTTCCAAATTTTTTTTTTTCTAAGTCCACGTTCGCTATAACTCGATGTTCCAAAAATCGAGTTATACATTTGAAACTCAATTTTTAGAAAATTGAGTTTCAAAACAAGAGCATTTCTCTAATTAATTTGAAAAATAGGACAAAATGTTGGATTTTTTTGTGTGAAAGGGGCAAAGGCCAATTTTCTCCGTTGAACTAGTCTTACTTTTAATATAAATTCATTGCCCACATGCATACAAAAAGTAAGTAGAAATGAGACGACTTTCCTGGATTTTTACACCTGTGAAAAGAAAAAAAGAATAAAAAAATTGTCATTTTCTCATATAGATGTTACTAGTTACATATGTCTCACGAGGTTCACGACTTAGATCTCTAACTTGGAACTTACGAAGGCTTTATTTTTTTAACGAAGTTAATTAGTAAGACTTTTGGGTCAGAAATCAATGAATCATTTCTTATTTAAAATTCAAGTCATCTCCAAAGTAGACTTGGAGACACGCATTCATGCCGATGAGCCAGTAGACAAGCATTTTCTTTAACATAAATATAATTACAATTAACAACCTTCTCTTTCTTTGATTTCAATTTTCTTATTTTTTTAGTTCATTTTTTGAACTCTATCTATATGTCTTGTCTCAAATAAACCTAGCGTGTAGTTTAACACGTAATTGACTTCCTCCATATCATGTCGATATCTTGATCTTGCATACATTATTGTTAGCCCAAAAACCAAATGACATTGTCTTTATTATATGATTAAGTAAGCAATGATGATATGGTTCTATCCGGTATTTTCATTACCGTGGACGGGTCATAAAATCAAATGAATTGGAAATCTCACCTGGTAATCAATTGTCTTATTAAAGAAGACAAACTTCTTTGCCATTAAAATAATTTTCAACTTCCATATAAGGTGGGGAATATTCCAAGGTGTTAATTAGTTTATGGGAAATGCTAACAAATGCCCTTAAGGCATTGGTTAATAATCTATTTAAAGAAAATTTTTACGGAAAAAGAAAAAAAAGCAATTAATGTTTTGATAGTTTTTTTCATTTCCTATAAAAGTTGTGTCAAAACTTTCCTAAAATAGATTGTTAACCAATGCCCTAAGGGCACTCGTTAGCATGACCCTTAGTTTATTATGTATGTTAAAAATTAATTGGCACCGACAAAATATAGGATTAATATGATGTAAACATAATGATGTAATTAAGTTTGTCTATATGCTGTTTCTCAAAAAAAAAAAAAAAAAAAAAAAAAAAAAAAAAAAAGAAAAAGAAAAAGAAAAGAAGAAGAAGAAGAAGAAGAAGAAGAAGAAAAAAGTTTGTCTATATGCTCTTGTTAAAGAGATGCTCAGAACATTGGTGTTTCTAATTGGATCCACAATGTCATTTTTTTTTTTCTTTTTTACCTCCATGAACTATTTACAATTAAATATGGAAATATCCGGAAATCGTCTAAAAATTCTCAAAAGCCTAAAAAAATTGTTGCGGATCAAACTACTAGTGAAAAGAATTTGACCCTAATCATAGTTGCCCTTCCAACATAGAGGGATGTGTCAATTGACCTAAAGACCTTAGCTTTCTATTGATGTAAATTTCTTTTGGATAATTCAGAGAGAATATATTGCAAGTGGCAAAATTACAAACGGTACCTTCCTAAAGGGCTTGACTTTATTTGCTGCTGCTGACACACCTGACAATAAGATTTTAGGAAGGAAATTGCTCTTGGATATATTTTAAAGCATATAACAACTGTTAGGTTCTAAAAGTTTAGAACAATTGGCAAACTATGAGCACAAACTTGTTTAGATATAGATTCCTAGATCTATAGGTTTGATTAGACGATGGTCAATGTGTTACAAGTCAGAACACAAGAACATACAAGCTACAGAAAGAAGAATTCAAATTCCATAAAATTCAACCGATCGAAAATCGTAGAAAATTAGATTTTGCAGAATTTTAATTAAGCCCTATAGCCCATTGTCCCATTATATGATTAGGGTTTCAAATCTATTTTACATAGTATATAAAGGAAACCCCAAGGCATGTTTTGAAGAGACTTTGGAGGTGCTCTTGTGAGATCTAAAAGTATTGTGTCTTCCTCTATCAAAGTCACTGCCGGAAATCATTCTCATATCATTAGATTCGGTAAATCTGAAGTTACTGTAATGATCTAAACCTTCAAGGGTGGTCTTGGAGTCACAAACTAGAAAGTTTGTGTTGTAGTAAATCCAAGGAGAGAAGGAGTCCGTAGATTCGAAACTTACACATGGTCGTATCATTAAGTTACTACATGAGGTAACAATAGATTTAGGGTTAAATCTTTTGTAAAAACTTCAATTTTCTTATAGTGAATTTACTTTACCTTGAGGATAGTTAGGTTAAATCCTCCATAGGTTTTTACCTTGAAACAGTTCATTTTATCGGTTTTCCTGAATCATCATATCGTGGTGTTATTTATTTTTTCACTGCTGTGCATGATATGATACATGCTTGTTTAACTTAGATCTGAATAATAAACCTAATAATCAACTTGGTTAGTTAATTAGGTTAAACAACTTGTATTAAGGGGGCCTAAACAAACAAACAACAACTACCTTTGTGCTTGATGAGTCAAAGGGAAGAATTTGGGGGAGAGGAGAGGGGAACTCATATACTAAAGAACATAAACAAATGTAAATTCTAGAAAACCATGTACTTATAATGGTATTTTTACAAATCTTAATAAGGTGAATCTTTGGGTTCCAATGGTCATTGTTGTGGGAATTTTTGGGTAATTAGTTGCTAGTTATTGGACAAAATCAAATGCACATCTCAACATTGGGCAAATAGATAAACCGCCATGATAATTAGCTACAGTTTATCTTAAAAGCTTAAATAGATAATAAATGTAGAATTTTAACCATTCAATGTAGTCTATGCTAATAGGTCATGTATCTATTTGGACAAAACAGCATATGACAAAATCTACTATGCTTCCTTTGTGTGCATGGCATAAAAATTTAAGAAATAAATCTCAAGTTGGTCTACAAAATGTCAAGAATTAGGCTCAGTATATTTTATATTTATTGCAAATATTACACCTTCTAGGAATCCAGAAAACAACTAGTTAAGAAGCTACCAAAGTTTTTTTTTTTTTTTTCCTATGGTCTTCTTCTTCTCCCCTGATTATTATTATTTTTTAATGAAGGATATTAGAAAATCCCAACGTTCCAAAAGCTACATAATGCTTGTACCTTTTTTAATTAGACAGCAATAAATTAAAATTACCTATAACCTTGAAAACATAACACCATTACGCGTATTATTATATCTTGCCAATAATTAAATATATATATATATATATATTTTAAAAGTCATAACAAAACCCTACCGTGTTTCTGACTAAAATCTTGAGACAGTGATTGATTTAAGTAGATTTTTGAAGTCTTCCAAGAAATTTAGAGATTATTTGAATGGTTAATATTTAATAGAGGTTACTCCCACGAGTGCATGTTATGTATATAGCTACAAAGTAGGACTTCACCATCATCATTGTGCTAGGGCAAAGAAACCAAGATATGGTTCATTCCCACGTTGATTGCTTTTGCTTTACTCGAATTCTTTTGCTCTATTCTCTCTTCGTCCTAGCTTTTGCTGATCCTCCTTATAACTTTTGTTCAAACACTACTATTGGCAGTCCAGTTCAATACAATCTCAATAATCTCTTCCTTTCTTTGCACTCAAATGCTTCAGTTTCAAAATTCTATTATACGTCTATTGGAAATGGCCCAGATAGACTATTTGGCCTCTACATGTGCCTCGACTATGTCACAAATGTAAGCTGTCAGGATTGCATAACAATGGCTTCAACAGACCTCACGAAGCTTTGTCCGGTAGCAAGGGAAGCGGTTATGTGGGAAGAATTATGTGAAGTTCGTTACTCATATAAAGATTTCTACGGCCAGTACATGTTAAATGTCACAGGAAATCTTTTTACAGAAATAAACATGATGAATATATCGGAACCAGAGCAATATAGATCCATTGTGAATGACACACTAGGTGATCTTACAAAACAGGCAGCTTTTGGTTCTTCGGCCTTCATGTATGCTACTGGTGAAGTTCCCTTCATAGATAGAACCATCTATGCTCTAGTGCAGTGCTCAGGAAATTTATCTGCAGAAGATTGCAATTCATGCCTTCACATTGCTATCACAGAAATTCTAACTTGCTGCTATTCTGCTATTGGTGCTAGAGTTATGGGTACTAGTTGCTATTTACGGTATGAGGTATATCCTTTCTATGGTGATGCACTAGCACCACCAAAAAATTTGATAGCTGGAAGTAAGTATTTGTAACTATTTATTTCGTTTAACACGATTTGTTTATATTATAATTTTATGTAATTGATTGTCAATCATAAACTTCAAATGATTGGTTTAAAATGCAGGTGGTGGAAGGAAAAAATGGATGATCATAATCATTACAATTGTATCAGTATGCCTGGCAATAGCACTTTTAGGTTATTGTGTCTACTGTCATGTAAACAATAAAAGAACTCAAAAGAGTAAGGTTATTGTGTTTGCTTTCTCTTTCTTTCCTGTTAATTTTATTGCTCTGGAAAGAACAAAATTATGATTACTCCAATAACACTTGTTCCAGGAAGAAAAGACATGAAAGATCAGGAATCCCCTAATATTAGTTTGACATCTATATGTGAAGCTACTAACAACTTCTCTAAATCAAATAAGCTTGGACAAGGTGGCTTTGATTTGTTTACAAGGTAATAGTTTCTCTGACAAAGTATGCCATTGGTTAGACATGGCAAAACGGGTCAGAATTTTCTGACTCGACTCGTTTGACCCGCAACCCGATTGACCCGACTCGAACCCGACTTGACCTGCCCGTTTTGCCACGTCTACCAACGTTGAGTAGATTGAGATTGAGGTGTAATTCTTATAAAATATTACTTATTCTTCTTTACTTAATATGTTATGTACTCCATTATAGTTTGTCATTCTTTACTTGCCACCTTCATTTTCTCTTCCTACTTTAAACAAATTGAAGATTATACCAAGATTAGCTTCTAGAAAGCTGGAACAAGAGTTGCGCCAAATTTGGGTATCAAGTGTTTAGTGGTAATTGGTAACAGTATCACCAGTGAGAGTCTAATCACAGTTAAGGAACTCATAAACAATTGACAGATTGCATCTATTTCAAAAATAAAATAAAATAAAATAAACTTGTTTGAAAAATACGGGTCAACTCGACCTGACTCGACCCGCGACCCGTAACCCGTTTGACCCGTTTAAAAATGACCCGTTTTGACCGGTGACCCGTTTTGACCCGCAACCCAATTA
This sequence comes from Notholithocarpus densiflorus, assembly GCA_030021035.2. Classification (NCBI taxonomy): domain Eukaryota; kingdom Viridiplantae; phylum Streptophyta; class Magnoliopsida; order Fagales; family Fagaceae; genus Notholithocarpus; species Notholithocarpus densiflorus. Next base: position 700,164 of record JARYZH020000147.1, read on the forward strand.
ACCCGACCTGAACCCGACCCGACCCGCCCGTTTTGCCACGTCTACCATTGGTATTTGAGTACAAAACATTAAATAATTGATATTAGGAACTCTACAAAATTTGCTACATTAAATTTACAAATTGATATCACTAATCATAAGAATATAATTACTTCAAATGTTTATTTATGATATTATTAAAGTGGTACCAAACACATTCATTGTTATGTATATTTGTAAGTATTTTGTAGTAAAATTATTAATAATTTTAACATTTTTCTTATCTATTACTGTATAAGTTGATGAGATTTTTTTATATATAATTTTTTTTTGGGTTATTTTATAGGTTTTATTAAGTGATGGAAAGGAAGTAGCTGTCAAGAGGCTTTTAAGAAGTTCTGAACAAGGTTTGAGGGACTCACCACTGAAGTTCAACTAATTATGAAACTTCAACACAAAAATCTTGTCAGGCTTTGGGGTTTTTGTGTAAAAGGAGATGAAAAGTTGCTTGTCTACGAGTATATGCCTAATAACAGCCTAGATGTCTTTCTCTTTGGTTTTTTTCCTTCGATCATTTCCTTCTAAATTTCTTTTGCCTTAAGAACTTAGATCCAATTATGTTCAAAATGAACGTTTAAAAGTAAGCAATACCGAGGTGCTTATCTTACACTTTGAACTTTATGTCTATTTGCAATGGATAGATCCAAAGAAACGTGTGCAGCTCAATTGGAGTAGACGTCTTAGTATTATTAGTGGAATTGCACAAGGGGTTTTATACCTTCACGAGGATTCTCGACTTAGAGTCATTCATAGGGACCTTAAAGCTAGCAACGTGTTGTTGGATCATGACATGAATCCGAAGATCTCAGATTTTGAAATGGCAAGAATATTTGAAGGAAATCAAAGTGAATCCACCACAGGAATAATTGTTGGGACATAGTATGTTAAAGGTTTTTCCATTTTTAGTTCAATTTCCTCAATATTATCCCAAGAATGAGTGGGACAAAAATAAAACAAAATTATTACCATGACATATGTTTCAATATCAATAATATTAAAAAATTCTAAAAAAATCAATTATATTAAAAGGAACAAAATCATGTGTTAAATGATAATTTTTTTTTTCATTTGTTTTTCAACGTATGCCTATATTGTTATGTATAAGTACGTTAGAAAATGTGCCAAAAATTACTTTAAATTTTATATTTATGCTTGAGTGTGTTACAAACTACTACAAATTTTACAATATAAACCATATAAATCAATATGTAACTTTTAAACACAAAACAAAAAAGTTAAAAGTTATTTATTATTTATTTCATTTATTGTTAATGTGACATCAATCATATTTATTGTCATGTCAATTTTAAGTTTTTATTGTAAAATTACATGTTATGTAGTAGCATAGATTGCTCATTGATTCATTTTGAATAGTAGATACATTGCTCCTGAGTATGCTATGGAGGGAATATATTCCGTTAAGTCAGATGTTTTTAGCTATGGAGTTCTCTTACTTGAAATCATAACTGGAAGAAGGAACGGCTCGAATTGGTCAAATCATGGTCCGGGTCTCCTAACATGTGTAAGTCATTATCTAGGTAAATTTCTAAGGGTCACTGCACCTACTGGAATGTAGTTGATTGTAAAATGATGCATGCAGGCATGGCAGTCATGGAATGAAGGAAAAGTGTTGGAGTTAATGGATCCTTTATTTACTGATTCCTGTGATCCAGAAGAATTTTTAAGACACGTCCATATTGGTTTACTTTGTGTTCAAGAAGATGCATCTCATAGGCCAACCATGTCTTCTGTTGTTCTTATGTTGAATAGACAGACGACCGTGACTCTTCGCCCGCCGCAGCGACCTGCTTTCTCTGGGGGACGATTTTCTGATTACAAAGAAACCAATGTCATTTGCTCTGTCAATGCTGTTACAATTTCTAGTATTTTGCCTCGCTGATGGAAGCAAGGAATTAATGGGTTAATTTCAAACTTCAAATGTGTGCCTTGTCGTTAGACACGGTTTCAAAATTCTGTCTGGACCGTAGTTTTTGTTTTATTTAATAGTTAAAGGTGACAAAATTTTATTCAAGGGGATGCAAGAGAGGGCAAGGAAAACATAGGGGAACCTCCTGCCCAAGGGAATACAGAATGTTCGCAAGACCAAAAATTTGGTCAAGGATGTAGTTACCTATACAATGTATGTGCCTTTTCAATTTCATTTGTGGACTTGTGTTTGTGATTCCAAATTTTCCAATGGCCATCTTTAATTCCAACGGAAGATGTTCCTCATTTCTATATATTAAAAAATAAAAAAAAATAGACTTAAGGCATATGGGGGCGAAAAAGGACAAACTAGATCATCATAGGATAAAAATCCACTCATCTCACTCGGAGCAATTCACTTCATATTCTTCTAATTGTAACCTGCAATATGCCCCATTTTCTTATTTATAAATAAACCAAAGTTTAAAATGAACAATAACTATCTAATTTAAATTTGACAAAGACAGGAAAGGCAATTGACATGTAATATTATTTGTTGACTTTGAAGCACAAAATACACACAACTAAAATGACCTACACCTAGCATTCTTAAATACTGCAAAGTCTGCAATAAATAATAAAAAAAGACTTTGCATTAAATTATGAAAATATAAAAAGAAATATTTATATAAAATTAATGGTCCGACCATGTGTACTAGGCTACTAGTCATATATAACCATTATTTATATATTTATTTTTTGGTAGAAAAATATGACCAATATTTACCGTCATCACATAGTTACTAACATGAAATCTTGTAAAGATTCGTTGACTTTTGTTCGGAGGGCAATTTCCCTTTCATTCTTTATTTTAGTTTATTTTCTGGTTGGCTAGAGGGACAGCAAGAGTTGCTAAGCCGAGCGAAGTTGAACTATTTTAGCATAATTATTGGATGGGGAAAAGCTCCTAAGTTTTATGATGGGGCAAACCCCACAAGCAGATCTGAAAGGCTCTATCTAAAACTAGGCCATTCTGATCTGGCCAGCTCAATTGAGCTGGGCCTAAAACAATGGACCCAGGTTGATTTAAAGTTATCCTACAAGCTCAAGGCTTGAACAAGTTAGCTATTCTAATTATTTGTTTGAGAACCGGTTATTTTGCATTGAGTTGATAAAAAATATAATTTTTGGATATTTATTTGTTAAATGTTTTACAAAAATTTAAAAGCTAATTTATATTTTTCTATAAGAAAAAGTTAATTTATTTAAAAATACTAAAATATAGATTATTTGCTAAAAGGTTGAGAAAAAAAAGCAAAAAAGCAAAACTTTTTTCGAATATAACTAAATTCATACTAGGTAAAGTTGAATAGTTCCTCCAGCGGAGCTACAGGCATGAGGTACATTGAACTAAACTCAAATTAACCTATTTTTTAATGGTTGACAGTTGTGCACCGCTACCTAAAAATGAGTGCCTACAGAAAGCCTTTCCCCTTTGATATCAGTATTTATTACTTCCTATCAATCATCATTTGCATTAAGCGAAACACAACAAGACTTTTCCTTTTGTTGTTCTGGTGAATGTTCACTAGGCCCACTTAAGAGCATTCACAGCAGTGGTGCTATATAGGTATAATGGTATTTTTTAGCTCTCAAACACCAAAAAACAATGATGCAGCAGTGGAGCTAAATCTAAAAGATTTAGCTCCACAGCTACAGTGCACATCTATCTTTAGATGTGCACTGTAGCACAAAGCTAAAAAAAAAATTATTTTTTTATTACACTCTCTCTCCTCTCTCATTAAAATAAACTCCTTTTCTCTCTCTCTCTCTCCGGCTTCTCTTCTCTCTTCTATCTTCTTTCTTCTTTCTTCCTCAAATTTTTTTTTTCTCTCCGACTTCTCTTCTCTCTTCTCTCTTCTTTCTTCTTTCTTCCTCAAATTTTTTTTTTCTCTCTAGCTCGCCGGCCATCTCCCTCATCTCCCTCATCCCTCAGCTCGCCGGCCAGCTCCCTCATCGCCGACCCGTTCCACCGACCCAGCTCGCTGACCCACGCCAAGCTCCATCGCCGATCTCCCCAAGAAAAAAGATCGCCCAGTCCGTGCCCCTCCGCTGGCCTCAACATCACCTGCCCAAGCCGACCCAAGCCCCAAGCTGCCGTCCCACGCCTCCGCCCAGTCCTCCGATCAAACCCACGCCGCCCAGTCCTCCCCACTCCACCGATCCACGCCCAGTCCTCCCTACTCCTCCGCTGTGATTGAGTTTGTTTTTTTTGTTTTTTTTTAATGTATTTTCATATGAGTTTGGTGGCTGTGGTGGTTGATTTTGGCTATGGTAGTGGTGGTAGATGATTTTGACAGTGGATTTGTGAATTTTGGTTGTGGTGACTGGTGGCAATGGGATTGTGATTGTGGTTGTGGTTGTGGTTTTGTTTTTTTGTTTTTTGTTTTTTTTTTTTTCTATGCTGTGTTGTGGTTGCCACTGGTTGTGGCCGGTGGTGGTGGTGGTGGTGGTGGTGGTGGTGGTGGCTGTGGTTGATGTAGAGATGGTTGGTGCTGTGTATGTATTTTTTGGTTAGTGAAATATATTATTTTATTGTAGTGGTTATATTATTTTATTGTGATGTTTATATTATTTTATTGTGTTGAAAGCTAAAATAGATCCACTGCTGTAGCATGTGTGTAGGTAAAATAGATAAAGTAACTTTTATTGGTGCTAAATAGCTAAAATTATAGATCCACTGCTGTGGATGCTCTTAGGGAAAAATATACCTTACGTTAGGCATATATTTTCTCTCTTTTACAACTAGTGGGTTCTACTAAAGATTGAAACCCACCAATTGTGAGAGAGAAGAAACATATACTCGATGCAAGGTATAAGTTCTCTCACCTCAATGGATGGTATGCCTCCATATTGGCCCATTATTTAAGAATTGCAATATGATTAAGGTTGTGTTTGTTATTGGCTTAAAAAGTCAGTTTTATTTTATTTTATTTATTTTTTATTTTTTATTTTTTTTAAGTTTATTTTTGCTACTATTTATAGGTCCTACTGTACTATGTCAGTTACCTTTTAGTTTTATCTACAGTTCTTTCATTAAAAAGATTTTAGTTTCAGTTAAATAAGCTGTTTCCACTAAATGTAAAATTAACTTGCTCAATAAGTACAATAGATGGACCAGAGTTTCATAGCAAATGAACAAGATAATGATTTATACCTATTCTTATCAGGATTCCTTCATAATTATGAGATGTTTCTTTGTTTTTAGTCGCTTTCAATTGTGGCTCTAATTCTCTCCCTTGAGTCTTTACCTACTTGAGCAGGTGAGCTCTAATATTTCTTTGAATTTCTCAGTCAAACAAAAATTATTTCCACAATATGCTCAGTGGAAAAATCTAGGAAATGATTGATACAGAAATTTTGGCCTAAGAATTCTTCCAAGAAATTATGTATCAATTTTAGTGACTCCATGATTTTTCGTATAAAATAATGACAAAATTATATTATGAGGCCTAAGGTGAAACAGGATAAGAGTCCATTTCGAGAGACTCGGCCATTTTCATTTTGGCAGTAGTAAGAATGCAAAGTATGCTTTCAAGAATGATTCAATTGCTTAAGCTTTGTTCTTTTTTAGCTCTCATTTATGAACTTGCTTGTGCTGACCCTCTTAATGATCCTCCTGATGAGCTTTGTTCAAGCACTAGTAATTACACGGCGGGTAGTCCTTTTGAAAATAACCTCAAAGAAGATCTCTTCCTTTCTTTATCTTCAAATTCTTCTTTTACAAAGTTCTACAAAACTTATTCTGGAAACGACCCAGATAGAGTTTATGGACTGTATATGTGCTTCAACTACGTAAATGGAAGCTACTGCCAGAGCTGTGTAAGCCTTGCAACAACAGATATTGTGAAGCTCTGTCCAAACAGTAAGGAAGCATTTGTAGGGGAGGAACTTTGCCAATTTCGCTACTCAAATCAAAATTTCTTTGGCCAATTGGATGTCACAGGAAACATTCCCAAACAAAATGAAGAGAACATTTCAGAGCCGCAATTGTTCAAAGGTGTTGTAAACAATGTATTGAGTAACCTTGCGAAAAAGGCAGCTTTTGATCCTAACATGTATGCTACTCGAGAAGAACCCTTTAAAGATGATACAATCTATGCTCTAGTGCAGTGCGGTCCTGACTTGTCTGCAAATCAATGTAACTCATGCCTACAGAAGGCTATATCAGATATTCAAACATGCTGCTTTTTCTCTGTTGGTGCAAGACTTTTTAGTCGTAGTTGCTATTTGCGCTATGAGTTATACAACTTCTATCAAGTTCTACCTTCTTCCACAAATAATATGAATGGGGAAAGTAAGTATCCATAAACACTTTTTGACATATTATTTATGTTTTTATGAAGTGACAATGATCAATAATTAATTGAATGCAGGTAGTGTAAGGAAAATATGGATGATCATAATCTTGACGGTTGTACCAGTATGCCTTGTGGTAGTACTGATTACTTTCGTTTACTGGCTTGCAACGAATAACAAAAGCAAAAAAAGTAAGGTGATTGATACAAAGTTGTTTGAAATCTACTCTCTCATTTTTGTCTAATTATATTTCTGTTCAGGGAAGAATGAAATTGCAACTCAAGGACCTATTTTTCCTACCGTTCATGACCAACATAACACTGACTTTCAGCACCAAAATTTTCAAGGAAGAAATGACCAGCAAGATCAAGAACTCCCTTACTTTGATTTTGCATCCATAAGCGCAGCTACTGACAACTTCAGTGATTCAAATAAGCTAGGAGAAGGGGGCTTTGGCACTGTTTACAAGGTAATAACAGCTTAATTTCTGAAAATAGAGGGAATGTTTGAAGTCTAAATTGTACAAGCTTTCTATTTCTCCATTAAGTGAATTGGAACTTAAAGAAATCGTTTTTTTGTAGGGTATACTGAGTAATGGAAAGCAAGTAGCAGTGAAAAGGCTTTCCGGTTGTTCTGAACAAGGTTCATCGGAATTCACCACTGAAGTTCTGCTCATTATGAAAGTTCAACACAAAAATCTTGTCAGGCTTTTAGGTTTCTGCATAGAAAGGGAGGAAAAGCTGCTTATCTATGAATACATGCCGAATAGCAGCCTAGATTTCTCTCTCTTTGGTTTGTTTCCCTCAATTAAGTTCACAGTCAACTCAAAAAAATAAAAATCTATAAACCTAATGTGATTTTTCAATCTTTGAGTATTTTCTCTACATTTCTATGGTTAGATGCAAATAGACGAGAGCAACTCAATTGGAGCAGACGAATTAATATCATAAATGGAATTGCTCGGGGATTACTTTATCTTCATGAAGATTCTCGACTTAGAATAATTCATAGGGACCTAAAACCTAGCAATGTGTTGTTGGATAATGACATGAACCCAAAGATTTCAGATTTTGGGATGGCAAGAATCATTGAAGGAAATGAACATGAAGCCAATACTGCTAAAATAGTTGGGACATAGTAAGTAGTCCTTTATTCTCCTGATCTTCAGGTTTTTTTTTTTTTTTGGTTGTGGATATATCTTGAATGATGGAGAAAGGGGATGGAAAAATGAAGGAGTTTTATTTATTTATTTATTTATTTCTGTGGTGGAAATATAGGACAGAAAGGGAAAATGCATAGTGAAATTTTACTAGCGAATAATTTTCTGAACAAAACCATCCATTCAAATTAGAACTTGGTAGTTGGTAGGAAAACTTTAAAAAGAGAAAAGTATTCTTTCAAGAAATTTACTATTTAATTTTATGTGTTTGTATAAGATGTAATTGTCTTTTATTAAGCTCATCATATAAATATATATATATATATATATATATATAAATTTTTATTCACTCGATTATTTAATTACATTGATCAGTGGATACATGGCTCCAGAGTATGCTATGGAAGGATTATATTCCATAAAGTCTGATGTTTATAGCTTTGGAGTTCTCTTGCTTGAGATCATAACTGGGACAAGGAATGCTGGCTTCCATCAATCAAAACGTGCTCCCAGCCTCCTAGCATATGTAAGTTTGTCTGGCATGTATTGTTAATATGTTCATCAAGATTACTGGTATTGCCGCAATTGCTGACCCTGTTAGATGATGATTCATGACAGGCATGGAAATTATGGAATGAAGGAAAAGGATTGGAGTTGATGGATCCTTTATTGACTAATTCATGTTCTTCAGATGAATTTTTGAGATACATTCATATTGGTTTACTATGTGTTCAAGAAGATGCATATTACAGGCCAACAATGTTCTCTGTTGTCCAAATGCTTAAAGGTCAAACTACGACACTTTGTCGACCTGAACGACCCGCTTTCTCTGTGGGGAGATTCACAGATCACTATGAAACAAATCCTAACAGCTGTTCAGTCAATGGCTTAACAAGTTCAGGTGTTTTGCCTCGATGATGTAGATGAGGGATTGGTTTGATATCTCACAATGCCGACATTTGTTTTGTGTGTTTCCTGACTGGTCATGACATTGAAGACCGTACAAACTCAAGGTTGTACCTTAAGTTTATGGGGGCATTAGAGATAATATGGCCTTAGAAGCCCAAAACTGTTATAGGCCCATTTACTTGTAGAAGAAAGCAAACTAATTCGAGTGTTAGTCTACAATTTTCTAGTATAAAAACCCTATATTTGATCATTGTAATATATGTCATATGATAAAGATGTAAACAACAATTGCTTTCTGCTATAAAAATATACTATTAGGCTGAACCTTGCTTCTGGTTTTCTCATTTTCCTCACTCAACTACTATACTAGAAATAAATTTACTATGTTAAGCCAACAAATGCATGTGGAGATATTGTCCCAGAAACTTGCTTAAGAACTACCATGAATGGAGCATGAATTCTCTCTTTTTGGAGCATGGCCTATAGAAAGAAAAGTAATAAATAACTTATAGCTAGTCCTATGTAATGCCATTGTCGATTATTTTACAATTGAACTGGATTGTATTACTTTGACATATAAAGAATGTTCACAGAAAGTACGTTTGATCTGCATATTTAACTCTGATATTGACATACCATATGGACTATACAAGCACACCACATAGAAAATTGGTATCTTCACGGTCACTATCGACGACTTGCATACTATTTAGTGCGCCCAAGACCTAACTGCTTTGATTCTACAAAACAAAGATAAGAAAAAACAAAAAAGACCCAACTCTCTTCCAGTCAAGATTCCCACTTTGGGCACGGCAGCTTCTGAGTGATGGTTAATACTTTAACCGTATAGAAAATTCTGCCAACACATTGTTGTCAATCATGGAATGTCACGCAGCCTTTTTGGACCACACATTGATTGTTGTCAAACATGGAAAGTCAAGCAACATTATAGGACCTCGTGAGCTAGAAATCTCTGCACATTTCTTTTTTCCATCTTCAGCGTCTTCAGCTGATCCAATTTGTTATCAAATTAGAAAGATGGACAAAGGTACACTTTCAGCTATGCTTTTCTTCATTATACCACTGTACATGCCCAAAATTATTGCTGCTGAAGATTATCTCTTTCTTTTTTGTTCAAATGATTTCCAAAATTACACACATAACAGCCCATTTGAAAACAACCTCATGCACCTCCTTGGGTTATTGCCTTCCAGAACTTCAGTAACAGGTTTCAACAGCACCTCTTTTGGAGATACTAACAAAGTCTATGGTGAAGCACTTTGTAGAGGGGATATCAACTCCACAGCTTGTAAAACTTGTATTGAGACTGCTAACAAAGAAATCTTGCAGTGCAAGAACGAAGAAGTGGTAATATATCTAGAACTTTGTCAAGTTCGCTATTCCTACCAGCAATTCTCAATTATGGTTTATGCTGGGAAGTATCCTAACAGGAATAAAAGGGAGAAAACTATATCAAATGAGGACCCGGTTCATTTTAACAAGGTTTTGAAGAATTTAATGAATTTCCTTTCAAACGAGGCAGCACTCAATCCTTCTAATAAGCGCATGTTTGCAACTGGGGAAATTCAATTTTCTAAGAGCAGAACAATTTATGGTTTAGTACAGTGTACTAGGGACATTTCTGATGTAATCTGTTATAATTGTCTGGAATCTGCTATAGGCGATTTGAAGGCTTGCTGCTATTCTCGTGAAGGTGGAATTGTTGTTAGTAGGAATTGTAATGTGAGGTATCAGCTGTACAGATTCTATAGTTCCTCAAGCGTTCTAGTAACTTACCCAAGTTCCAAAGGTAAGGTCATTCAGCCTTTGATAATTTATTTTCTAACAGTGCATTACATTAACACTTTTTTTTTTTGGTTAAGTGGAATATGCATTAAAACTAGGAAGAAAATAGAGGTTCAGGACAAAGCCTGTTAGAGTACAACCCTTGGCTATCAGCCTCAAACACATTCAAAAGGTCCACAGGCGGACTAGAGAACAAAATAAAGTCTGAAACTTGTGAACATCCTAAATTAGCTAAGCGATCCGTGCAGCTGTTGGCCTCGAGGTAGACGTGTCTGATGCGGTGCTGGGAGAAACTAGTAACCAATTGCCTGCAGTCATCAAAGAGGGCAGAAACAATAGAGTTAGAGTAGGTCGGGTTAGTAAGCGCATCATCTATGGCTTTAGCATCTAGTTCTATAATAATAGCAGTCAAATTCATCTGTTGGCACAACAACAATCCGTCCCTGAGTGCCCAAAGCTCAGCCAAGAAGCTATCTGCTTTCCCAATTTTCCTGGCAAAACCCACAACCCATTTCCCTGCGTCATCTCTTAACAGACCCCCTCCCCCTGCTATGCCCAGCGAAGAATTGGAGGCTCCGTCGGTGTTAAGTTTCATCCATCCCGGATCAGGTTTCTCCCAACAAACTTTCCTGGTAATCATGATTTTGGAATTCTTAAATCGGTCAGCACAATGAAAGAATTCCGTCACTTGTCTGACAATTTCCTTTGCATTACATTAACACTTTGAGAACAGTAAGTCTACTAACATAACAAATTTCACTACATTTTTCACAACTGCAAGTCTCTGAAGATGACATATTGTGATTGATGTCCAATAAAAATGATGTCAATGCTCATCCCATGTGAAAGTGATGTTACACTAATCACAGTTTGCCACCTTAACAAGTTGTGAAGAACGTTATGAAATTTGTCATGTATCATTGTTGCTTTGAGAAAAAGCCTATATATGTCTTTTGTGCAATGCATATTTGACATTACACACATAACTACTAGATGACATTGATTGGAATAAGTTGAGAATCTGTTATCCTTAACCCTGCTATTAAGTCAAAAACACAGTCTAGTACTAGTTTTGGAATTGATATGTCAGCTTGAACTTAATTAAATGTAAAAGGTTGTAAATGATTCTAATTTCCATGATTCCTTCCTTGAGAGACTGATGTGTCATACAATAAAATCATAGCTATACCTCTGGGTGAACCTGAATTGAAAGGTAGGTCAAGGGAAAAAATGGTAAAAGAAAGAAAAGAACTGAATGCTAGAAAATTTAGTACTGTGTTGTTTCTTTTAGTAGCTATTGAGAAAGTCTTTCCATTGAAAAACAGGGAAAAAACCGAAAATTTGGATGGTTGCAGTGTTTACATGTATATCAACATCGGTGGTAGTGGTTCTACTTGGTTCTTGTGCTGTTTATCGCCGATTGAAAAAGGGAACAAAACAAGGTAAATTTATCTAACTTTCTAAATAAACATCCTAATTATATGATTTGCTAATAACCAAGACTCTGTCTTTGGTAGATGAGGAGAGAAGCCAGCATGCATTATTGCACGAGTTAGCCAGCTCCGCTGCAGTTGCAGCCACACGAGAAGGTGAATTGGTGATCGCTGAGGAACTACCTTTTATTGATCTAGCTACAATTAGATCAGCTACAGATGAATTTTCAGACTCAAACAAGCTTGGGCAAGGTGGATTTGGCACCGTGTACAAGGTAAGACACTTTTGTACTTCAAATTTTTGTGCTTACTTCCATGTAGCTGTATTGCTTCATTAGCCCCATTTGCATCTGAATTTGGAATTCTTTCAGGGAACGCTACCAGATGGGAAGGAAGTGGCAGTGAAAAGGCTGTCGAGAAAGTCATGGCAAGGCTTAGAGGAATTTAAGAATGAAATCATACTAATTGCTAAACTTCAACACAGGAATCTTGTGAAGCTATTAGGATGTGGCATAGAGGGAGAGGAAAAGGTCCTCATATATGAATACATGCCCAACAGAAGCCTCGATATCATTATTTTTGGTTTGTTCTTTTCTTCCTACATTCTGTTTCATAAGCTTGCTAATATTTTCAATTGCTTTTAAGTTTTCTACAATTCAATTTTACACATGATGTCAATGCACTAAACATTAGTTTAGTACTGAATTTTAGATTCAAAAAGAAGCTTGCAACTTGATTGGGAGACATGCTATAACATTATTGGTGGGATTGCCAGAGGACTTCTATATCTTCATGAGGACTCCCGACTTAAAATCGTTCACAGGGACTTGAAGCCTAGCAATATTTTGTTGGACCATGACCTGATTGCCAAAATATCAGATTTTGGCATGGCAAGGATCTTTTGTGAAAACCAGAATACAGCTAACACAAGAAGAGTTGTAGGAACATAGTAAGCTGCTTCTTCCTATATCTTTTTCCCCCCTTGTAGTTGTTTTGTTATTGATAATAATAATGGCAAGCATAATTTTGGGACACAAAACAGTGGATACATGGCTCCAGAGTATGCAATGGAGGGACTATTCTCTATAAAATCAGATGTTTTTAGCTTTGGTGTGATCTTGCTTGAGATTATTAGCAGAAAAAGGAATAACCGCTTCTACCTTACACAGCAAGCCCCAACACTCCTTGCATATGTACATTTCTTTATTCTCTTGAATTGACAATTTTACTTCATATAATTTCAACTGGGAAACAAAAATTTCTATAAAATATTACGGTTTAAACAATTAACAGGCATGGAGACTATGGAATGATGGAAAAGATTTGGAAATTGTGGACCCTTTGTTGATGGAATCATGCCGGACATCCGAAGTCCAAAGATGCATTCAAATCGGACTTTTGTGTGTGCAAGAAGATCCTACAGACAGGCCTACCATGTCCACTGTGGTGGCTCTTCTTGGAAGTGAATCAATGGAACTTTCACCACCAAGACAACCTGCACTTTATGTTAATAAAGTGGTTCCAAGTGGTCTGTCTTCAACAGCTCCTTCTGTAAATGAACTTACTGTTTCTATTATTTCACCACGGTGAAGATTGACAAAGATTCTGCTTCCCAATGTAGCATTTTCTAATACTGGGGAAAAAATGTACAAAAATTTCTGTAAGATAGGGAGCGGAACATCTTACTTAGACCAGATACACATTAATTTCAAGTTTGAACGTGGTGAAGGCAAGGAATGTGCACGAGTTTGTGCAGCAAGATGTGACTAGAAATTTATTTGTTTATTTTTGGATAAATTGTTAGTTGGGATCAGAGAATTCGAACCCGTTTACATGAAAGTGACAGTTGAGCTACAAGACTCTTGGTAGGTAGCTAGAATATTCTAACTTTGCATTACATGGCTTGCTATTTTATAGAACGTTGAGTAAGAAAAATCATTAGCACAACGTAAATATATGTTTCATAAATATTGTTATGTAGGCAGATATTTGTTGAAATCATCTAAGTAGTAAGCCTAGAAAAGGTTATTTAGACAAATATTCAAGGTAAATGTGATAGTAACATTCATACTATTTGTCATGACGTGAGTGTGTTATAGTGGGACACTTACAAATTACGATAGGCAAAGCATACCAAAATATTTGAAAAGAAGTGATACATCTACAATATTTTCACAACAAATCATAGGTGGTAAGTTATTATTGGTTTAAATTTTTTTTTGGGACACCCGTAACCGCCAATAATAATCTATCACTTAAAATTTATTGTAAAAGTATTGAGAAAATGCTGTGTACATAGCATTTCTCATAATTGAATGATCAGTTGGTGCATGACGTGCATGTCACGCGGCCTTTCATTAGTATTTGTTTTTATTTAAATCTACGTTTTTGGTGTTTTTTGGTACTAAAAGTTGATTTTTTATTTAAAAAATTTACAAATAAGTAAAAAATTAAGGACAAATTGAGAAATAAGAGGCTTTGATCCCTTTTTTATTCTAAGTTAGTTCCTTTCTCTTCTATATGCATGTCTGTGCTTCCTTCTTTTATTAGGTTTTTTTTGCCCTAAAAAATTTGATGGGTCTGATAGTAGATCCAAAGTAAATATATGTTTTATTCATAATCATATTTTTTCTGAATTTTTCCAAAAGGTTGATAAGGATTCATAGATTTCATAAGTTGAAAGAGAAATTATTGCAAAATTTAGTCACATAATCAATATATTATAAATGATTTTAAAATTTTAAAATAATGTCTAGTTTTATTTTGATAGATAATCGATTGGAAATATATTGAGCAAAAATTATTTTGTGCCCTTTTAAAATCAAATTGCAAATGGCATCTTTTAACATTGGGTCATTTTGATTTTATTTTGTAAAATTTAAAATTTTGGATTTTGGACCTTGACATCATATGCAACATTTTGATTTGAGTCCTTCCATGAATACCCATTACCAAGGAAACTCAAAATCAGGGTCCGCCCAACCACTAAGGCAATTATCATGGTTTTGAATATTGTTCCATTATGATTGGAACAAACGGAAAATCTTGTACCGATATGCAAACAAGAACAATGACCCCCCAATTCTAACATGGGTAAAATTACAGCCAATTCCAAATGTTTAAATCAGTTTCAGCCAATATCGGTCAAAATTAGATTCGGGCAAACAATAGAAGAAAATTTTGGCCTATTAATTATCTTCTAGAGTATTAATTAAGACTCAAAATTTAGCCAATATGCATGAAAATCTCCATCTTAATAGGCGTGCAATTTGTCTACCTCTCTTTTAACAGTTGGAATTCCTCTATCCATGTGCAACATAAAATAGTTCAATATATAAACAGAATCATAATTAATATGTTATTCTAAAATACGTAGCTCCATATATAAACACAATCATAACAGATAACTATTAATAACTACCATAACAATTAAATTTTATATTTAGAATTTTTTTTCTAAAATCACATTATGTTACTTTTTTGTTCGTCGCACAAATTACAGACTAGTATTGTAAATTTGGGATTCAAGTAATTATCGAACGTAGTAAGCTGATACCATAATTTATGATAGCCCTTATTCAAATCTCACATTCTCCTCCCCACTGTTTATCTATAAAAAAGAAAATAAAAAAAAACATGTAAATTTATTATTCATGCATGAATCACAAATCATGGAAAAAGAAGTCTAAGATGGCCAGGGGAAAAACCATAAACTTTTGCCTGGGGGGCCAAGACTAAACTACCATTTTGAATCTCCATTCAAGTAATAACTCAAAGCACTATGAGAGCATCATATCTTTCTAAATCCTTTTGAGCATTCAAAAATTTTCAGTTTGCAAGACATATGTATAAATATGGATCTCAATATTGGAAAATTATTGAGTACACCTCTCTCCCTCTCAAATAGGAGTGGGTCCTAACTCATGACACCTTAGACTCCTGAGTCAGATTACGAGCACAAGACAGATCATATAAATATGGGCATCCCTTCTTTCACTGTGCCCATGCACCTAGTGGTCTTTTCCATACTCACCTCCCTAAGCCTTACAAGTGAAGCAGCCCAATACAGCTACCATTTTTTAGTCACTTTCAATTGTGACTCTAATTCTCTTCTTTGCGTTATCAATCATTGTTTGCATTTAGTGAAACACAACAAGACTTTAATACACATGTCTACGAAGTTTCCGGTGTAGTAGACTAAAACATTATGCGTACCGCCCCTAGGATACAACAACCCAGCTACCCTTGTTGATTATCGTTACAAGCCTACACTACTTGTAGGATAGGAAGCTCTCAATAGTACTTTTCTTTTACCCAGAAATATAGTATATATAAGGACATATTATTTTCATGAAACTAGAATTTTTACTCAGCAAATATGTAGGGAGTTTTCTTTTTACACGAAAATAGTGTTCATAAGAAAATTGATTTTCTCACATCAATAAACCAGACATGTTGGCTGCATATTCATATAGGCTGAAGAAATTGTACAATAAAGATCATGTTTATTTGGGTTTTAAATTTTCTTTATTGCTGTTATAATTATCCTTAAAATGGATAGTGAAAAGTAATTATATTGAATCATAATATATCAAGGCCAACGGTAACATAAAAACTGTACAAATTCAACCAATTAAGGTAATGGTTAAAAGCAATGAATTAATATTGTATAATAGAAAAACGTTAGCCATTAACATTTACTAGGAAGCCAACTCTTAACAAATAGTTAAAAATAATAATAAATATAAAGTCTTTTGATTTTATAAAAATATTACAACAATCCCCCTCTTATTTTTATAAAATCATAGATAAAATAAATGTAAATATTTTCTGGCTTACGATTGAACATTATGCATAATGAGAGTGCTAATAGCTTGAACCCTCATTTAGTGTTTCAGCAATGTTGTTCCAAAGTCAATAGTGAGCTAAGTCTTGAACTATGACTTTTTGTGTGGAAACAAGACATTGCATCACACATATAACATTCCAGTACTCTGCCATGAGCTTTTAAGCCAGCACATTAGGCCCTGTGCTTGATCCCAGCTATCATGAACAACTTAGAGAATTAGCCCTATTCTCAAAGGAAGCGGCCTCACTCTCATGCTCACTTAGGTGTATCTATCAAGGATGCTCTTGTAACTCTAACATCCCACTCATAAGTGCTATTGATCATGTAAGGGACATATTGTTATGTAATTGGCATATCCTTTGACAAAACGCACTTTACTTGTATTTGGATAAATCTAAGTAGGTTCAAGATGATTATTACAAGTGGTTACATTGAAGACATGAAGATTACTCAAGAACTGCTCAAGAAAAGTGCAATTTGCAGGTCTCAATACCTCCTCAGCAAAAGCTCGATCTGTCGAGATTCATTAAAGCTCAACACATGTCTCGATCTATCGAGCTTACGAGATTCAGATTATAACCAGCAACGTTTTTATTCTAAAAGGCTATTTGTTTATGGGTTTGTATAATCCTTATTGGACTAGGAAAGCCCAAAATTTGTGTATACCTATTTGGAATAGGAGAGCTCATTGGGCTCCTATTTAAACAAGGAGGTGGAAAAAGAAAAACCTAACCCTAGAGAGCTTCATAAGGTTTTCTCTTTGAAACCCTAGCCTCCTCCTACAGAAGAAAAAGGTCTTGCTGCGTTTCTTATACACCTTTGGGTTTTGTAACCAAGCAAAGTCTCTCACACCATCATTGAAGATCTTATTGGTGTTTCTATGTGAACTGTTGCAAATCAACTACATCAATCAAAGTATTGCTGTGGAGTTAGTCTCATACTGGGATTCGTACAAAGGAGTTAGTCACGTACTGTGATCCGTGTATCATTGGTTAGTCAAGTACTGGGATTCATGCATTGAACGGAAAGATTGCCGCTACAATACAAGTCCAGTTGGGTATTAGGGTAAGGGTTCAACTGTAGGTTGGTATTTTGGGATAGGCCAAAGGGTTTGGTAAGATTCCTTATACTTGTAACCACTTGTGATTGATAATAGTGGATTCTTGGGAGTGGTGACCTTAAAATCACCCAGTGGGGTTTTGTCTCGGTGGTTTTCCACATTCGTAAACAAATCACCCGTGTCAAATTTATTTTCCGCTGCATTTAGTATAATTGGTGATTTGTTTGTACTACCACGCTATTGTATGTAATTGAACCTAATTAATTAACTTGGTTTATTAATTAATTTGCAATGGGTCAATACATTTTTGCCCTATCAAGTGGTATCAGAACGGGCACACTAATTAAGTTTTAATCTTTGCTGTGTGATCCATTGACCCCCGTTGTCATGGAAACTCTTGATTGTTTTGATTTGCATGATCTTGTGTTGAATGATGATGATGATATTCAAGATGCCTATTGCAAGCTTTATAGTTTTTGTATGAAATCTCTTGAATGTTCTACAAAATTAAGAGATGAATTGATTGCAAAATTGGATGAAGCTAATAATTTGAATGAGAAATTTAAAAATCAAATTTCATCTCAGTGGACAAAATTAAGAGTTTGGAAGAGCAACTAGTTGAATCTAAAACCGAAGTTGAAAAATTAACTAGTGCCAAACTTATTGTTGAGCCTAACTCAAAAGAAAAAAGATTTTTATATTCCTCCATTTACAAGGAATAATGAAGAGTTGAATGCTAATATTGCTAGGATCGACAAATGTAAACAATCTGATGTTAACGCTGAAGTTTCTAAACCTATGTCTAAAACTCCTCTTAGGTTGAATAAAAATTCTAAATTTGTCCCCACTTGTCATCATTGTCATATTGTTGGTCATATTAGGCCAAATTGTCCTAAGTTGTCAACCTCTAAGGTTAGACCTCCTTCTGGGAAGCCGAGTAGCTCTAAAACTACTCATGTTTGTCACCATTGTGGTGGTTCTGGTCACACTCACCCTAATTGTTTCAAGTTGTTTCCTTGTAAGCGAGTGTCCAATAGGTCTCGTCCTTTATCTGAAGGCTTTGTACCTATTCTTGGTGAGTTATTAAAAGTTTTAAGCTTTTTAACTCAATTTTAAGGGAATTCTAATTCCTCTATGTCCTTTAGTAATCATACTAGGACACGTGCTTT
This sequence comes from Notholithocarpus densiflorus, assembly GCA_030021035.2. Lineage (NCBI taxonomy): Eukaryota > Viridiplantae > Streptophyta > Magnoliopsida > Fagales > Fagaceae > Notholithocarpus > Notholithocarpus densiflorus. Next base: position 718,873 of record JARYZH020000147.1, read on the forward strand.
TTCATCTTCACGGCCAAAGACTTGTGTTATATGGCTGATGAAGGATCCTAAGACTTAATTGTTTGTCCTCTGCTTTAATTCTTTCTATCTAAAGTTAGACTTTCTTGTTTGATTTCTTATTTGTTTTTGGAATCATGTTTTCATGCATTTGCATCTAGTTTTTATGCTTTATAGTTGTTTGCTTGTTTTTGTTTATTTGTTTTCAGTTTTTGTTTTATTTGGTTTTCAAAAAAAAAAAAAAAAAAAATTGAAAAAATTGAAAAATACAAAAATAGTGTGTGTTTGTGTATATTGGTACTTGTGTACCTTGGATGGCCATTGAAATAAAGTTTTTAAACCTTGTATCTTTTGTAGCTTAGATGAGTATTTTAATGCACAACTAAGCAAGTGAGCTTTGTGGCTCGTGTTTGTGATGAGTATGATTAAGATAATCTCTTATATCTCATGCTCATATCACTCTTTTTTATGGGAAGGACTAGAAAATCCTAAGGGAAAGGCATAAATAACCATCTCACCACTAAAACCTGCCAATCATGAATAATATCTGTGTGCTTAGGCACAGCAAAATTGGCATGTTTTAGCTTACATAAATGGGTATTTCTTCTCTCCCTTATATGCTCATGCATGCTATGCTTAAAAGAAGAAGAAATTGCAAAGAAAAATATAAAAGCAAAAAGAATCAAAATACTTTTAAAATGATTGTAAGCGTGTTTCTAGGAAATGTGGGAGTTATATGATGTACCTCAAAAGTGATAGTCCCCATCAAACAGTTATGATTGTGTGTGAGTGTATTAGATGTTCTCATATCTCAAATTGTCATAATATGAGAAACTTGTGCACACTTGTTATGTTTTCACACATAACACGCATACTCTTTGCTACTCTTAATACATGTGCAGGTACAATGTGTTTTGGCCATCACAAGGGATACATGTGTTAATATATACTTGCTAAACTGTCTTAACTTGTTTTTGAAATATAAAATTTGTTAGACTTGTTTAGTGTGTTTGTGGATCTAGGAATGCTTTGCATCTAGAGTTGAGGTGTGGTTTAAGTGCTTAACATGTTGCTTGGATGCTTGTTTGAGTAGCCATCTTGTTGCTTTCTCATCTTATGTGTTTTTCCCCCTTGAAAAACCTCTTTTCTGCATCCTCGATAGCTTCTCGACAGATACCTTTTCTATCAAGATTTTTAGGTTTGACATCGACAGCTTTTTGACAGATAGGTCAACCCATCGAGCCAAAATCTTGTGCTTTCTGTCTGCTCGACAAATCCTTGACAGATTCTCGATCCATCGAGGTTGGCTTCTTCTTGATAGATTCTCGACACCTCCTCGATCGATCGAGATACCCTTGCATGCATTTTATTTTTCTTTGTTTTGCTTTTTTTTTCCTTTGTGTCCATAGCATCTTGTTTTTCTTTTTCTTGTAGGTTTATGGTTCCTTGTTTTCCTCGTTCCCTCTATATCGGTTTTCTGTCTATCTCTGGTCAAGTTTTTTTGGCTTTTTATGCCCTTTGACAATCATGTCAAAAAGGGGGAGAATTTTAAGAATTGAATGTCATTCCTCAGGGGAAGTAATAGACTTAGGGGGAGAACTTCATGTTAAAGGGAAGAAAGTTTTCGATGTAATTAACTTAGGGGGAGAATTAGTCTAATAAACTTTGATATTGATATATATTTTGTGTTGTGTATCTTTTGGTTTTGTAACCATTTACATACATCATGAGTTGTTTCTATATTTGATGATGATGTATGTGTTTCACTCATTATCTCACATGTGTTGTTTCTTTTCTCTCTTTATACACATGTTTTTTGTTTATTTAACTTGTCATTATTTTCCACATGGTACCTTGATGTGTTTTGTTTAGTGCCTTTCAGGAAAGACAAGTTAAAGCCAAGTCAAGATTCCGAACCTTCTTCTTGCAGCAACTTCCAAGGCTCAGATCTTTTAGACTAGGCTTATTTATTCTATAATCTTGAGTAGAATGTATTCTAGGACATTCAATGTGCTCTTGTGGTTTTGTCACGGATTGCCAAAGGGGGAGATTGTAAGGGACATATTGTTATGTAATTGGCATATCCTTTGACAAAACACATTTTACTTGTATTTAGGTAAATCTAAATAGGTTCAAGATGATCATTACAAGTGGTTACATTGAAGACATGAAGATTACTCAAGAACTGCTCAAGAAAAGTGCAATCTACAGGTCTTGATACCTCCTCGACAGAAGCTCGACACATGTCTCAATCTATCGACTTTACGGGATTCAGACTATAGCCAATAACGTTTTTATTATAAAAGGCTATTTTTTTATGGGTTTGTATAATCCTTATTGGACTAGGAAAGCCCAAGGTTTGTGTATACCTATTTGGAATAGGAGAGTCCATTGAGCTCCCATTTAAACAAGGAGGTGGAAAAAGAAAAACCTAACCCTAGAGAGCTTCATAAGGTTTTCTCTTTGAAACCCTAGCCTCCTCCTACAAAAGAAAGAGTTCTTGCTGCATTTCTTGTACACCTTAGGGTTCTGTAACCAAGCAAAGTCTCTCACACCATCATTGAAAATCTTATTGGTGTTTCTATGTGAAGCTGTTGCAAATCAACTACATCAATCAAAGGATTGCTATGGAGTTAATCATGTACTGGGATTCGTGCATTGAACGGAAAGATTGCCGCTACAATACAAGTCCAATTGGGTATTAGGGTAAGGGTTTAACTGTAGGTTAGTATTTCGGGATAGGCCAAAGGGTTTGGTAAGATTCTTTATACTTGTAACCACTTGTGATTGGTAATAGTGGATTCTTGGGAGTGGTGACCTTAAAATCACCCGGTGGGGTTTTACCTCGGTGGTTTTTCCCATTCGTAAACAAATCACCCGTGTCAAATTTATTTTCCACTGCATTTAGTATAATTGGTGATTTGTTTGTGCTACCACTCTATTGCATGTAATTAAACCTAATTAATTAACTTGGATAATTTATTAATTTGTAAGGGGTCAATACATTTTTGCTCTATCAGATCACATTAAGAGTTTTGAATAGAAAACTCATCTTACATAACGTTGCGAGATACATGCACTTACATCATAGGGAGGGACAAGAGTACTTGTACTCAAAATTTAGTGCATGTTATACAAAATACTCTATGATTTGTCTTTCCCTTTGAACCTAGTTCTTGGGATCTCCAGTCCCTAGGTAGGGTATCCTCATAGGTAATTTATTTTCTTTGGGCTTTGGTCCTATCCCCATCGATGTACATCTTGACTTTCGACTCTAAATAAATATTTCATCATTTCATTTATATAAAAGCTCAAAAGTTTTGGGAAACAATACTTTATTTTATATAACAATATTATAATAACAAAGTGCTAATATAAGATATAAGATAAATTCATATAAATATATATATATATATATTTATATATATATAACAACATAAACATATATAAGCTATTTGCTTCTTCACTAGCTTAAGCTTAATTAGCTTTTGGATAGAGTCATCATATACACGGCCAGTGATAATCACATTTATTTATTTATAATTTCATCACTATATATTCAATAGAGTAGCAAGCTTTAATGTATGTGTTTCTAGTATAGTAGAAACTACTTTATATATGATATATCATTTTTTTAAATATTACTCTTGCTCTCGGGTAATTATTGAGTACTCTCAGAGTACCATAAATACATACTCCCCCCTCTTACATAATTGTGAGTTCCACTAATTAAATTTATAGTGAGCCCCACAATTCATGTAAGAGGAGGGAATAAGCATTTATGATACTCTCGGAGTATTCAATAATTTTTCCTTACTCTTGGTGGTTACTTAAGCACAAAATTTATCCCACTAAAATTTTTTTCCCACCATTTCACAACTCATAAGTATATGGCAAGAGATGTAGATTTATTACCATCTACATAGGATTAGTAGTCTCTAACTTCTAGGAACCACTTTTCGGAACAAAAAATGTTCATAATTTTACAAGAATAAGGGACTTAATATTTTCGTAAAACTTGGCATCATTATACCACACAATTGTATAATAGGAATGCCTACTCATTCTCATTTTATGTATTTTTTTTTTTTTTACACAAATACAAGTGTCTACTTTATACAGGAGACCATTGTAACTTTGTTTTACAATAGGAATACCATCTTCATGTGGCACTGTTGTTCTCACTTAACAATAGGAGTACCCTTTTCACCATAAGACTAAACTTTTTCACACTTAGGCCAAAAAAAAATTTTATCTCAATTCTCAAGATAATTTGTAAAGTTGTAATTTACAACTATGTTCTAAGGAGTGAGACTCACCAATTGTGAGAGAGGAAAAGCATATACCCAATGCAAGGTATAACTTCTCCCACGTAAGTGGATGGTATGCCCACATATTGGCCCGTTACTTATGAATTGCAATATGATTAAATGTGACATTAACTTGCTTAATAAGTACAATAGATGGACTGGCGTTTTATACCTACTCTTATCAGGATTCCTTCATAATTATGAGATGTTTCTTTGTTTTTAGTCATTTTCAATTGTGACTCTAATTCTCTCCTTTGCGTCTGTGTTTGTTTCTATATATACCAGAGCTTTTTAGCCAATCAATGAAGTTAAAAAAATAAATAAAAATAAAAAATTCATTTGATCGAGCGATGGAGGGGCATCAGTGATCTTTCTCTCAAATCATAAAGCATTTGAATTTTGAAGTCAAGGCGTATTAACATTTCAAAACCAACGTCCTTCTGGAAACTACTTTTACGGTCTACAAGTGTTTGGACTTGGCATATCATGTTATCCACAATCCCACAAGTTACAAAATACAAATTCTAATATTCCTTTGAATCCCTCAGTCAAACAAAAAATATTTCCACAATTTGCTCTGTGGAAAAATCTAGGAAAATGATTGATACAAAAATTTTGGCCTAAGAATTCTTCCAAGAAATTATGTATCAATTTTAGTGACTCCATGATTTGAGAGACTTCACAATTTTCATTTTGGTAGTACTAAGAATGCAAAGTATGCTTTTGAGAATGATTCAATTGCTTAAGCTTTGTTCTTTTCTAGCTCTCATTTATGAACTTGCTTGTGCTGACTCTCTTAATGATCCTCCTTATTAGGACATATGTGGAACCTGTTAGAACATATGTCATGTAGAATTGGCTAATTCTTTGACAAAACGCACTTTACTTGTATATGAGTAGATTTAGGATGTGTTTAATACTTCAAAGAATAAGAGTTCAAGTCTAGTATTGAAGCCATGCAAATCTGTCCAAGAAACAGGTGAAGAAGTGCTGTTCATTAAAGCTCGACAGATAAATCTATCAAGGTTTAATGTTTAATTATCGACAGCTTTCGACAAAAGCTGTATCTATTGAGAATTACGAAATGCAGATATCCATATATGTTTTTCATGCATATCCAAGTTATTTGCGTAGGGTTTCTTTTCTCACAACCCTAGACATATATATGGATTATTTTAAGGGCCGTCTAAGATGATGCAACTTGATGCAAAGTGATTATTCACTCAAATTGTGACTAGAGACAATTTGCCCTAGTTCATCTTTCTCTTGTAGAAGCTGCTACATCTTTGTGCCAAGGGTTTTGTAACCAATGAGCTTCTTGATCTTCATCGTTTGGATAAACTAAAGAACTTTACAGCCAACATCTTTCTCAAGTTGGTGTTTTAGTCACATACTGGGATCCGTGCATTAAAAGGAGAGATTGTCACTACATTACAAGTCTAATTGTGTATTGGGGTAAGGGTTCAACTGTAGGTTGGTGTTAGATACTGGTATTCCTTTTACTTGTAACCGCTTGTTTTAATAATAGTGGATTCTCGGGAGTGACGACCTTAAATTCACCTAGTGGGGTTTTGCTTCGGTAGTTTTTCCCATTCGTAAACAAATCACTTGTGTTAAATTTATTTTTCGTTGCATTCAACTTAGTTGGTGATTTGTTTGTACTACCACGCTTATTGCATGTAATTGAACCTAATTAATTGGTTAATTTACCAAAGGGGTCAATACATTCTTGGCCTATCACTCCTGATGAGCTTTGTTCAAGCACTAGTAATTACACGGTGGGTAGTCCTTTTGAAAATAATATTAAAGAAGATCTCTTCCTTTCTTTATCTTCAAATTCTTCTTTTACTAAGTTCTACAACACTTCTTCTAGAAACGACCTAGATAGAGTTTATGGACTATATATGTGCTTCAACTACGTAAGTGGAAGTGACTGCTAGAGTTGTGTAAGCCTTGCAACAACAGATATTGTGAAGCTATGTCTAAACAGTAAGGAAGCATTTGTAAGGGAGGAACTTTGCCAATTTCGCTACTCGAATCAAAATTTCTTTGGCCAATTGGATGTCACAGGAAACATTCCCAAACAAAATGAAGAGAACAATTCAGAGCCACAATTGTTCAAAGGTGTTGTAAACAATGTATCGAGTAACCTTGCGAAAAAGGCAGCTTTTGATCCTTTGGCTAACATGTATGCTACTCGAGAAGAACCCTTTAAAGATGATACAATCTATGCTTTAGTGCAATGCGGTACTGACTTGTCTGCAAATCAATGTAACTCATGCCTATAGAAGGCTATATCAGATATTCAAACATGCTGCTATTTCTCTGTTGGTGCAAGACTTTTTAGTCGTAGTTGCTATTTGCGCTATGAGTTATACAACTTCTATAAAGTTCTACCTTCTTCCACAAATAATATGAATGGGGAAAGTAGATATCCATAAACACTTTTTGACATATTATTTATATTTTTATGAAGTGACAATGATCAATAATAAATTGAATGCAGGTAGTGTAAGGAAAATATGGATGTGTTAGGTTTTAAGACTTTAGAAACTAATGTATTAGAACTTCAATGTGTATTATGTTGGCAAGCCATGATCAAAACATAGAGTCTAGGTTTAAGCTTGCTCAAAGTGTGGTTTAATGTAAAATTGGAATCGAGTGATTGCAGAAATTACTATTCAAAATCTGCAAGGCTCGATTGATCAAAAATTAGACTCGATTGATCGAAAATCGTGGATCAGCAATTTTCTACAGAATTATTAAACCAGCCCAAGCCCGTATGACGTGTAGGGTTTTGTGTTTCACTCCAAGTATAAAAGGAAAAACCCTAGCTACGTTTTAGAAGTCTTTTGAGAGTTGTGTATTGAATCTTTTGTGAGATCTGAGAGATGTTTACCTTCATACACACACATAGTACCTTCATACACACACATAGTGTTATCAAGATCAAGATTCACATCAAGAACTTGATGATCTCTTCAATCGCTGCATAAAGAACTTTAAAGAAGATCTGAAACCTTTGAGTGGAGACTCAAAGTCACAAGTAAGAGAACTTGTGGTTGCTACAGATCAAAGAAAGAAGTAGTCCGTGGACTCGGAGCTGTCACATGATCGTGGTAATAAGTTTTCTACTCGAGGTAGCAATAGGATGTTAGTGGTCTAAGTCTTATTGTAAAAACTTCAATTCTTTTATAGTGGATCTGTTTTTACCTTGAGGATAGCTAGGTTAAATCCTCTCTATGTTTTTTACCGGTTAGGTTTTCCTGGGTCATCATATCTGTGTGTTCTTTATTTTTCCACATTATATCTGTTTTACACATATTAGTTTAACCTAGATCTAATTAACAAACTTGTTAATCAACTTGGCTTAATATTAGGTTAAACATATTGTGTTAAGGGGTCTAAAAACTAACAGGATGATCATAATCTTGACAGTTGTACCAGTTTACCTTGTGGTAGTACTAATTGCTTTCGTTTACTGCCTTGCAATGAATAACAAAAGCAAAAAAAGTAAGGCGATTAATACAAAGTTGCTTGAAATCTACTCTCTCATTTTTGTCTAATTCTATTTCTGTTCAGGGAAGAATGAAATTACAACTCAAGGACCTATTTTTCCTACCGTTCATGACCGACATAATGCTGACTTTCAGCACCAAAATTTTCCAGGAAGAAATGACCAGCAAGATCAAGAACTCCCTTACTTTGATTTTGCATCCATAAGCGCAGCTACTGACAACTTCAGTGATTCAAATAAGCTAGGAGAAGGGGGCTTTGGCACTGTTTACAAGGTAATAACAGCTTAATTTTTGAAAATAGAGGGAATGTTTGAAGTCTAAATTGTACAAGCTTTCTATTTTTCCATTAAGTGAATTGGGACTAAAAGAAATCGTCTTTTGTAGGGTATACTGAGTGATGGAAAGCAAGTAGCAGTGAAAAGGCTTTCCGGTTGTTCTGAACAAGGTTCAACGGAATTCACCATTGAAGTTCTGCTCATTATGAAAGTTTAACACAAAAATCTTGTCAGGCTTTTAGGTTTTTGCATAGAGAGGGAGGAAAAGCTGCTTATCTATGAATACATGCCGAATAGCAGCCTAGATTTCTCTCTCTTTGGTTTGTTACCTTCAATTAAGTTCACAATCCACACAAAAAAAAAAAAAAAAAAAAATTTATAAACCTAATGTGATTTTTCAATCTTTGAGTATTTTCTCTACATTTCTATGGTTAGATGCAAATAGACGAGAGCAACTTAATTGGAGCAGACGAATTAATATCATAAATGGAATTGCTCGGGGATTACTTTATCTTCACGAGGATTCTCGACTTAGAATAATTCATAGGGACCTAAAACCTAGCAATATGTTGTTGGATAATGACATGAACCCAAAGATTTCAGATTTTGGGATGGCAAGAATCATTGAAGGAAATGAACATGAAGCTAATACTACTAAAATAGTTGGGACATAGTAAGTAGTCCTTTATTCTCCTGATCTTCAGTTTTATTTTTTTATTTTTGGTTGTGGATAAATCTTGAATGATGGAGAAAGGGGATGGAAAAATGAAGGATTTTTATTTATTTATTTATTTCTGTGGTGGAAATATAGGACAGCAAAGAGAAAAGTATTCTTTCAAGAAATTTACTATTTAATTTTATGTGTTTTTATAAGATGTAATTGTCTTTTATATTCCATAAAGTCTGATGTTTATAGCTTTGGAGTTCTCTTGCTTGAGATCATAACTGGGATAAGGAATGCTGGCTTCCATCAATCAAAACGTGCTCCCAGCTTCCTAGCATATGTAAGTTTGTCTGGCATGTATTGTTAATACGTTCATCAAGATTACTGGTGTTGCCGCAATTGCTGACCCTGTTAGATGATGATTCATGACAGGCATGGAAATTATGGAATGAAGGAAAAGGATTGGAGTTTGTTAACGTGTATAGTATTATGGGCTTTAGGCCCAACTAGATTACTTGTATAGCACACATTATTGTACTACACTCTTACTTGTATTGCACTCATATGCCTCCTATATAAAGGCACTTATGTGTATTCTTTTACTGTAAAATACAATACAATTACATTCAGTATTTCTAACATGGTATCAGAGCCACTGCTCTGACCTTTTCTTAGCAGTCTTGTCTTTATTAGTGTGACTCCCTTTTCAACATCGCTTTCGCCATCACAACAGCCGCCGCAGCTTCTCGTCGTTGAACCTCCGACGTCATCCAGCCGTCGTCCTTGGGTTCCGGACCTGCAGCCGCCGTCGTTAAGGAGATTCACACTGCACAAGACCACTGCCATTTGCATCACCGCTGCAAATATTGCTCCGATTAAGTTTGTGAAGGTACCACTGAGATCGTATTGCGCCGATCTACACACTCGTGGAACCCTCGACGCCATCGGAGACTGCAGCGCTCCCACGCGTCGTTCAAAGGTTCTGTTCCGCTGATCAAGCGCCCCACGCGCCTTCCACGCGCCACTGCACATTTGGGTTTTATCTCACGCGCCCACACGCGCCGCAACTTCAGGTCACGTGCCTTCACGCGCTATCACGCGCCTCCACGCGCCTCAACCCTCTCGCTGACGTCATTGCTAACGTCATCCACGTCAACCCTTGTTGCGCTGTTGCTGACGTCACTTGCTTGTGTCAGCCGCTGACGTCATCCTTTGACTCTGTGGGGTTTGACCGTTGACTTTTCAGGGTTAGCCGTTGACTTTGACTGGGCCGTTGACTTTGACCGTTGACTTTCTCGAGGGTTGACTTTTACAGTCCAGGTTCTCCTTACCCAGTTTTTCTCGTAGATTTCATTTTTGTAGTCCATTTTTGCATATTTTGCTTCTAAATGAAGAATAAGGATAGGTCTTCTTCTTGTTGCAACAATCGTCGTCGACAATCCAGCAAACGTTTTTGCAATTTTTGCAAACGTTTTGGCCACAAAATTAAGACTTGCTATCATCGCAACAAATTAGCTGTTTCAATTTCTGCTGCTACTGTTGCTAACATTGAGAGTGTCCAAGCAATGGCTCCCGTCTCTGCACAGTCTAAGTCTTTAGGTCACACTTTCACCATGTCCATAGATGACCTTAAAAACATCATCGCTAATGTCATTCGTATGGTTGGTAATGCATCTTGTTCCTCTTCTCTCTCAGCTTTATCTGGTATGTCTCCTTCCTCTTGGCTTATGGATTCTGCTTGTTGCAATCACATGACACCTCACTCGTCCTTATTTTCTGAACTTAAACCTGCACCACACCCTCTTAATATTCGCACAACAAATGGTTCCACAATGTCTAGTCATAATATAGGTTCCGTTTCGACCTCCAACCTTTCAGTTCCTGGGGTCTTTAATGTTCCTGACCTTTCTTACAATTTATTTTCTGTGGGACAATTAGCTGAGTTAGGTTATCGCATTATCTTTGATTATTCTGGATGTATTGTGTAGGATCCAAGGACGGGACAGGAACTTGGGACCGGTCCCAGAGTTGGGCGTATGTTTCCCGTGGACAACCTTCGTCTTCCACTTGTTGCTCCTGTTTCTGTTGCTGCAGCTGCTGCAGTTTCTTCTATTCCTTCTCTTACACTTTGGTATGCTCGACTTGGTCACGCATCTTCTTCTCGGGTACAACAATTGGCTTCTAGAGGTTTGTTAGGTTCAGTGTCTACAGAAAATTTTGATTGTGTTTCATGTCAGTTAGGAAAACAACTAGCTTTGCCCTTCAATACTAGTGAATCAATATCCATTGATATCTTTGACCTTATTCATTCTGATGTTTGGGGGCCTTTCTCTGTCTCTAGTATTGGTGGATCTCGATATTTTGTTGTATTTGTTGATGATTACTCTTGCTATAGCTGGATTTTTAATATGAAACATCGTTCTGAATTATTGCAAGTATATTCTAATTTTGCAAAAATGGTTGAAACTCAATTTTCCAAACGTATCAAAATTTTTCGATCTGATAATGCTCTTGAGTACACTCAATATGCTTTCCAAGCTGTTTTGCATTCCTATGGCACTGTTCATCAACTAACTTGTCCAGGTACCTCTCAACAAAATGGTAGAGCCGAACGAAAACTTCGTCATATTCTTGACACTGTTCGTGCTCTCCTTCTCTCTGCCAAAGTTCCTACTCCTTTTTGGGACGAACCTGCTCTTCATGTTGTTCATGCTATTAATCGCATTCCAAGTCCTGTCATCCAAAATCAAACTCCATATGAACGCCTTTTTGGGTCACCTCCAGACTATCAGAACCTTCGCTCCTTCGGTTCTGCTTGTTTCGTTCTTCTTCAGCCACATGAGCATAACAAACTTGAGCCTCGGCTATGGAGAAACTCAAAAGGGGTATCGGTGTTATGATCCTGTTTCTCATCGTCTTCGTATCTCCCGCAATGTTGTCTTTTGGGAACATTGCCTCTTTGTTGAGCTCTCTCACTTCTGTGCCTCCCTATCTTCCTCTTTTGTCTTAGATCTTTTTCCAGATGAGGCACATATTTCTCCTGTAGTTGCTCCTAATCCTCCTATAGCTGCTCCTGATCCTCCTGTAGTTGCTCCTGATTCTCCTGTAGACTTCTCTGTCCAACCACCAGATATCCTTGATCCCTTTCCTAGTTCACCCTTTAATGAACAGGTGGAAGATGAACAGGTCGAAGACGAACTATCCAACCCTGAGCTTGGGTCCCCTGCTCCTGCTCCGCCTGAAGATCTTGCACAAGACATTCCACCTCGTCACTCAACTCGGGTAAGATCCATTCCTACACATTTACTTGACTATCATTGTTACACTGCCCTTACTACACTGCACGAGCCTCACACCTATCGTGAGGCTTCCACTGACCCTTTATGGAAGATTGCAATGAAAGAGGAACTTGATGCATTATCTAAAAACCATACTTGGGACTTGGTGACTCTCCTTTCTGGGAAATCTGTGGTTGGTTGTAAGTTGATCTACAAGATTAAGACTCGCTCTGATGGGTCCATTGAGCGTTACAAAGCTCGTCTTGTTGCAAAAGGTTTTACACAGGAGTATGGGATTGATTATGAAGAGACTTTTGCTCCGGTTGCTCGTATCTCATCTGTTCGTGCCCTCTTAGCTGTTGCTGCTGCCAGTAAATGAGACCTTTTTCAGATGGATGTCAAAAATGCATTCCTTAATGGGGATTTAAGTGAAGAAGTTTATATGCAACCTCCTCCTAGTCTCTCTGTTGAATTAAACAAGGTTTGTTACCTTCGACGTGCACTTTATGGCCTTAAACAAGCTCCACGAGCTTGGTTTGCCAAATTCAGCTCTACCATCTCTCGCTTGGGTTACATGGCCAGTCATTATGATTTTGTCTTATTTCTTCGTCGCATTGACAAAAGCACTATTTTACTTCTCCTGTATGTGGATGATATGATCATAACTGGTGATGACCTTAGTGACATTCAAGAACTCAAGGATTTTCTCAGTCAGCAGTTTGAGATGAAAGATCTTTGACATCTCAGCTACTTCTTGGGTCTTGAAATCACTCATTCTACAGATGGACTTTACATTACTCAAGCCAAGTATGCCTCTGAACTCTTGTCTCGAGCTAGACTCACTGATAGCAAGACTGTTGACACTCCAGTTGAGCTTAATGCGCATTTGACTCCCTCAGGGGGGAAACCATTGTCTAATCCCTCTCTTTACAGACGCTTGGTTGGCAGCCTAATTTATCTCACTGTTATTCATCCAGACATTTCCTATGCTGTTCACCAGGTGAGCCAGTATCTGTCTACTCCACGATCGACTCACTATGCTGCTGTTCTACGCATTCTTCAATACCTAAAGGGCACTCTCTTCCATGGTTTTTTCTACTCTGCTTAGTCTCCTCTTATTCTCCGTGCATTTTCTGATGCTGATTGGGCAGGAGATCCCACTGATCGCAGGTCCACCACTGGTTATTGCTTTCTTCTTGGTTCTTCTCTGATTTCTTGGCGAAGCAAGAAACAAACTCATGTGGCCTGCTCCAGTACTGAAGCAGAATATCGTGCCCTTGTTGATACCACATCTGAGCTCCTTTGGCTACAATGGCTTCTCAAAGACTTAGGTGTGTCTACATCCTCTACTACTCCTCTTTATTGTGACAACCAGAGTGCCATTCATATTGCTCACAATGATGTCTTCCATAAACGGACTAAACACATCGAGATCGATTGTCATTTTATCCGTTATCATCTTGTCCATGGTGCTCTCAAGCTGATCTCAGTCTCCTCTAAAGATCAACTTGCAGATATCTTCACCAAGTCACATCCTAAGGGACGCCTTTGTACTTTGGTTGACAACCTCAAGCTGGTCTCACATCCACCTTGAGTTTGAGGGGGGCTGTTAACGTGTATAGTATTATGGGCTTTAGGCCCAACTAGATTACTTGTATAGCACACATTCTTGTACTACACTCTTACTTGTACTGCACTCATATGCCTCCTATATAAAGGCACTTATGTGTATTCTTTTACTGTGAAATACAATACAATTACATTCAGTATTTCTAACAGAGTTGATGGATCCTTTATTGACTAATTCATGTTCTTCAGATGAATTTTTGAGATACATTCATATTGGTTTACTATGTGTTCAAGAAGATGCATATTACAGGCCAACAATGTTCTCTGTTGTCCAAATGCTTAAAGGTCAACCTGTGACACTTTGTTGACCTGAACGGCCCGCTTTCTCTGTGGGGAGATTCACTGATCACTATGAAACAAATCCTAACAGCTGTTCAGTCAATGGCTTAACAAGTTCAGGTGTCTTGCCTCGATGATGGAGATGAGGGATCGGTTTGATATCTCACAATGCCAACATTTGTTTTGTGTGTTTCCGGACTGGTCATGACATTGAAGACCTTACAAACTCAAGGTTTTACCTTATGTTTATGGGGCATTGGAGATAATATGGCCTTAGAACCCAAACCTGAATAGGCCCATTTACTTGTAGAAGAAAGCAAACTAATTCGAGGGTTCGTATACAATTTTCTAGCATATAAACCATATATTTGATCATTGTAATATATAAGTCATATGATAAAGATGTAAACAACAATTGCTTTCTGCTATAAACATATACTACTAGGCTGAACCTTGCTTCTGGTTTTCTCATTTTCCTCACTCAACTACTTTACTAGAAATAAATTTACTATGTTAAGCCAACGAATGCATGTGGAGATATTGTCCTAGAAACTTGCTTAAGAACTACCGTGAATGGAGCATGGCCTATAGAAAGAAAATTAATAAATAACTTATAGCTAGTCCTATATAATGTCATTGTTGATTTTATTTTAAAATTGAACTTGATTATATTGCTTTGACACATAAAGAATGTTCACAGAAAGTACGTTTGATCTGCATATTTAACTCTGATATTGACATACCATATAGACTATACAAGCACACCACATAGACTATTGGTTTCTTCACGGTCACTATCAACAACTTGCATACTATTTAGTCCGCCCAAGACAGCAACTGCTTTGATTCTTCAAAACAAAAATAAGAAAAAACAAAAAAGACCCAACTCTTTTCCAGTCAAGATTCCCTCTTTGAGCACGGCAGCTTCTGAGTGATGGTTAATACTTTAACCGTATAAAAAATTCTGCCGACACATTGTTGTCAATCATGGAATGTCACGCAGCCTTTTTGGACCACACATTGTTTGTTGTCAAACATGGAAAGTCATGCAACATTATAGGACCTCGTGAGCTAGAAATCTCTGCACATTTCTTTTTTCCATCTTTGGTGTCTTCAGCTGATCCAATTTGTTATCAAATTAGGAAGATGGAAAAAGGTGCACTTTCAGCTATGCTTTTCTTCATTATACCACTGTACATGCCCAAAATTGTTGCTGCTGAAGATTATCTCTTTCTTTTTTGTTCAAATGATTTCGAAAATTACACACAGAACGGCCCATTTGAAAACAACCTCAAGCACCTTCTTGGGTTATTGCCTTCCAGAACTTCAGTAACAGGTTTCAACAGCACCTCTTTTGGAGATACTAACAAAGTCTATGGTGAAGCACTTTGTAGAGGGGATATCAACTCCACAGCTTGTAAAACTTGTATTGAGACTGCTAGCAAAGAAATCTTGCAGTGCAAGAACGAAGAGGTGGTAATATATCTAGAACTTTGTCAAGTTCGCTATTCCTACCAGCAATTCAAAATTATGGTTTACGCTGGGAAGTATCCTAACAGGAATAACAGGGAGAAAACTATATCAAATGAGGACCCGGTTCATTTTAATAAGGTTTTGAAGCATTTAATGAATGTCCTTTCAAATGAGGCAGCACTTCCTTCTAATAAGTGCATGTTTGCAACTGGGGAAATTCAATTTTCTGAGAACAGAACAATTTATGGTTTAGTACAGTGTACTAGGGACATTTCTGATGGAATCTGTTATAATTGTCTGGAATCTGCTATAGGTGATTTGAAGGCTTGCTGCTATTCTCGTGAAGGTGGAATTGTTGTTAGTAGGAATTGTAATGTGAGGTATCAGCTGTACAGATTCTATAGTTCCTCAAGCGTTCTAGTAACTTACCCAAGTTCCAAAGGTAAGGTCATTCAACCTTTGATAATTTATTTTCTATCAGTACATTACATTAACACTTTTTTTTGGTAAAGAGGAATTTGCATTAAAACTAGGAAGAAAATAGAGGTTCAGGACAAAGCCTGTTAGAGTACAACCCTTGGCTATCAGCCTCACACACATTCAAAAGGTCCACAGGCTGACTGGAGAACAAAATAAAGTCTGAAACTTGTGAACATCCTAAATTAGCTAAGCGATCCGCGCAGCTGTTGGCCTCGCAGTAGACGTGTCTGATGTGGTGCTGGGAGAAACTAGTAACCAATTGCCTGCAGTCATCAAAGAGGGCAGAAACAATAGAGTTAGAGTAGGTCAGGTTAGTTAGCGCATCAACTATGGCTTTAGCATCTAGTTCTATAATAATAGCAGTCAGATTCATATGTTGGCACAACAACAACCCGTCCTTGAGTGCCCAAAGCTCAGCCAAGAAGCCAAGAAGCTATCTGCTTTCCCAATTTTCCAGGCAAAACCCACAACCCATTTCCCTGCGTCATCTTTTAACAGACCCCCTCCCCCTGCTATGCCCAGCAAAGAATTGGAGGCTCTGTCTGTGTTAAGTTTCATCCATCCCAGATCAGGTTTCTTCCAACAAACTTTCCTGGTAATCATGTTTTTGGAATTCTTAAATCGGTCAGCACATGAAAGAATTCCGTCACTTGTCTGACAATTTCCTTTGCATTACATTAACACTTTGAGAACAATAAGTCTACTAACACAACAAATTTCTCTACATTTTTCACAACTGCCAGTCTGCAAAGATGACATGTTGTGATTGATGTACAATAAAAATGATGTTAATGCTCATCCCATGTGAAAGTGATGTTACACTAATTACAGTTTGCCACCTTAACAAGTTGTGAAAAACGTTATGAAATTCGTCATGTATCATTGTTGCTTCGAGAAAAAGCCTATATATGTCTTTTGTGCAATGAATATTTGACATTACAAACATAACTACTAGATGACATTGATTGGAATATGTTGAGAATCTGTTATCCTTACCCCTGCTATTAAGATACAAACACAGTCTAGTACTAGTTTTGGAATTGATATGTCAGCTTGAACTTAATTAAATGTAAAAGGTTGTAAATGATTCTAATTTCCATGATTCCTGACTTGAGAGACTTGTTAGGTTTTTAGACCCCTTAACACAATATGTTTAACCTAATATTAAGCCAAGTTGATTAACAAGTTTGTTATTCAAGTCTAGGTTAAACTATTGTGAGCAAAACAGATATAATGCGAAAAGTAAATAACACAAAGATCTGATGACTCAGGAAAACCAAACCGGTAAAAAACCTGGGGAGAATTTAACCTAGCTACCCTCAAGGTAAACACATATCCACTATGAAAGAATTGAAGTTTGTACAATAAGATTTCGACCACTAACATCCTAATGCTACCTCATGTAGAAAATTTGCTACCACGACCACGTGACAACTCCGAGTCCACGGACTACTTCTTTTCTTGAATTTGCAACAAACACAAGTTCTCCTACATTTGAAAATACTGCAGAAAATTTCTAATCTGCGATTCTCGATCGATCAAGTCTATTCTTCGATCGATCGAGCCTTGCAGAATTGAACAGTAATTTCCTGCAATTACTCGATTCCAAACTTACATTAAAACAAACTTTGAGCAAGTCTAAACCTAGACTAAATGTTTTGATCATGGTTTGCCAACATTTACAAAATGAAGTTCTAATACATTTAGTTCCTAAAGTCTTAGAACCTAACAAACTCCCCCTTTGACAATCCGTGACAAAACACATTACAAAAAATAAAATGCTCAAAGTAAAAACAACCCAATTACACATTGTTGCCCAAAATACAATTCAAACTAACTACTATCTATCAGTTGCAAGTGTAGATAGCAGCTTCGAATGAATCAACCTGTAAATTCCTGAAACACTAAACAAACCATAAACGCATGTGTGGAAATGTATTTCAATGTCCGTGAGAGCACTCTTGCTACTTCGACCACTTGGGCTTGGACCAAATCCAACCCCACGAATACGACCTTTGCGCTCCTTACCCATCACTTTGGCAAACACATCATCTGTTGACCATGCAATACTACCACTTGTGTCAGATGACTGCAATTGATTCGAAGGATCAACCAACAATTCCTTCATTTTGTCCTGATATTTGGGTTTGAACAAAACAAAAAAAAGTTAGAAATCATATAGTTAAAATGACCCCACAACATATATATACATATATATAGGATGAGACAAGCAAGCACCAATATGTACCAGTAACCCTCAAGAGAAAATTGACAATCTACAGGCAACTCACCACATGAACCTCTCCAAAAAAAAAAAAAAAAAAGAAGTCATATGTATGCTGTAATATAACAAAGGAACTAAACATAGAGGCCTCAACTCAGTAAGAATAACATTTCCACAATGAAATGGAGTTTGCTATATAATCCAACAATCAAATGACCCCATAATAAAAAGGAATATGTATTGGCTAACATCAAATTGAAATATATCAATTTAAAAATTAAAAGAATCATTAATAACAATTATCATTGAATTCCTATTTTGTTTACCCCCAACTACAATGGAAAAATTACTCACCATTTTTGCTTTCACTACAGGATTAACTACAAATCCATCTTTACGAGTATGTAGTATTGGATATAATACTGCACACTCTACAGGACGTCCATCCGTTTTTGCCTACATTATGAACAGCATATTTATGTAGTGATAAATATTGGTTCCACATAAACTTTAGGAGAAGTCAAAATCATTTAAAAAATAGTCATAGTACTTTGATGTAGGACACATTTTACTATTTAATTATTGTAATTTATTATTTTTGGTATTTTTATGTAAAAAACGTTATTTTAGGTTTAGGTGATTTATTTCCTTGTTTTTAGGTGCATTTAATGCTTTTTAGGTCAAATTTGATTCCTGTTATGGTTAGGTATCAATTAGGAGTTATTTTAGAATATATTTTCTTGTCTGTCAAGTTTTACGAAGCCCTTAAATAGGTTCCTAAGTCTGTAAACGTTTTTCATAGTTTATTATCAATAAAAATTCAGACTTGTGTCTATTGTGTTCTCTGGTGGATTCCAGACCTATCACCTTGTGGATTCAAGGAACCCCTCGTGGATTCGAGGTTTATTACCCAGGAACTAACAGTTTAGTTTCTGTCCATCAAAGAGAGCATCGTGTGTGCTTCTCTTCAGGCTTCCGCGACATCAGTTGGTATCAGAGCCTTGACTTACCCTGGTCTGATTGCTAACCGGCGAGACGGTAACCACCACCACAACAACGACGAATAACTTAGCGAGTATTACGTGATGTACAACAAGCACTCACAAATATCTATGCTAGGATGGCGTCGTTGAAGAATGGGAATAATAGGGATAACTGTAGCGGAGATATAACTCACGGGCAACCTATTGGTAAGCAAATCTCATATAGACCTTATAAGAGAATTGCAAGTTTTAATGGTTATTTTTTAAAAGAAGATTTTCTTGATTGGTTACTTGATCTAGAGGATTTATTTGACTATGAGAATATTTGTTATGAGAGAAAAGTTGGACTTGCTTTGTATAAACTTAGTAAGTATGCCTTATGTTGGTGGGAACGAGTACAATATGATAGAATCCGACAAGGTAAAGACAAAATTCGATCATGGACAAGGATGAAAAAGATGCTTGCTATCAAATTTTATCCTTTGGATTGTGAAGAAATCTTGTCGTATACAATACAAGATTATTATTGGCCAAGAAGTTCATACTTGAATTATTTTGAAGAGCCAAATATTCCACTGTTAAAGGAAGAATTACATGTTGAAGAAAATATTGTTCTTGAAGATTATGGAGGAGTCAAAGAAGAAAATATAGAGATTTATGAGGAAATTAATGAAGGCCTTGTTATAGAAAAAGAACTTAAAGTCAAGATTGTGGAGGAGATTCACGAAGACCCTATTATAGAGAAAGATCTTGAGGTTGAGATAGTAGAGACCATTAAAGAAGAAATTATAGAGGAAGTTGTCAATGATCTCGATGAAATCAAGTTAGATGATTGCAACATTCAAACTCCTATTATTTTATTGGGAGACACCGAAATAAAGTTTATTGATTTTATTGGAGTGGAAAGATTTGATTTGATCATTGACTCTTATTTGGTGAATATTGTCAATTACATGAAGATCAAGGGAGAAGAAGTTCAAGTTGCCCAATTAATGACTTTCAAGTTTGGCAAGAAGACAAAGAAGATGAAGTATTCAAAGTATTTGTTCTCTTGGCATGGGAGATTTCAGATTTCAAAGATGAACTTGAGGACGAGTTTGTTTCAAGTGGAGGGGTCTGATGTAGGACACAATTTACTATTTAATTATTGTAATTTATTATTTTTGGTATTTTTATGTAAAAAACGTTATTTTAGGTTTAGGTGATTTATTTCCTTGTTTTTAGGTGCATTTAATGCTTTTTAGGTCAAATTTGATTCCTGTTATGGTTAGGTATCAATTAGGAGTTATTTTAGAATATATTTTCTTGTCTGTCAAGTTTTACGGAGCTCTTAAATAGGCCCCTAAGTCTGTAAACGTTTTTCATAGTTTATTATCAATAAAAATTCAGACTTGTGTCTATTATGTTCTCTGGTGGATTCCAGACCTATCACCTTGTGGATTCAAGGAACCCCTCATGGATTCGAGGTTTATTACCCAGGAACTAACAGTTTAGTTTCTGTCCATCAAAGAGAGCATCGTGTGTGCTTCTCTTCAGGCTTCCGCGACATCATACTTATTACCTTTTTTGCAGTGTGCACAGCAAAGCTACAAGAACCAGCAGTATGTAAGTCATACTGTTTAGAATGATGCTCCTTACTCTTCTCTGACTCTATCTACATTCAACAAAATTACATGTTTATATACAGTACGCTTTAAGTATCTAAAGCCACTTTTAGCTAAAGCCAAAATGCAAAAAATATTTACAGTATTTTACTAATTTATCAGAGTTGCACACAAAAAACTGCAATGTATTGGACACAAGCTACATAAAAAGGTCACTATAAAATTATCATAAATAAAAACTTTTAGCACATCTATCAATACATTGTACATTAAAAGTGGCAGGAAATATGAAATTTGCTTGATAAATAAGATTACTCAAAGTTGACATATGCTTGGCACAAAAAGGTCACTCATTTATAGAGCCATATGCTTAGGTTAATGATAATACAAAGATCTATCATAATCATGAGTTTCTCACATAAAATAAAAATTAAGTATCATTCATTAAATTCCAATATGTCATTTCAACTTTGCATAACATAAAACAATGAATAAAACCAAAAAAAAAAAGTATGATTTTGAGATTTTCTTCATTACTTTTTGTTAACACAAACAATAAAATAAAGCCATGTGCACACACACACTAGAGCCTTGTCTTAATTCCCTTAGACTTATGCTAAAAGACTAGAACCATCTAACAGTTTGTAGTTACCATTATTATTTTTAACAAAAAGTAGAAATCCCACATTCGAACTCATTGAGTTGGGGGCCTCTCCCTCCCCTATTTCTTAGGAATTGTATTGATGTAGTCCCAAAACAAAAAAAAAGCCCTATGAATCTCTAGTCTGCCTTTCATGTGCATAAAATATGATCTTCACACACTACATTGGCAAGCATCTTCATCATAAAGCAAGCATGGCAGACAAAATTAAATGCTTAATCATTTTTGTAAATACCCTAAAACCAAACTGCAAATCTTCGAAAATATAACAATGGTGAAGCCACAAAAGGAGTTTAGCATAAAACAACTACAAGCCAATTTGACAGAATAAGCTAATTCAGTACTAACAAACTATGCACCATCAAAGAGCTTTGTTGAACCTTTTCTTACGAAATATGAAACACAACTTCTCATATATACTAGTTTCACAAAAAGTCCACATAAAACTAACAAATCCTATCTGAAAGCAATCCAATATTTATTCTCTCAATTTCTCAATAATCATTCTCTTTTTGGTATGATCCATGATGGAAAAGAGAGAGAAAACAAACATACCACTGCATCATCAGTATACCAATGATCAACAAATATTTCCCAATCTTGTATTATGCATCCCGGGAATCAATAATGATTGCATGAAATAAGACTTTTTCATGCACATCCATGGAGAGATTGTATGGGATCAAAATGGCAGGCAATGTACTATGAGTAGTACTCATATTTTCATACGAGTTGAATCCATCGGCTGCTAATCCAAGCCTTACATTACGAGGCTCAGATGAGAACTCTATGTACTTAGAGTCAAATGATTTCCAAGCTTTAGAATCAGTAGGATGCCTCATTAACCCGTCATTCACACGACCATTGACATGCCACTTCATATGATTGGCTATTTCAGGAGACATAAATAGTCGCTTCAATCTTGGCTTTAAGAGGAACCACCATAGGATCTTTGCAGCTTTCTTTTTTCTTCTCTTGGAGGAAGCATTAGTACTTTGTTGATCTTTAGACTCATTACTTTCCCATCTTGAAAGGTTACAGTTTGGACAAGCTTCAAGGTTGGCATTGTCCTTCCAGTATAAAATACAATCTTTAGGACAAGCATGAATCTTCTCATAGTTCAAGCCCGAATCCTTAATAATCTTCTTAGCCTCATAACAATCTTTTGGCAACTTAGCATTTGAAGGAAGAAAATCAAGCAAAAATTGCAGCAACATGGTAAATGATTTGTTGGTCCAACTATTAAGACACTTCATGTGATACAAATGCACAATGGTTGACAATTTGCTAAAATGCTTACAACCTTCATAACAAGGTTGATTAGCATCTTTAAGCAATTTCATAAACTGAAGTGTATTTTCATTAGGACCTTCCGTGGGTTGGTGCACACTAGGGACTTCTTTCGTTGGCCCAGATGCCATATCTTGTATGGGGAACATGTCATGTAACATGTCATGAAGATCGGCATACTCTATCGGGTTTTCTTGGACATGACTATTAGGAATTTCATTAGAAGTCTTTGCAGACAATGATTCCCCATTAAAAATCCAAGGGTTATAACCCCTACAAATCCCTTTTGACACTAAGTGAGCCTGTACAACATCTATAGGCCACGAATTTGTATGCACGCATTTTTTACACGGACATGAAATTGTTCTATCTGGGTGTGCATGGTTAGATGCAAAATTCAGAAACTGTTGGACTCCATCTAAATATTCTTGCGACCTTCTATTGGTAATTTCCATCCAACTCTTATCCATTGCTATAAAGTGGTTTACAAGAAATACCTATAATGTGATTTCATGAAAACACAAACCAAGAGTTAACACACATTTCATTTACACAATTTCACTTTAATTTAAGAAACAAATCATCTTTAATCATTCACTTTTAGCTATGTTCCTAATCAAACAATGAATTTAATTGCATAGAGAAGTTATCAATACATTTGGTAACTATAATATCATTACTAGCAAAATTCTTTGAGAATGGACATCTCTTTAAATATGCAATTCCATTTTAGCGTTCCACATGTGTGAAAAAGATAGAGAGAAGCCCTTAAAATGAATTAATCAAATAAAAACAACTCAACAACAATCATCCAATATTACACAAAACAGTCAACACTCTCAATATCAACTAAAACTACCTTATTACTCCATGCAAGCCACCTGCTTGCCCCAATTCAACAACTCACCACAAACAGAGAGAGAGAGAGAGAGAGAGAGAGAGTACCTTAAGTCTTTCACCAACTTCACTTGCTTTGATCACACGAACTTATAGTGTCTCTTCTTTTTGCAATTTGCCAACAAGAAAAGAATATATATAAACCTAAGTTAATTCTCAGACTTGACAAACAAGAGCATTAAAACCCCATAAATTTCCAACACATTCATTACTGTTGACTTTTGTTGGTGCTTTCTCGAAACAAAAAACAAAAAGTTAAATTTAACAACTTGAGACCAGAAAAAAAATCATTAAAGCCAACAAGCCAATAAAACAAACAAACAAACCTAACATACACGTATTTAGATTCTAAATTTGTTCACAAGTGCTAAACAATATTCCAGAAGCACAAACTTATATATATATATATATATATATATATATATATATATATATATATATATGTACGTACCACTGGGCCAAGACCTCTAATAACTTAAAAAATAAGAAAAAAAAAACAGGTTCATTAACAGTTATAATAGCATTCTTGTTCTTGCACGTGCTAACCTAATCCCTGAAATAAATTTTTTTTTTTTTGCTTCGCATTATCTGTGTTTGAGTATTTTTATGAGTTGTTGTCTAATTTGACCATGTCAAATGATCCTTCAATTCTTTATATATTATACTTAATTCTTAAATTCCATAAATTCTTGCAATCTCAATCCAATCTTCTCATTCAATCTTGTATTGGAATTTGGTCTATTCATAGTATATATTATTAAAAGGTTAACGAGAGAAGTATGCAATTACAGGAAAGTCCATTTGTTTCATGGAATTAAATAATTATAAGGCAAATCATATTATTACACAAATTAAAGAGGATAAAAAAAAAAAAAAAGAAGTGCAAATAACCCTATCATCATAATATAATGGTCCATCATATTATGATGATAGTATTATTTGCACAAACAATAGTGAAAAAAACAACGCAGTAGTGGTCTATAAAAGTGAGAAGATATGCATGGGAGTTTGCCACCAAGGGAGCAAAGTGAAACCATCATAGCACCACCAATGGCTATATGGTGCGATCCTTCCTGTGTGAACTGTTTAACCATGATTGATTGTCTTATCGTAAAAGTGTGTGTATAACTGTATTTATAGAAATGTACGTATTTATGGGGTGTCTTTATATAGTAATAGAAATATAAGAGAATAACAAACCTTCATACTATTAAGTAAAAGAAGATAAAAGCTGTTTTCCCTCAAGGCTCTCCCAAGTAGGAGTTAATCTCTCTCGTTAGTAAGGGTTCTTTCCTCCCTTAGTTCTTAACTAGGGGCTTCCCTTTGACTATACTAATCTCTGAGATTGGGTATGGTCAAGAAATAACTCATTGGAATGGAGCAGGTTGTACTAGATGGACTACAGAATCTGCAACTCACTAAGGAAGAAGAGGAATGTATCCAAATCACAAAACAGAGCCGTGCCGAGCTTCTAGAGGAATGCCATCTAAGCCTCTTTGGGAAGCTTCAGTCAAGCAGGCAGCAAAACCAAAGAGCTCTAAAAGGCACATTGAGAGCTGTCTGGAAAATGGGATCCGATATGAGAATAGTGGAGGTGGGCAATGGCATACTACAGTTCAAGTTCACGTCAAAGTACCAGATGGAATGGGTAGAGAAAAATGGACCATGGAACTTCGACAATAACTTGTTGCTATTGTGTCAATGGAGAAAAGGACTTTCAGCGGAGAACATCATCTTCACACACTCACTGTTTTAGGTTCAGGTGTGGGGGCTGCCTTTTGAGCTTATGTCCGAAGAATCAGGGAAAGACATTGGCAACAGTATAGGTATCTATGTTGAAACAGATAATAGATTAGGGCAAACAGACCAAGCGAAGTTTATGCGGATCCGAGTTGAGCTGCAACTCGACAAGCCACTTCGAAGGGGGGGGGGGGGGGTATATCAGGAACATGGAGAATGAAAGAGTATGGGTCACCTTCAAGTATGAGAGGCTACCCACTGTGTGCTATGCATGTGGAAGAATGGGACACGATGATCGGCATTGTGCGCAAGCAACAAACGGAAAGGAAGCTGAGTATCAGTATGGGGAATGGCTTAAAGCTAATGAAAACTATAATGGGACTCAGTATAAAGGAAAAGCTAGGAAGAATGATAATACTATGTCCAGTGGTGGAAGTGAAGAAGCATGTCCTCAACCTCCGATGGCGGTGATGGAAAACACGGCGACTGACAGCGGCGGTGGAGTTAGAAAGTCCAGTGATTGTCAAGAAAGTGAAAAAGCTGATGGCTGGGGTACTCGAGGTGATGATGGGGGGTCAGCTTGTCAGGCGGCTTGTCATTCCAATAGATAGGACAAGTCTCAAGGGAGTTTGCCTAGCATGGGGAAGGGAGATGCAGCACGTGAGCAAGGGAAGCTGCTGGACATTGCTAAGGCCAAAGGGAAAAATAAAATATGTGGGGACGAAACATCTATAGTGGGCCTACAAAAGGAAGGAAAAAAAAGGGAAAGAGTCAGAGGTGACAAGCCCACTAAAGCCCAAACATGTTCTAAGTGAAGAAGCTGTTGTAGGCTACATGGACATAGGCCTAAATGAAGAAAAGAAGCCCGATGCAAGGGGAAGCTGGAAGAAACTAGCCAGAGCACAAGGCTTGGCCGAGAGTGGCACAGCAATAGCCCAAAAAGAAGAAGAAGTTGGGACAAAAAGGACTAGGAAAATAGAAAAGAAAGAAGTAGAAGAGGTAAGGAAAAAAAAGAAAACACGTGCGGAGGCTCCAAACGGTGAGGTACTCATAATTGATGAAACGACGGTGGCTGCTAGGCAGCACCGCCGGGAGCCATGATTACTTTATGCTGGAACTGTCAAGGGCTTGGGAACCCTCGATCAGTTGGTGCGTTGCGCGATTTGGTGCTACGTTGGGATCCCGCAATCGTCTTCTTATCGGAGACGAAGAAAAAAAACTCAGGTATGCAGAAAGTAAAAGAAAGAGTTGGTTTTGAAAATGGATTTTATGTCAAAGGAAAAGGAAAAGGAGGAGGCCTAGCTATGCTATGGAGAAGAGAGACTGACCTGGAAATAAAGAGTTTCTCAAAGCACCATATTGATGCGGTAGTTATAGAGGAAGGAAATGGCTTCAAGTGGAGAATTACTGGGTTCTTTGGGCATCCGGAAACACATCACTGGAAGGAGTCATGGAATTTCCTTGATACATTAAACAACCAATATCATCTGCCTTGGTTATGTTTAGAGGACTTTAATGAGATTTTATCAAGGGAAGAAAAGCAGGGTGGTGCTCCAAGATCGTGGCAACAAATGGCAGTGTTCAAAAATGTAATTGATCGATGTGAATTGAGGGATATGGGGTTCTGTGGCTCTAACTACACTTGGTGCAACCAACAAGAAGGAACAGACAGAATTTATATGAGACTGGATCGTGCATTCGCAAATGTGGAGTGGCTGCAACACTTCCAGAACATAAAGGTACACCATTTAGTTGATACTACATTTGATCATTCCCCACTTTTACTTGCTGAAACTAGTACCATTTGTCATAAAAAGAAACGTAGATTTCATTTTGAAGCTATTTGGATGAGGAGGGCAGACTGCAGGGATGTAATTGAGGAGGTTTGGAAGGATGGCTTAAGCAGGGGTACCCCGGATGGGCTTTGTGAAGGGCTCAAACAATGCGCATCAGCTTTGACAAGCTGGAGTAAATCCACCTTTGGACGAATACCAAAGAGAATTAAGGAAAAAAAGGAGGCTCTAGGAAGGTTAATTGAGCATGATGATGATGGACGGAATGGGGTGGAAATTAATAGGCTAAGGAAAGAAGTTAATGAACTGTTGGATGAAGAAGAGATGTGGTGGTAGCAAAGATCAAGGGTACAGTGGCTAGGAGAGGGAGACTGAAATACTAAATACTTTCACCATCGTGCCTCGGAAAGTAGAAAGAAGAACACTATCAATGGTTTGTGGAATGAGGAAGGATTATGGTGTAGCAACAAGGAAAGTATTGCAGCCACAGCCATTGCATATTTTGAAGACATATATACAACCACCCATCCAGCCAGTGTTGATGAAGTGACCAACTTAATTCCAGCCAAGGTTACCGGGGAAATGAATAATGATCTAACCCGTGGTTTTACCATGGATGAGGTCAAAGTAGCACTCCAACAGATGCACCCTACAAAAGCCCCCGGCCCGGACGGTATGTCAGCTATTTCTTATCAAAAGTATTGGGACATTGTTGGTTATGATACTGCTAATATGGTCCTTAATGTGCTTAATTCCAATGCTCCATTTGCTGATCTAAATATAACTAACATTGCTCTTGTGCCAAAAGTTAAGAATCCATCCAAGATGAAAGAGTTTCGTCCCATAAGTCTCAGTAACGTGGCTTATAAACTGATCTCCAAAGTTCTTGCAAACCGCCTCAAAGTGGTTCTCCCTCATCTTATATCAGAAAATCAGAGTGCCTTCTTGATAGAGTGCCTCATTACCGACAACATACTGGTGGCTTTTGAGCTAATGCATTATTTAGATCACAAGAAGAGTGGGAAGGTTGGTTACAGGGCGGTTAAACTGGACATGAGCAAAGCCTACGACAGAGTTGAGTGGATTTTTATAGAAAAAGTCATGAGGAGGTTGGGCTTCCACGAGAGATGGGTGAATTGGATTTTGAGGTGTATAACTACTGTCTTTTATTCTGTCGTAATTAATGGCGAGAGTCATGGGTACATTAAACCATCAAGGGGGTTAAGGCAGGGAGACCCATTGTCGTCGTACCTCTTTTTGCTATGTATAGAGGCATTTTCAGCCATGATTGTAGAGGCAAATAACAACCAGGGGCTCAGTGGCATTTCTATCTGCAGGGGGAGCCCAAAAATCACCCATCGATTCTTCGCGGATGATAGTTTATTATTTTGTAAGGCAGAAAGGCAAGAGAGCCAAACTTTGGTGGAGATTCTGGAGAGGTATGAGTTGGCTTCAGGGCAGAAAATTAACGCGGACAAGTGTTCAATGTTCTTCAGCCAAAATACATCACCCAACACAAGGAATGAGGTCTTGGGCACTCTTGGCCCTATGCAAGACACAAGGCATGGTAAATACCTCGGCCTCCCCTCTATAATAGGGAAGTCCAAGAACCAAGTCTTTGCTGAAATAAAAGAGAAAGTGGGGAAAAAACTATCCGGGTGGAAGGAAAAAATGCTCTCTAAGGGTGGCAAGGAGATTTTAATCAAAGCAGTGGCACAAGCTATCCCGACATACACAATGAGTTGCTTCCTACTTCCTAAGGGTTTGTGTGAGGATTTGGAACGGATGATGAGAAACTTTTGGTGGGGTCAAAAGAACCAAGAAGCAAAGATACCGTGGGTTGGGTGGAAGAAAATGTGTAAGTCTAAAATACAAGGAGGGATGGGCTTTCGCAATCTCAAGGCTTTCAACTTAGCTAAGCTAGCAAAGCAGGGATGGCGCCTCCTTACCAACCCAAATTCATTAGTGGCCCAGCTCTACAAAGCTAAATATCACCCCACAGGTGATGTCCTTGGAGCGAAGCTTGGATGTAATCCATCGTATGCCTAGCGAAGCATCTACAACAGCCTGGAAGTGATAAGAAAGGGCACTAGATGGAGGGTCGGGAATGGGAAAATGATCCATATTTGGGAGGACAAGCCTAACCCAACCACCTACAAGGTCTGCTCCCCCCAAAGAGACATAGACGATTTCCCAATGGTCTCATCCCTCATAGATGAGAACACAAGACGATGGAGGGCAGATAGAGTAAGAGCACTCTTCTACCTGTTTGAGGCAGAAACTATACTTAATATACCACTGAGCTACAGCTTACCGAGTGATAGTATTATCTGGTTGGGCAACAAAAGGGGCGTATTTACGGTTAAGAGTGCTTACTACGTGGCTTTACCCTTGGTTGAAGAACCGGGTTTGGGTGAATGCTCAGGTGGAGACTATAGAGCCCCACTATGGAGGAAAATGTGGCACCTTAAGCTTCCGGCCAAAGTGAGAATATTTGCTTGGCGAGCCTGTGTGAATGGGCTGCTGACTCGCCTGAATATGGTGGCAAGAGGAATTGATGTTGATGCAACCTGCCCTCTCTGTGGAAAAGATGGGGAAAGCACAAAACATGCTCTTCTCTATTGTAAAAAAAATTTGTGATGTCTGGTGGTTTTGGCAGTCTTGCCCAATTAATCTTTTAGCTGAAACAAATGACGTTGTGGATGTAGCACTACGAATTATGGAAGTTGGAGCCAGTCAGGATTTGGAAATATTTTTTGTCACAGCGTGGTCCATTTGGTACAATCGGAATCAAGTGGCTCATGAGGCTCTTGGTTTCTCTTCATTACATATCTGGGGTACTGCACAACGAGCCCTTGCTGACTACAATGTTGCTGCAGCTGTCAATCTTCTTCGGCAGCAACCCCCGGAGGTTGGCTGGTGTGCACCTCATTCGGGTATGCATAAAATAAATGTTGATGGAGCACCGTCCGACGATGGCAGACCTTCAGCTGTAGGAGTGGTAATTCGAGACTGCAGAGGAGTGGTTGTGGCAGCAAGTGCAATGCTACTGCCTACACAATATGAAGTGGACGTCACCGAAGCCTTAGCTGTTGAAGAAGGCATTCTTCTTACCCAACAAAAGATGCTCAAGCAAGTTATTATTGAGTCTGACTCTCTCTTGGTTGTTGATGCAATTTCCTCAAACTCGCCCCGTGGAGATTTAAGGCCCATCATTCAAGGGATCCTTTAGCTGTCCTCCTCCTTTGATACATGGAAAGTCAAGCACTTGAAAAGGGAATACAACAAAGTGGCTCATGAGTTAGCCAAGTTGGCTAGAGAGTCCAGGACATCACTGACCTGGAATGTAGAACCTCCAATGGTTCATCATCTCTGCCAAATTGATAGGGCTAAATGATAGGATTTTTATGTGTTTCTGCCTTTCTTTGTTGTACTTCAATTTCTGAAGTGTTCCTATGAAATCAAGAAAAGTTTCACCTTCAAAAAAAACAAAAAAAAAGAAATATAGAGAATAGCCTAATAGGACAGTTAATACAACACTAGTACACAGATACACCATAAAAAAAAAGTAGTACACAGATACTATAATTGTACAGTGATAGTATATAGGAATAGTAAAATGTACTCACAAGGTGTACGGAGATTTGTAGAAGCTATAGAAGTTGTATCTTTGTGTGCAATTTGACTAGTTACTGCATATTTTGGACAGTTTCTACACACAAATTGGACTTTTCCATAATGATTTATGATGTGCTACCCTACCCAACTTTGTAATTCACATGCTGGTCAGGTCATTTCACAAATTTTTTTTCGAAAACATGAAAAAAAAAGTTCAATTGGGTAGAGAATATCTGCTAGCCTCTAGGTAGTATCAGTTAAAAGAGGAAGTTAGAAGAGAACAAAAATGAGGGTAAATTTTATATGTGGTCGAAGAACCTTATGGTAATATTATCAAACCCACTTTGGAGTTGGTAATATTATGAACTCAATGATCATATGCTAAACCAAAAAGAAACCAAATATATTCTCTTATTCTACCAGCCGTATAGGAATATATATATATATATATATATATATATATTTATATAAAAGCTGTGTACAGCCAAACTAAGATAAAACCCAAAAGAAAAATGGAACTCTATAATTGGCCAATGCCAACTATGTTTTATAAGTACCTCCAAACATAAAATATTAGAACTATAGGCCAAAATAGATAAACAAATATATGAAACCTACCGTACGATACCACATTGAATTGTGTGACTTTATAGTCATGCAGAGACGGTTAATGATTCCCAGAATATTGTTAAAACTATGTACCAAGAGTCCAAGTATGAGCTAGCTTAATCAATCAATGAATTAATAAATTCAAGTTTAGCAAACTGTATAGCACAAAAGAATATAATATATATAACTACGAGAATAATGTTTGGACCAACTAGTACGAGTCGACGTGTGATAATTAGACATTATAGCTAGCATGGAAATGCATGACCTAGCTAACTCTGTGTACCAGGCACATGGCAACTCAGCCATCACGTTCTTCTTGGTTTTGATCCAGCTTTATAGAATATTTTTTGCATAATATTTGTCAGAATTAATTATGAGGAAGCCTAGGTATTTGGAGACTACATAAATTGAAAAATATTGTGATAGAGGATCCGAGAAAAAGGCAAAGTCGTACACCAAAGAAGATGTGAATTTTTATGAATTATGATTGCCTATTTGGTTTTGACCCATCAATATATCTATATATTGATAAGATTATTGTGTAAGAAATTTTTTAAAATAAAACTAAGAACACGCCAATCTTTACAAAATTGACTAACTATAACTGCTCACAATGAACCACTTAAATAAGTTGTGAAAATAGGTATGTTCATAGTATATATTATTGAAAATTTAATGCTCATTGCAAATACAATTTTTTTTTTTTTAAATAAAATAAAAATTGAGAGAGAGAGCATAACCATTGAAAAAGGTTATTGGTTACCTCTGCCCAACTAGATAACGGTTATATCTATGTAATGGGGTTACAGGTTTCTATGGAAACTATTTTTAAATTTGTTTTTTTAATCTTAGGATATTTACATTTAAGATGATAGGAAGAAGGGAGTGTATTTTTACCATCTAATAAGGGTTGTATCTATGTAATGGGTTTAAAGGTATCTATGAAATGAACACAACCAGTTGCCATGTAACTTTAAATTTGTTTTCATCGATTGCTCGATAATGTGTGGCAAATTCTCAATGATGGATGATTGGGTAAAAATTTTAATCAATGCAAAAAGACAACTCGATATTAAGTGAGAACAAGTCTCAGACCTCCTTTTTGCAAACAATAATGTACTGTGATGTGTTGTGGTTATATCCCCAGACATGATCAAAGCCTACACTTCTCACATTTTCTCTTGGGAATTTATCAATAGGCCTCAAATGAAGAGACTTTGACTTCAACTCCTCCCCATGCTTACAAAATCAATTCTCACCTCCTGATGCTTATAAAATTATTAGCATACTTTGCTCTAAATAAAACTATAATACTAAAGTTTTAAGAAATTTAGAATACCCAACAAGCTATACCCAAATGGCATTGATTTAACTGGCAGCAGATAAAGTTAAATTTTGTCTTTGAAACCACACAATATCATTTGAAGCAATAGTAGAGCTCATGGCACAGTAACTATGATTAGCAATACAAACTAACTATTAGGACAAACACAATCCATCATAATCTATGATCATTGTTAGACCCACCACCATTATCCAACAATCATGATAACTAATGAATAACAAAGTGGTGGAAAAAAGAGCATCTTAGTGGTCAGAATTCTCATTAAAACAGAAGAGTAATCTGACCCCAACCACAGTAGAGGAGGAGGAAATCAATAACAGAGTAGAGGCTAGCTGCACTCATTCTGGATCAGGTGAACCACCAGGGACCAGCTGCATTCCAACAAAAGTATTAGAAAGGAAATTTAGATATTTAAAACATATATTTCCCATTTTTCACATTATGGCTCCATTTAAATTTAATCAAAATAGGCAAATAAGCAGCTAAGTAAAGGCTTGCAGAAAGTAGTTTAAAAAGCATAGGGTTTACACTTTAAGATGAAATGTTTGGGATGTTGAAATTCATTCTTTGTATCAATGACAGAGGAAATACATTCCGCAAAATTGAAAACTAAACTAAACTACTCAAGCATAATGAATAAAAAAAACCATTGCATCTCACTTACAATGGCAATGTTGTTTCCATTTAGTAAAATCTGATCAAGTTGGAAATGTTGTTATCCGTCTCCCTTCAGCAGTGATCTCACTGTGAGATTGCAAGAAAAAGAGAATTACAAATAATGAGGCAAGAAGAAACTATCACAAGTTGGAAAATTCTCAACCTCAATAACTTTGCAATATGAACTTTATGGAAGCTGGTGATATGGTTGTCAAATTGCCAACTTGGTTAAGATAAAGTTGTCAGGAGCAAGGAATGCTTATAAAGAAATATGTATGGCATTCTTTCACTTTTGATACACAAACATTGACTTGCATTACAGACCTAGACTTGATGGAGAGGAAGATATGCAGATATATAAAATATAAAATTAAGAGATAACGATTTTTTTTTTTTTTTTTTGGATAAGTAGAGTTAAGAGAAAACATGCATAAAAGTTGAATTGTAACAACTAAATTAGTACCTTTGGCTAATGCTCTAACAACTTCAAGATTGAGGGTTGTAACCTGAAAAAAAAAATGGAAACAAAACAAAGAATAGGATAAATAAGGTAAAGGAAAATATCCTTGTTCACCAATATTCTATATAGTAGACCAACTAATTGTTGAAGTAGAGGATCTAACCAGAGAATTCTGACATCACAATTGCCTAATTTTATATAATTGAACACCAAATAAGTTTAGATTAATGAATGTGGAGAATCTTTTTTGTCGGTCAATATCTTCTTAGCATCTGAGATTTGGCTCTAATATAGCTTTTGAACTAGTTCCAAAACAAAATCAGGCCAAGAGAAACGAGGGCTCTAAAACTATAGTAGGTTGACATGAGATACAACATCATACTTCAAAAGGAGATCTTTATTTTTTCATCTCTCTTCCTTAATGTTGATTGTTGAACTGCAATCATGGTAGCCCAATTAATCAAGGACTCAAACAATTCCATATATAAAAATACTCCAAATAATATGGCATCTAAACAGGGTTAACAAAAACCTTAATCAGGTGAAACAGTTTTGGTAGATACAAGGAAGGGTGCATGGGTACAAAATTTCAAATTTTATATAAATTAGCATCCATATCAACTATACTTAGTTGCTCAATTCTTTTCTACTTCTATCATTCTAAGAATATATTCAATCCATATTCACAAATTCAATTGGCTAAAGTGCAGATAAGTTCTACAGAATTGCTGAAATCAAAAGCTAAGAAGTAAAAAATCAAGAAATAACAAATACAAAAAATCAGTTCATCTTACAGAAATTCGTGTAGCAACAAAACCAGCCTTGACAAGAGATTGGTCCAATCCTCCTTTATGAACCCCAGATTTACTGGCTTGAAAGTGCCCAAAAGAACCTAAACCACCATAATAGATTATAAATTGAACTGCCACATACTTTATAAAAACTATAAAGTAAAATACATAAATATGAGGGTATTTGGATTCCTCCATGTGAAGACAAATGCACTTGAAACACATCGACCATCACACCAGTGCTTAGAGTTAGAGGAATCTTAAGCTATACTTTTCACAAGTAAAATATTAGACTTCAAAAAGTAAATACCCAAAACAGAAAGCAATTAGACATCTATAGAGGTGAAGTCTTTATCAAATACCTTTTCATGATAGAAATAAAAGCAAATAATTAAGTCTAGAGAGACAATTAATGTGTATCATATAGTTTATAAGAACCAAATAGTTCCATTAATTCAATGAGGACGTGGATGATAAGAACAGATGAATGCGAAGACATGCTATGCATAAATATGAAATGGAGGAAAGTTATTCTATTATCTACTTAACAAGAAAATTGTTCTCAAAGCACCCAATCAAATGACAAATTCAACACTGACACTCAAAATGCTCTCACACCCATGTTGTTTCTTAAGCTATTTATCATATTATTAATTTATTCAAATCCATACCCATATATCTAGACACCAACCCAATGCCCCCAAACACTAAAAACCCTAAAAAAGTTATGTAAATATATATGGCACAACAATTTAGTGAAAAAGCAAGCTATAACAATCATCAACAATAAAAGCTTCAAGGTCCAAATATCTATTCCTCAACACTAGTCAAACTCAATTCCTAGAAACAATCTAATAGATTAATCAATAGCTACAGTTCTCAGATCTAAAATCGATGGGCTAGCATAAATAGCTTTAACACAAAACAGAAACCAAATAACATAAAACCTGATATATCGGTGCTATACATGTGAATAGAAAAATAAACAATAAAAACATAAACCCATGAAATACGATTGATCTAAAGAGTCCAAAACATGTAAACCTGATATACAGTACGCTATTGAATAGAAAATGAACAATAAAACATAAACCCATGAAAACTTTCCCAAAACAAAATGATTGATGTAAGGAGTTCCTTCTCTTTCGAAAAACAAATTTCCAGATCAATCAATACAGATTAAACAGAAAAGTCAATATGAACCATCATCAAATCCAATCCCATATAGATCTGGATGGAACATCACAAAAAACAACAACAACATAAAGATCACTGTACTAAAACAATGAAAAGTTAAAAAAAATCCTTTTTTGAATATGTGTCAAAAAACCACAAATCTCACATGAAACTAAAAAAACTAATACAAACCCAGAATTCATACCACCAAAAAAAGAAAACGTAAAATTGTAGAGCAGCCCACTAGAGCTACGGCTACCTCTTAAAAAACACCAGAGCTACGACTACCTCTTAAAAAACAGGAAGCCCACTGGATCGAGAGCGGCGATATCGTGCTGGATTGTAGAGCAGCCCAACTCACAACCAAAGAAAACAGAGAGGGAATTTTTGTGAAGCCGAATACACAGTGCACTGCAGTCATTGGGAAAAACCAAAAAGGAAAAGAAATCAAACTGGGTAATGAATTTGACTTTGTAAAATCAAAATACACCAATATGGCAAAAAGTAAGTAATTTAGGGAAACTCAAACTAGCAAAGCAAAATGACAGCCTCAATGAAAATCCATAAAAAGTAAGTACTTTAATTGAGAGTTCATAATACAGCTGCATGTGTACAAAAATTATTTAAAAAAAACCCCTCAAATTCTATTGTGTTCTATAATATTATTCTAAGCAACATTTTTATGTACAAATGTGATAAGGAATTGGTAGAAAAGAATAGCTAATAATCAATGGTGAAAATAGACTACAGAGGCAGTTAGATTTAACAAAGTGAAGGTTAAAAAAAGCACCTTTGGTTCCTTCACGAAGTGCCTTGGCAACATGAAAAGGGGTCTTCTTGAGACCCTCTCTATTAATATCCTCCCCTAAACCATGCAATAGAACCCTGACAGCATCTTCAATGGCTATAGTCTCTGGCTATAGTTTCACTCCATTCTCAAGCTCCAAATCCCCACAATCACCAATCCGAGGAAATAAAAACAACATATATCAATAGTTATATAGACATATATGTACAAACAAATTCAATGTTATAATACCTTTAAAAAATGAAAGAAAAGAAGAGAGAGAGAGAGAGAGAGAGAGAGAGAGAGATACCTGAAGAAGACTAGAAGGTATTTTTGGGATTGTGAAGAAATTGGTCTGAGGCTGAACAAACTTTTTCTCTCACAGACAAAGACACAGTAGCAGAAGCAAAGCAATCCCTTAAAGCCAAACAAAAACCCTAAAGAATTTACGTCACTGTACACGATTTTGTCGACGGAGTTTGGTTCTCTCTATTTCTTCCTCTCTCCAACCCTCTTGCCCTTGCCCTCTCTTGCTCGTCCCTCTCTCTTTCTCACCGATTTCCCATGGGTGCGAGTCACAGTGCTTCGGCGGTCACTGTGGGTCACTTGGTCATGGTGGGTCTGGGTCATGGGTCACAGTTTGGTGGTGGGTGAAATTTTGTGATGGTTGGATTATGTGTTTGTGATGGTGGTTGTTTTGTGATTTGTGATGGCTGGGTTTTGTGATTTGGTGGTTGTTTTCTAGTGGTGGTGGCTTGTGGTGGGTTGATTTTGGGTTAGGGTTTACGGTGGTGGCAAGTGGGTGGGTGATGGTGGCTGGTGGTGACTGTGGGTTTGCTGTGGGTTGGGTTGGCTAGTGGTGACTGTGGGTTTATAGTGGTTTGTTTTTGTTTGTGATTTGGTGGTTAGGGGTTAGGTGGTGGTGGCTGTGGTTGTGGGTAGTGGTGGTTGTGGCTGTGGGTAGTGGTAGAGATGAGACAGTGAGGAGATTTTTGAAGTGTCTAAGAGAGAGAGAGAGAGAGAGTGAGTGTGTGTGTTTGTGCGTGGGAGACTAGCTAAAAACGAAAAGGCGCTAAAAATGAAAAGGGAAAGAAAAAAAAAAAAAAAAAAAAACAGAGGGAAAATTTAGGTCTAGGAGGGGGCAATGTAAGGGTCTATTGCGGTGGGTCATTGGCCCGCCGCTGTAGTACACCGCAAAATACTAGAACTATTGTGGCGGGCCAATAGAATGCCGCAATAGATCTTATGTACAACGGCAAACCCAAAACGCGCCGCAATAGGCGACATATAGCGGGAGTTTTCGCACCCGCCGCAATAGCTCGTTTTTCTTGTAGTGACCCCCACTTGTGAATTGTAACAATGAATTATTAAAAAAAAAAAAAAAATACAATCTTCATGTATTGCACATACTATTATTAAAAATACATTAATATTTGTGCTTTAAGCCTTAAGCAGTCACCCCACTAGATTTACATGAAAGCTTGAAAGTACAAATTAAAAACTATCCAAACTTATAAAATTGAAAGAAAATATAAAACCTTATTATTCCTTTTTTTTTGTTGAGAAAGAATTATTATTCCTAATTAGATCTTCACTTACACTGGTATTTCAATAACACCAAAGATAATCCACAAATTCACTTTTTCTTTTTTGGATAGTCATAAATTCACTCTCACATGCCTAAGCAACATCGTGGGTGAAGAGAACCACCTTTTTATATTCTTTTACTTTGTTGGAGAAAACGATTTTTATTCTTACATCTAATCGAAATTCAAATGAAAACATTAGCACAAATGGTGTAGGTCAAACTTGCACACAATGAAGAGGAATACAATGCTTTTTTAATCTACAATTTAATCCTTTTTTAATTTGCCTAAAATTTTATTACTATTCAAACTCGTTTTCTCATAAGTTGGGTGACACCAGGACATAGGCTGCTTAGCCTAAACCATACTATAATAATAAAAAGTTGGTTAACTATGAAAACAACGGAATGTTTGAGTACGTAGTAATGCCGTGCAGTATAAGAGTTCGCTCTTTTACCGTGTGTTTAAGGCTAAGTATTTCCTCAATAGTTCAGTCATGGAGGCAACAAACCCGAGTTCATCATCCTATGCTTGGAAGAATGTACTAAGAGGCAGAGAAGTAATAAAGAGAGGGGCAATCTGGCGGATTGGAGATGGGAAATCTGCAGCTATTTGGGGGGAGCGTTGGCTTCCTAACAAGCATGCCTCTAAAGTTCTATCTCCGTGTGTGGCAGACCTGGCTGAGGCTAAGGTTAGCTCGTTCATTGATCAAGAAAATAGAAGATGGAAGGTTGAGTTTATTGATACCATACTGCTGAGTTTCGAAGCTGATATGGTTAAAAAAATCCCCCTCAGCCACACGGACCAGCCAGATCAACTCTTTTGGCCCTTCAATCCCAATGGCGAATATTCAGTGAAATCTGGATATAAATTTTTGCAGCAAGAAGCCCAGAACATGCAGCCTGGTCAGTCAAACATTGAACAACTTAAACCTCTATGGCAAGCAATTTGGAGTTTACCAGTTCCGAGTAAGGTAAGAAATTTGGTTTGGAGAGTGACAAAAAATTTCTCTACCTACAAAGACGAACTTGGTCAAACGAAAAAGGGAGCATGGTTCTTTCGGTGAGAGAGACCATAACTTCGCCCTCGTGGTTTCGAAGAATCACACCCAATCCAGCACACTTCTCTGACTCAAACAATGCTCCATCGAAGTTCAATTTGTATAGTGGTCGTTCCGGAGGATGCTAGCACGTTGGTGGGCGGCGTCCCACAGGTACAATGCTCGATGTATTATGTAATGCGAATTCACGCAACCTTTCCTTGGCTTGATGCAGCAACTGATCGAGGGGGATGACAGCTTTTCCAAGCCTTTGATTATTTCTTCGATTCCATAAAGCCCAAATCACCATGGAGAAAAGAGTCGGGTCCCTGTTTTCTGCAAAAACACAACCAGTTAGATCAATAAAAGTTGCTGCCTGTCGAAGACTGTCCTGATTCCACATGGGGACTTTGCTCCATAGTTCTGTCAGCTTTGGACAGTGGTAGAGAGTATGGCACACATCTTCGTTGGCTTGCTGACAGACCTCACAAGTGCTGCTGGTGACAATTTTTTGTTTGACCAAGTTCGTCTTTGTAGGTAGAGAATTTTTTGTCGCTCTCCAAACCAAATTTCTTACCTTACTCGGAACTAGTAAACTCCAAATTGCTTGCCATAGAGGTTTAAGTTGTTCAATGTTTGACTGACCAGGCTGCATGTTCTGGGCTTCTTGCTGCAAAAATTTATATCCAGATTTCACTGAATATTCGCCATTGGGATTGAAGGGCCAAAAGAGTTGATCTGGCTGGTCCGTGTGGCTGAGGGGGATTTTTTTAACCATATCAGCTTCGAAACTCAGCAGTATGGTATCAATAAACTCAACCTTCCAGCTTCTATTCTCTTGATCAATGAACGAGCTAATGTAACACTTGTGCTAATGTTTTCATTTGAATTTCGATTATTCCCATGTTTCGTAGGCATTGTAACACTTGTAGCTCATGCTTTAGCAAAACGAACAAACTCTATTTTTCATTATCAAGTCTAGATGGAAGATGTACCACCAATTATATTACCTTTGTTTTACAGACCGATTGTCATGACCTAGTTGAATGAAATGCAAAGTCTTGTTTCTCAAAAAAACAAAAAAACAAAAAAATAGTAATGCCGTGCCGTAAAAGTCTGAAAAGAATAATTTAATAAAAAAAATTTGGGAAATGTTATGCACTAAAGGTATTAGTTTGGAAAATATTATTAGAAATTTTAATGGGAAAGAAAAAAAAATAATTAATTTTTTAAAGTTTTTTATATTTCCTATGGAGGTAGTATTAAAACCTTCTTAAAATATTCATTAATAAATGTTACAAGTGCACTAATTAATTAGACTATAATAAAATTGAACAAGTGTCAAAAAAAATTGTTAGTATAAAGTTGTAGTAAATATGGCAATTAGGTAAGATATAACTTAACAATTAAGTTTTCGCATCTATTTATAAAATTAATGCAATTTGGTGCAACTACTTAGCAATTAAATAAGATATCCATTTGGCACAATCATGACTTTTTTTTTTTTTTTTGAGTAAGAGGAGCTGACTAATTGATGACATGTAGTGAAGGGTTTTATTTTTGTGTGAATAATTCGATAGTTATAATAAAGAAAGGGGGATTTGACCTTTAAATCTTATATATAAAAAAGTGCCAATGCCTCTACAGTGTTTTGTTACTGTGCAGCCAACGTTTTTTACTGTTTATATACAGTGCAATTTTGGTGAGTCCCTCTATTTTGTCTTTTTGAGAACCCAAAACGGTTCGTTTGGCTGAAATGTGAAAACCAAATAAAAAAGAAAAGAAAAAGAAGGCTGAGATAGAGGGCGAAAGGGCGAGAGAGTTCTGGAATCTGGAACTCTCTCTACCTCTCAACCTCTATTTTTCTCTCTTTCTCAATGTCTAGAGAATTTTTGGAACGAGAGAGCAAGCCATGGTTGCCGATGGCTTTTTTTGGACGTCTATGGTGGTATATCGGCCGATCTAAATAGAGCAAAGGGGGATGGGTAGATCGGAGTGAGGGAAGGCTTTGAGTTGAAAGGTATGATCTTTTGCTTTCTTCCTTTTTGCTTCTATATACTTTGCTTTTATTTATTTCTTTCTTTCTTTCTTCCAGATTTTTGATATGTGTTATGGGTAGGTGCGGAAATGTTTCTCAAAAAAGCACAAACTCTGTGACTCACCGTTTACTTATCTTCTTCTTCTCTCTCTTTACACACGAAGATTTAGAAGAAAAAAAAATGGAGCTCAAACGCTGTTTGTGATATCTAGGGATTGGTGGATGTGCGAGAGATAGACGGTTGCAAGTTTGAAATTCTGATTTATTTACTTATTTTTTGGTTTTTGGTACTACAAAATCATGGTTTCTGGGAAAATTAGGGACTATTGGAATTAAACGGAAGGAAATTGAGGATTTTTGGTTTTCGTCTGATTTGAGTTTTTGTATGAAAGTTTGATTTTTTACTCGGATGGGTCATAATATTTTGTGTTATATGTAGATTATATGAATGAAAGTTTGGATTTTTTTTTTTAGTCTGATTGGTTGAATTTGTGTTGTGTTTGCTATATGTAGGTGTTCTTTGAATTTATCTTTGCGCGTGGGGTTCACAGTTTGGATTTTTACTCAGATTAGATAATTTTGTGTGTTAATATTTGCTATTAGATGTTCTTTTGTCATATCATGTATATAATTATGTATGTATATGAATGAAAGTTTGGGTTTTTTTTTTTACTAATATCCGATTAATTTGGTGTATACAGGCGTTCTTTCTACCAAGTAGGATTGGTTTTTCATAAATGAATCACTGTAATCTGTAATCTGTAATCTTCAGTAGAATGCCTTTTTGGTTGTTGGAGGTAAAGAGATTAGAGGCTTTATCTCTGATCTGAAAGGGGCCCTCTGGTTTGCCACAAACTTCAGTTAGTCGGGGTTTTGGCTAAGAACCCACTGTGGTCCTTGAGATGGCACTGTGGTAAAAAAAATTGTGACCTATTCTTTATATTTTCATGGTTTTGTTGAATGTTATAGGCTTTTGAGGGTTTTAGATTTAGAGGTTTTTGTTTTTGTTCACACTCACTGTCATCAATCAGAGGTTTGTGATTCCCTGCACCAGATTCCTAGGCTTCAATAGAGCAAGATTGAGTTGTAATTTGCATGTTTGCTTTGATTTCAAGTTTAAATGCTTAAAACTTTTAATATATGAAGAACGGGCTTAGTTTATTTTTGTTTTGTGTATAACTAATTGTTTAGATTTTATTTGATATGACTAGGCATGACTTTGTGTAATTGACTTTGTGTAATTGAACAATCATCTTGATTCAACCAATGGATGAATTACTGTTGTTTATACCCTTATTTTGATTGATCAGAAACCTCTACCTTAATTTTGGCCAAGCAATATGATCATTGTTTGATGGTTTATCTTTATGGCTTTGTTTAGAGTTGTATATCCATGTTGTTTATACTTTTTACTCCCCATTGTCTCAATTGTTTATTTTATATTTTTGTTATATGACTTGGTGGTTTTCTGTGACTCCTTTGTCAGATAAAGGTAAAATAGCACTGCCATTATCAATTTTTAGGTTCCTTTAACAGATTATACTTCTCCAATGCAAACGAATTAGTTTGCTTACTTGTTCAGTTTGAATATTCTTACTGATTGTTTTTTTTTTTTTTTTGAATTGCAATAGTTGAACAATTTGTTTAGGAAGAGAAGCAATGGCAGACTGCCTTTTGAAAATGCACATTATAAATTATAGATTTTGCTTTTAGCATTTGCTTGACTAATTACTCTTTAAAATATATTTGTTTCTCATTTTAAATGATAAAAATGTTAGAATTTAATCAAAGCAAGTCATGATAGAGTCAACGCATCATTTGCTGTGAATATTTGTAATGGTGTTTTTTAGGTGCATTTGCACATATGGCACAACTATACGCGCTCCTCCAACCACCTCCTTCTGTTTTCCACCCCTTTATTGCCAACTTTCCCTACAACCACAAGTTCTCTCTTACAAAATCTTTTATGTGTATTGTGTACAAATATTTTTCATTTGCCATTTCTTTTTTTGGTTTAATATGGATGTATTAGATATCTATTTGTTTCAGATGAGTTGAGTTTTTATTTCTTTTTTTTGGTGATGTGTTAGATTGAATAGTTTCTTCAAAATGAACTATTACGGCTATAGATTCTTTTGTGTGGTGATGTGTGTGTGTAAAATTGAAATAATTTTGAATTTGCTATTTTGAATTGTAAATTTAAGAAATTGAGGTGCTTCCTTGGTACTGGAAATCGTGTTTGTTGTACATGTATGCTGATTGACGAAAGCTTCCAATGTTAAATAGCTTCTATAAGTTGAACTCTCTCTTTCTTTTATATATATATATATATATATATATATATATTTATATATATAAATTAGCTACTAAGTTTGTGCATGATCAAAATTCTTATATTACTCAGATTAGTATTGTATGAATTATTTGTACATGATTTTATACTTTTTCAAATAGAAGCTTTATTTTAATTTTCTCATCCAAGAGGCAAGGCACGTGCCGTCCAAACTAGTTATGTTATAAATACACCAAAAGATACTAATCAGTTGAACTACAAGACTCTTGGTTAAATGATTATATTTTGGATTGCAACTAAGATACATAGTTAATTTGAATATATGACAATATACCATTGAGTTGGAGGACTACTAGACAATATTGTTGACGTAGTCCTCTTGTTACACTGTATAGTTACTCGCAATGGAGTGATGGACAACTCCTTGATTGATTAATCCTGACAAAACATGATGTTATGATATACAATAAAGAATAAGAATTTTTAACTAATTATTTTTGTATTATACATGTCATTCGAAAATGTTAGATTCTTGTGAATTCCCTAAACCAAATGCTATCTAAACTTGTATACAAATAAATGAACCTAAAATCATAATTCCACATTCTAGTAATGTCATTAATTGTAATGTTTACTATATTACGGTAAACCAAACACCCTCTATAGTATCACCAACTCCACCCCTGGAGCTAATCTTGATTCTAGTTGCTTCACATAATGTATAGCTCCTAATTTCTTAGGATTGCTAGAATCATGTAATACTTCTTCCACACTAGGACTTTGCGCATCAATAATTATCTTCTCTAATGACGGAGCATTATTGATTACATACAAGGCAAGCTTCATGTCAACAAAACAACCAACAAAACCAATCAATTCAACAACCTTGAGGCTTTGGTGTGGATATTTAGCCCTCGGCACTTTTATTTCTCCATTCCATGGACCATCTAGCCCAATAAACTGCCACAAGAAAGAAGAAACAGTGTTAAGCTAGTTAAAAAATAGGGACACCGTTCACAATGTCATCAACAAAATAGTGACTAGAAGCTGAGAAGTATTGTGTTGCCACAGGCAATAGGTTGTCTAATTTATTATTGTTGAATAGAAGTAGGTTATCACCTATGCTTATGCCAACTGAGGCCAATGTAGGTTCCATAAGGCTTGTAATCGGGCTTATTATATGCAAATGTTCTTTTAAACACCATTACAATAGATGGAAAACTGAAAACATAAGCAAGTTACAAGAAACAATTAAGCCCATTATGCCAAGGTGTCAACCAATT
Organism: Notholithocarpus densiflorus; assembly: GCA_030021035.2. Lineage (NCBI taxonomy): Eukaryota > Viridiplantae > Streptophyta > Magnoliopsida > Fagales > Fagaceae > Notholithocarpus > Notholithocarpus densiflorus. The sequence continues at coordinate 763,653 of JARYZH020000147.1, forward strand.
GCAGCTTCTATTCGTAAAGCCAAGTGAACAAGAGTAGTTTTCCTAATCTATGGGCATGTAAAACTATCCTACACTCAACCAAACTAAAGTTACAAAAAACTAAAAACAAAACAGCATTCAAAATAGGCGTATCATGTTTATCCTTGACAGTGAATGCCATCCAATAAAGAATGGAATGATTTATTTGCATCAGACTCACAAAAATATATAATTCTTGAGCGAGAACGATTTACAACTAGTAAGTTCATTGTGATTATATATAAATAGATAATAAATCTAATGATGGATTTGTCAACAAACACATTCATTAAGAAGTTAGTGATATAACATTGATAAAAGCTCCATCAAGTGCAACTTAAACCAAACCAAAAACCTCTGTAGATAGCAAAAAATGCATGATAAAAATGGCATGGTAAGAGATGTACAAGAGAACGACACACATGAGTTAAATAAAAATAACTTTTGTTGTACATTTTTCAAAATATTTGAGACAACAATAAACCATTATGTGGGAATTATCTACAGTTGATAACAGAGCAGATTTGTGGTTACATAATACATATGCATACTAAGAACTGTAGTTGATGTATAGGAAAACACACCTTAAATGAAAATATTGATAATAAATGTCTGCACAATAAATCCCACAACTCTCAAATTAAAAGCATTACCTTGAGCACAAATCTATGCAAAACGGGGAATGCCTTTAGCAAGGAAGTGCAGCAACGGAAGCTATCCATGAAAGGTGGACATAAATCCAATTTCAATTGCCTGAGATTTCTTAACTCTGGAAATTTGGGAAATTGAATAAATTCCTGAACAATTGAACCAAGAAAAAGGAGCACATTCATATACAAACATTGATATATGAAAAAAGAAAAGGCACATTGGAGTTAACAATGAAATTTATGACTAACCTTAGTAAACAAGCCTAGCTCAAGTGTCTCCAGCTGAGAGAGATAACGGGAAATCGGGCAATCATCTTCTAATAAATAGCGAACACAGTCACCTGTCACAGACAGATCAACAAAATAGGGAACATCCCCTAGAATGATCCTTATCATCTTAACCCCACAATATTAGAAAGAAACGAGATTTATAGCAGGAATCTGAATCTGTTTGAGAGAGCAGCAGTTTAATATCTCTAAGTTCTTCAGCTTGGGTAAAGGGCTAGAAGTCTTTAAATTCACTAGAGACTCTGAATTTTCCACATGTAATATTTCAATGAATGGACAATTAGATAAAACATACTCAAGAACTTCCCCAGTCACTTTCACATAAGTCAAAGAGAGGGCTGTTAAGGAATCAAGACTGTAACTATGAAAAATCTGACTAGTAAGAGTATAAGCATTGACCCCATCCATCATGAAATCCAATGAAAGCTTTTTAACCTTTTTTCTCAGTGAAAAGCAAATCCAATTGTCGATTTCTGACTTGAATTTCCTCCCATCCATGTCAAAAACAACTCTGAACTCATCTATAGTATTACCTTGATGCAATTCCAACACCCTATTCACCCAACTAACAAACCTAGTCCTTAAGCTATTCTCTTCAGACTCCGTATTCTCCAAATTCACCAACATCATAAGGTATTGATCAAGATCACTACCACTAAACTGTCAAAAAGATTTCTCATATATTTCTATACAGAGACAAGTATGGTTATATAGCAGTACAAAGAGAAGGATCTAGAAGCTAAACTAGGCTATACACAAATTATGGCTACTATAATGGTTGACACTTAAGAGAAGGGATTCTAAACAATCTGGCCTACAATTTCTCCAATCACTGACAGCTCACGCCAACACTCCCCCTCAAGTTGATGCATATATATCTTTCATGCGCAACTTGTCAAGTGAGCTGTAGAAGACTTTGCTGGAAATAGCCTTTGTAAGAATGTCTGCCAGTTGATCTTCAGACCTAACAAATGGAAATCGAATTATCTTTTCTTCGAGATTTTGTTTGATGAAATTTCTATCCACTTCCACATGTTTAGTACGGTCATGTTGGACTGGATTATGGGCAATATCAATGGCTGCTTTGTTGTCACAAAACAGGTCCATTTCGGAACTAGGAGCAAAGCCAATCTTAGTTAGCAACCTTTTAAGCCAAAGAAGTTCACAGATGCCCTTGACCATTCCTCTAAACTCAGCTTCAGCACTGGATAATGCCACCACCTTTTGCTTATTGCTTCTCCATGTAACAAGATTTCCTCCTACGAAAGTAAAGTAGCCTGATGTGGATTTCCTGTCAGCAATATTTCCTGCCCAATCTGCATCTATATAACCCTCAATGTCTAGATGATTACTTTTGGAGAACATAAGTCCTTTTCCAGGAGAGGACTTTAGGTAGCGAAGAATCCAAATTACTACATCCATATGATCTTCACTAGGACAAGGCATAAATTGACTCACTACGCTTACAGCATAGGCTATATCTGGGCGAGTATGAGATAAATAGATTAGCTTACCCACTAATCTTTGATATCTCTCTTTATTTGTTGGCACATGATCTGAATACTCTCCAAGTTTATGATTCTGAACAATTGGCGCATCAGCTGGTTTACAATCTAGTAGTCCCACTTTAGACAACAAATCTAACACATATTTCCTTTAAGAAAGAAATATACCTTGTTTCGATCTAGCTACCTCAATTCCCAAAAAATATTTGAGTCCTCCGAGGTTCTTCATTTCAAATTCAGTTGCCAGTTGCCCTTGAAGTCTAGAGATCTCTTCGATGTCATCTCCTGTAATAATCATGTCATCTACATATATAATTAGAGCTGTTACCTTTCCTAGTCGGTGTTTCAAGAATAGAGTATGATCTGAATTGGTTTGGGTAAAACCATACTTTCTCATAGCCAAGCTAAACCGACCAAACCATGCACAGGGTGATTGTTTTAGCCCGTACAATGCCTTTTGTAGCTTACACACAACCTCGGTCTTTGAAGATGTCGTGTATCCTGGTGGAATATCCATGTAAACTTCTCCTCTAGATCACCATGAAGAAATACATTCTTTACGTCAAACTGATGTAACGGCCAGTTCAAATTTGCTGCAAGAGATAACAAGACTCTGACCGTTTTCAGCTTTGCCACAGGTATGCTAGAGTTCTGTGTGCGAACGTGTAGCAAATGCTAGAGTCTGTGTGTGAACGTGTTTTGTTGTAGTTGAATTGTAGGACAACTAGGCCTCCAGAAGTTATAGAGAGAGAAGAGAGGAATGTTAGGACATATATGATTCACTTGTTAGGAACATATGTCACTATTTTATGTAATTGGCTAATCCTTTGACAAAACGCACTTTACATGTATTTGGGTAGATTTAGGATGTGTTTAATATTTCAAGAAACTGTGTTTCAAGATCAAGTGTTGAAGCCATGCAAGTCTGTCCAAGATTCAAGTCTGAAAAGTGCCTGTTATTAAAGCTCGATAGCTAGCCATCTATCGAGCTTGAAGAGCTGTTCCAGCCTCGTGGCTCGACAGCTGCTTGACAGCAGCTCGACAGATAGGCATTTATCAAGGTTTATGAAAAACAGAATTTCAGTTCTGTTTTGACTCTAATCCATGATTATGTGTTTGGGCTTTCTTTTCTCACAAGCCTAGACATATAAAAAGATTATTTTAAGGGCTATCAAAGTGGACACAAGTTGCACAAGTGTTGAGCAAAATTTGTTAAAGCAATTTGTAACCGGAGACACAGTTTTTCCCTAATTCATCATTCTTGTGAAGAAGTTGCTGTGTTTGTGCACCGTAGGGTTTTGTGACCAAGCATCTTCTTGATCTTCATCGTTGGGATGAACTGAAGAACTTTGTAGCCAACAACTTTCTCTAGTTGGTGATTGAAGTCGCGTACTAGGATCCGCGTAATTGGTTAGTCACGTACTAGGAGCCGTGCATCAAAAGGAGAAATTGTCACTACAGAACAAGTCCAATTGGGTATTGGGGTAAGGGTTCAACTGTAGGTTGGTATAAGCTACTGGGATTTCTTTACTTGTAACAGCTTGTTGTGATAATAGTAGAATTTTCGGGAGTGGAGACCTTAAAATCACCCGGTGGGGTTTTTGCCGTGTTGGTTTTCTCCATTCGTAAACAAATCACCGTGTCAATTTATTTTTCGCTACACTTAGTTTAATTGGTGATTTGTTTGTGCTACCACGCGTTTGCATGTTAATTTGATTAATTAATAAACTTGGCTAATTAATCAACTAATTCATCATAAGGGGTCAATTCGTTTTTGGCCTATCAAGTGGTATCAGAGCAGGCACACTCTGATTAGGGTTTAATCTTTGCTGTGTTGATCCATTGACCCCTGTTTGTCATGGATAGAGGACAGTCATTAATTATACCTCCTTTATTTGATAGCACTAACTATGCATACTGGAAAGTACGCATAAGAGCTTTCTTACAGTCTCTAGATGAGAAAGTGTGGCAAGCTATGGAGATAGGCTAGACTAAGCCTACAGAAGCGCTGGCCGATTGGGATGATGCTAAGATAAAGGCGGCAAACTTCAATAGCAGGGCATTGAATACTTTATTCAGTGTAGTCACTAATGAGGAGTTCAAGAATATATCCTCCACTGAAACTGCGAAGGAAGCATGGACCATCCTCTAGATAACCTATGAAGGAACTAAGGCTGTTAAGGATTCGAAGCTTCAGAGGCTCATTACAAGCTTCGAAGAAATTAAGATGAAGAAGGATGAGTCATTTGATGAGTTCTATGCCAAGCTTAAGGACATAGTGAACTCAGATTTCAATCTTGGGGAAACCATTCCTGAACCCAAGATTGTGAGAAAGGTGCTCAGATCTCTACCTGAGAGATTCCATGCCAAGATTACGGCGATCGAGGAATCAAAGGACATTGACAAGATTCCTTTGACAGAGCTGGTTGGTAATTTGCAGACTTATGAGCTAGGGTTAATGAGAATTGGTAAGTCGGGCAAGAGCAAGAGCATGGCCTTGAAAGCCAAGAGCAGTGACACAGATGAGTCTTCAGACGATGAAGATTCTAAGATGAAGTCCTACATCACCAGGCAATTCAAGAAGTTCATGAAGAATGCCAATGGGAAGGGCTATGACAAGGACCGTAGGCAATCTAGTTCTTCTCAGTTCAAGAGTCAAGACAAAGGGAAGAAGGATGCTAGGGATGGCGGTCAGTACACTGTTCCCTCAAGACTAAAGTGCTTTGGGTGTCAAGGCTTCGGTCACATGAAACGGGAGTGCCCTACATATCTCAAGAGCATTGGGAAGAGCAAGGCACTTGCTGCTACTTTGAGCGACACCGAGCCTGAGGATAATTCCGACAATGAGGATGACGGAATCCTGAATGCTTTCACTACCACTGTCAATCCTACTGAGTGGATTGTTGAAGATGTGGATGAAAAAGAGGAATTGGTGGAGTCCAAGTTTGAGAAGATGGATGATCAAGATGATATCCATACAGCCTATAAGAAACTATACAAGCTTTCTAAGAAACATGAGAATCTCTATAAGCTGGCCACCAAGAAGCTCAGTGATGTGGAACTTAATCGTGAAGAGCTTTACACAAAGTTTGATGAAGCTAATCAGACTATTAGAGCATTGAGATTTGAAAATAATTTCTTGGCTGAGAAGACTAAGAAGCTTGGAGCGGAGCTATTTCAAGTCAGAGCTCAATTGGAGAGGACTTCAAGTGCAAAGCTTGATGAGATGCTCAGTCTTTAGAAATCTGCTTCTGATCGAATAGGCTTAGGGCATGGTTTCTCTTCTTCTAATACTGCTTCTACTAGTACTACTGTTTTTGTTCCTTCTAGTAATAATGTTGAAATTGAGAACAATGATGTTAAAACTGAATTAGCTAGTGAGAACATAGACAAAGGTAAATCTATCTTAGGAGCACCCCCTAAGCAAGATAAGAAGGAAGCTAAAAACCCTAGGGCTAAGAAGACTAACTCTCAAAAGCCTAAACAAAAGAAGCAGGATCTCTGTCATACTCGACCAAATTGCTATAAGTGGTTAGCCACTCAACAGAGCAACGGCATGATAGCATCTGGAAGCCAGAATCAGCTTCAATCCTCTCTTGCTCTCCTTGGAGATCTTCTCAAAGCCCTCATGTTCCTTTCGAACTTGAACGATTTCAATTCTTCCCCCTCACCATCGATTTAAGGATTTAATCAAAGGAAATGTTCTTCCAAGGTCTAGAAGGAAAAGGGCTCCAAGTGATTCTATCACTTTCTTCTCTCTCTTCTTGTTTTTGTTTGCATTACTTATGTGTTTTGCTTTCAAGTTTTGAGTCAGTCTAGTTTTATGCTTTCCTTTGTTTAACATGTTTTTGTTAGTTTTCAATTTTGTTTATTTTGTTTTTGATATAAAAAAAAAATTGAAAAATCAGAAAAATACAAAAATAGTGTGTGTTTTGTGTACATTGGTACTTGTGTACCTTGGATGGCCATTAAAACAAAGTTTTCTAAACTTTGTATCTCTTGTAACTTAGATGAGCATCTCTATACACAACTAAGCAAGTGAGCTTTGTGGCTCTTGTTTGTGATGAGTAAGATTAAGTAATCTCTTGTACTTAACACTCGTATCACTCTTTTTTACGAGAATGACTAGAAAATCCTAAGAGAAAGGCATAAATAACCATCTCACCACTGTTGCTCGCCAATCATGAAATGACATCTGTATGCTTCGGCATAGCAAAAGTGCAATGTCAATGACATTTGTGTGTTTCGGCATAGCAAAATTGGAATGTCAAATGCTTAACATCATTGGATATTTCTTTTCTCTCTCTTATATGCCCATGCATGATTTGCTTAAAAAAATATGCAAAAAAAATAAAAAAAAATAAAAAAAAAATAAAAAGCAAAGAGATCAAAATGCTTTAAATATGATTGCAAGCGTATATTCTAGGAGATGTGGGAGTTATAGGATGTACCTCAAAGGTGATAGTCTCCATCAAACAGTTATGATTATGCGTGAGTTAAAGTGATTTTCTCATATCTCAAATCGTCATAACATGTATACACTTATGCAATCTTGCGATGTTTTTCACACACAACACGCAATATTCTTTGCTACTCTTGATACATGTGCAGGTACAATGTGATTTGGCCATCACAAGGTTTACATGTATTAATGTATGCTCACTAAACTGTCTTAACTTGTTTTTGAAATATAAAATTAGTTAGACTTGTTTAGTATGTGTGTGTGTTTTTGGGATCTATGTGCTTAAAAATTGTTGTTGAGAGATGATTTTGAGAACTTAAAATGCTGTTTGGATCCTTGGTTGAGTTGCATGCTTGATTGCATTCATATCTGTGTTTTTCTCTTCTTGAAAAATTGTTTTTAAGCAACCTCGACAGATCCTCGACACCTGGCTTTATGTGTCGAGATCTTAAGCTGTTTCTTATCGCAATCTCGAACCTTCTCGACAGCTAGGTGGATCGATCGAGAAAGTTCTTGAATCCTCGATAGCTTCTCGACAACTGGTGGATCGATTGAGCTTCCTTTAGCCTTTTGTTGATTTGTCCCTCGACAGATCCTCGATAGCTGCATCTATCGACGTTGTGTTTTCTCTACACCTGGCTCGACAGATGGCTTAACACCTCTCGACACCTCTATCTATTGAGATTTACTGAACCTCTATATATAGGTCCTGTGCGATCCAGTTTTCATTTCTCTCGATCTCTCTCTTGATAGCTTTGTCTCCTCACCTCCCAAAACCTCTCTCATTCACTCCAAACTTCTTCCTCAAGGTTTCTTCAAGCTTTTACAAGTTTTTCTTCACTTGGTAAGCTTCGAATCTCTCATTTACATGCATTTCATGTTTTGAAACCAGGATTTTGGGGTTTTTGAAAAATTTTGGGGTTTTCAAAATTGATGAGTTTTTGTTGAAATTTTGGGATGGGTTTTTGCTTAAATGAGTTTAAAATCTCATACATTGCATCACATAAGCATTATAACATTATTATCATGCATTTAGATGTGTGCAAATTGATTGTGTGCTAGTAGGATTGGATTGGGCTGAGCCCATGATGTTTTTATATTGCATGTCACATGTTCATGCATTCTCATGCATACGTTCTCTCTTTTCAATATATATCTTGATATATTTGAACTGTTTGGAGCTTTTCTGATTGTCTCTCTCTCTCCCTCTCTTTTCTGTTTACGTTAGTCGTGTCTATGGCACCTAAACGTAAGTCTACTCCGTCCTAGAACCCTCTTCGTTCTGGGGCATCTTCGTCTTCTGATCCTACTCCTTCTCATATCCGGTTCCGTGATGAGGATGCCCGAAAGGCCTTCTCGGAGAACTTTTCTCGATGAGGCATTCATTCTGAACGCCGAGTCATTCTGGCAGACTTCGCCGACACTGACCTACCTAATGTCATTCACAGTCGGGGTTAGGAGTCACTATGTGACGTCTCGGTCACTTGTCCATCCGTGCTGATCCAGGAGTTTTACTCCAACATGCATGGATTTGATTTTTCAGTACCTCTCTTTCACAATCACGTTCGAGGTACGCGCATTGTTGTCACACCAGAGTTGGTCTCCAAGGTGCTCCGTGTCCCGAGGGTAAAGTTTCTTGACTACCCAGGTTGTGAGCGTCTGAGGACTGTGTCCAAAGATGAGCTCAAATATGCTTTTTGTGAGTGCCTTTCTGATTAGGGTGAGCGTCAGTTCACTTACTATTCGGGCTTTGCAAAAGCCCCTCGGTTTTTTAACATGGTTATGACTTTTGTTCTTCACCCTCTCTCTCACTATAACTCTATCACAGAGCTTCGTGCTCGATTTTTGTTGTCCCTTCTTGAGCATCTTACTATAGATTTCCCTTCCCACTTTATTCTTTCTATCATAGATGTCTATAGGGATTCGACGTTCCGTGATAAGCTCATCTTTCCTTCGGCTATCACGAGGATCTTACGCCATTTTTCTGTTCCCTTTCCAGCGTCCAACCACTTCACTTTCATGTGTGCCATAGACTACATTGCAGTTAAACATAGCAAGGCGTAGTTTAGGTCGCGGCAATCTGGGTCAGCAGCTCCTCCCTCCCGTTCGACTCCATCTCGATCTGCTCCATCCACATCTACTCCCTCCTTTTCTACGAGCGATGTGTCACTCGGAGACATCATGGCGCAGCTTTAGCGCATGGATGCTCGCCTTATTAGGTGAATGTTTAGGTGAATGTTCATGTCGGCCGTATTACACGGCGGTAGGCGATCATGGGTAGTTTTGCTCCTGAGGTTTCTCCCCCACCTCCTCCAGTGGCTTCTGATTCTGAGGATGAGGATGATGATGATGGTGATGACGATGATGCTTCTGATGATGATGATGATGGAGATGCTAGCTCTATCGATGAGATGTCTACTTGATACTCTTACCCTTTGTCACTCGTGACAAAAAGGGGGAGTAGCTTTGGATATGAGAGTAGTCATTCTTAGGGGGAGAGTTAGTATAGGACATTTTTGTTAGGGGGAGTGTTGAAATCTGAGGGATGTAGTGAGGATTACATGTATCTTTTTCTTTTCTCTACTTTAGATACATTTATTCTTATACATGGGTCTTGTGACCATTATTGACATACATTGTACTTATCTTTTTTATATATGTTGATGTATGTTTCTTTCACCTACCCTTACATGTGTTGATTCTTTTCTCTCTTTATGCACATGCTTCTTATTACTTGTATGCAATCTATTATTTCTGTTTCACACAAAAATGCCTTGATGAGTTTTGTTTAAAGTGTTTCAGAAATACAGGTTGTCAAAGTCTACTTGGCATAAACTCTCTTCTTGCAAAGTTTTTCAAAAGTTTGTGTTAGAATAGATTTTATTGTATTCAACAAGTGAATATGAGTTGAGTGATTTATGACTTCTCTCATATGCTCATTTGTTTGTTGTGGTTTTGTCACAAATTGCCAAATGGGGAGATTGTTAGGACATATGTGATTCACTTGTTAGGAACATATGTCACTATTTTATGTAATTGGCTAATCCTTTGACAAAACGCACTTTACTTGTTTTTGGGTAGATTTAGGATGTGTTTAATACTTCAAGAAACTGTGTTTCAAGATCAAGTGTTGAAGCCATGCAAGTCTGTCAAAGATTCAAGTTTGAAAAATGCCTGTCATTAAAGCCCGATAGCTAGCTCGACAGCTAGCCATCTATCGAGCTTGAAGAGCTGTTCCAGCCCCGTGGCTTGACAGTTGCTCGATAGCAACTCGACAGATAAGCATCTGTCGAGGTTTATGAAGAACAGAATTTCAGTTCTGTTTTGACTCTAATCCGTGATCATGTGTTTGGGCTTTCTTTTCTCACAACCCTAGACATATAAAATGATTATTTTAAGGGCCGTCAAAGTGGACACAAGTTGCACAAGTGTTGAGCAAAGTTTGTTCAAGCAATTTGTGACCGGAGACACAGTTTTGCCCTAGTTCATCATTCTTGTGAAGAAGTTACTGTGTTTGTGCACCATAGGGTTTTGTGACCAAGCATCTTCTTGATCTTCATTGTTGGGATGAACTGAAGAATTTTGCAGCCAACAACCTTCTCTAGTTGGTGATTGAAGTCGCGTATTGGGATCCGCGCAATTGGTTAGTCACGTACTGGGAATCGTGCATCAAAAGGAGAAATTGTCACTACAAAACAAGTTCAATTGGGTATTAGGGTAAGGGTTCAACTGTAGGTTAGTATAAGGTACTAGGATTCCTTTACTTGTAACCGCTTGTTGTGATAATAGTGGAATTTCGGGAGTGGTGACCTTAAAATCACTCGGTGGGGTTTTTGTCGTGTTGATTTTCTCCATTCGTAAACAAATCACCGTGTCAATTTATTTTCCGCTGCACTTAGTTTAATTGGTGATTTGTTTGTGCTCCCACGCGTTTGTATGTTAATTTGATTAATTAATAAAATTGGCTAATTAATCAATTAATTCATCACAAGGGGTCAATTCGTTTTTGGCCTATCAAGGAAGATTCAAGAAAGGGGAATAGGGAAAATTGTTATTAAAGTTCTGATTGATACATTGTGTTTCCAATTACACCCCTTTATACAATCTGTAACTAGCTCTCTAACTAACCCTTCCATTCTAACTTTACTAACTGACCCTCCCAACCCCTGTGTGTTTACTGTTTACATAGTGGCCACTTACCAACTCATTTTAATACAACAATAGCACAGTGGGCCAATTACCAACTCAATCTAATACAACAATAGCTACAGCAGCCCAAACAATTCTATGAATTAACTAATACTCACAATCCTGACAATTTCCCCTCCCTTAGAGCACCTTGCCCATAAGGTGTGGAAATTTCTGGGTGGAGATCAAATAAATTCTCCCAGGTGGCATCCTCCTTACTCTCACCTTGCCACTAAACCTATACTTTAGTAATGACTATGTTCCTCAACTGATGTGATCTGTCAGCCAAAATAGACACGGGTTCAAGGGAAAGAACCAAATTAGCAGACACAATTGGTAGTATAGACCTAGGCTGCACATGTTGGCCCACTTTGGCTTTGAGATTGGACACATGGAAAACAGGGTGAATAAGGGAACCAGCTGGCAAATCTAACTTGTAAGAAACCTACCCAATCTTCTACAAAATCTGAAATGGGCCATAGAACCAAGGAGCTAACTTTCCTAGCTTCTAATGATGCACAAAGGCTTGTTTGTAGGGTTGCAATCTGAGGTAAACCCAATCTCCCACATTAAATGACCAGTCCACCCTCTTCATATCAGCATACCATTTCAACCTTTCTTGAGCAGTAGTGAGGTTGTGTTTGAGCAAGGATAAGAGCTGCTGCCTATCCTTCAACAACAAGTCCACAGCCCCTACCTGAGTGGTGCCAGGCACATAATCCATAACTCTGGGTGAAGGATATCCATATAGAGCCTCAAATGGAGTTAGTTTAATGGATGTATGGAAGTTGGTGTTAAACTAAAACTCAGCCAATGGAAGCCACTCCACCTAAGACTGAGGCTTGTCAGCTGCAAAAGCCCTTAAGTAGTGTTCCAAACTTTTATTTACAACCTCAGTTTGGCCATTAGATTGGGGATGGTAGGTAGAAGACATAGCTAATGTAACCCCTTGCAATCTCTGTGAGAGACCGCGCCCCTGGCCCATTTTTAGGATGTTGGGCCAAATCCATGTGAATAGGTGGAGTCGTGTTATTGCCTCTCAAAATGGAGGTTCGACTAGTTATATTTTCCCCTTTAGATTAAGGGTTTTACAATGGAGTCGCCGCTTATTTAATTATTGGGATAAATAAGAAAACCAAAATTGAAAAATTTCTCATTTTATTAATTTTCAATTGAATTTACATTGATGATAGGGAAATTACATGACTTTGGTTCTAGATACAATCTAAGATAAAGTACATAGCTTTGTTTCTTAGTTACAATCTAAAAATTGAAAATTATAAGGATAAACATTGGTTTATCAGCCTTTGATCTAAGTTCGGAGGCTATGTTACAAGGTGGCAAGGTGTTAGGCACCCACCTTGCCCGGTGAAACCGGTTTTCTAGAAGTAAACCAAAATAAATTTCTTGTTTTCACAAAACATAAAATAAAAGACATAGACCATGAATAACCTCATAATATAAATCATAGTCAACATATCATAGTTTGTGAAACAAGAACATAAATAAAATAAGAACATAAAAATTACAAAAGCATACAAAAGCATGTCTCCCCCTAACATGTACAATCACATCATCAAAACATGTCTCCCCCTAAATACAATCTACAACCAAAAATATCTATCTCCCCCTATCACTATGCACTCCCCCTTTTTATGACATATTGCCAAAGGGCAATCATGGCTGATCCGAGGGTGGAGCCGGTGGAGATGCACTTCTAGTGTCAGCTAAATTTGCTCGTAAGGCCGCAGCCTCATTGAGCAAATCCAATGAAAGTTGTCCATGTGCTGCCTGAACAGTGAGACACGTTTCCAGCATGGTGCGCAAAGAAGAAGATGTAGATGGAGACGGTGGAGGATCCACAGCAGCAGTGGGATCCACAAACTCCTCAGCAGTAGGATCACTAGAAGGAGGGTCTCTAGATGCATCACCTGTAGAAGACTCGACTCTAGGGCGTTTAGAGCTAGCTTTTAACAAAGCTGCTCTTTGCCTAAGAAAGGTGGCACCTATAGGAGCGATGATATGTACAGGCTCAAAAGTGGGAAAGTCCTCTAAACCTAAATCTAGGAGGATCTTGTGAATAAAAACAGGGAAAAACAAACCATGAGACTGAGCACTACTCCTATGAACCTCTATAAGAGAACGAATAAAAAGAGTAGGAAAGCTAATAGGAGCACCAGTGATGAGAGCGTACAAAAATGCACATCTCTCAATGGGAATGGTATGTATATGAGAAATAGGCCAGATACTATGACAAGAAATCCTAAAGAACAGATAATTGAGCTCAGTAAGCTCATGAGTAGTAATCCTAGGATCAGTACCCCAACTAATGGTAGTACCAGTAAGAAGTGACATAATGTCATCAATGGGAGGGAAATCTGTGTAAAGATAAACAGGCTGCTGTAACAAAGGTACATTGAGAGCTGTAGCCACTACCTCACAGGTAATGACAAACTCTTCACCCCTTATCCAAGTCTTCACATAGTGAATATTGGAGTCATCGGAGTGAATAGAGAGGTTTGAATAAAACTCTCTAATCAATGCAGTCGGAGGAGGATGCACAACATCCAAAAGAGGTAACCAACCTTGACTCTCAAAGTTCCTATGAATTTCAGGATTCACCTCATATAGAATGACTTTTCTCTTAGCCCAAACAAACATAAAGATGTTTAACTTTTCATAGGCTTCCTGATTATACTTAAAATGAAATCTAAACCTCTCAAAATTAGAAGAGGAGGAGGAGGTGGTGTTTTTCTTTGCTCTAGTTTTCCTAACCATGACTTTAAGAATAGAAAGGAAAAAAAAATGAAAAAAAAAAAAAAAAAAAAAAAAAACACAAAAACCAAGGGCAGACTGCATTAGGAAGGGTTAAAGCACAATATATATATATATATAAATGACAAACTATATGATGCATGTAATGAATGCGCATATGACGCATGCTTTAATGCATAAAAACTTGTTCAAATTTACCAAATTTCACCAACAATTGACTTGAACAAAAGAGTTTTAACCAAAAACCCCAAATTTTGAAAAACCCACTTTTCAAAACCAAATCAAATTGATCAATTAAACATTATACTAGTTAGAAAACATCATATAATGACTTAATCCATCAATTCCACAAGTCAATTTCAACAATTTATGCTGAATTGAACAAAAACCCTAATTTTGAAAAAATTCAAGCCCTAGATTTTCAAATTCTTCTCAAATCACAAAATTGATCAAATTAATGCATGAGAATCATGTATATATCATCTAAGAACAAAAACCCAATGATTAATTTTGAACAAAAACAATCTAGAAATCCAAAATCACAAAAACCTCTTTGTTCAACATTTTCAAAAAATTTCATGAAAAATGAAAATAAATGAAAAAGAAAGGGTATTTAGGTCTTACCTACAGTTGAGGACAAAAACCCTTGAAGATTTGAGGAGGAAAATGACAAAAAAATTTCTTGGATTGGATTGGTCGAGAGAGAAAATGACGAAAAGGAAAGAAAAGTTTTTGAATAGTTGAAGAACACGTGATGTTAAGCGTTTTTATTTTTCCTTCTTTTCAAAACTCGATCGATTGAGTACCGATTGGGTACCAATCGAACCAGACAAAAATTTTACTTTAAAACATCTTAAATTTTCAATCAGTCGAAAAATAGCTTCAATCAATCGAAATCTGAATAACACAGATTCAATTGATCGAGTACCAGTCGAGGATCAATCGAACCAACCCGAGGCCAAGCTGTAAAAAACAAGGGATTTTCGATTGGTCGAAAAACATATTCGATCGATTGAAATTCTAGAAAACTGAATTTTTTGAAAAACTGCATAAGATTATGCAGAAACCACTCAAGCCAAGTAATTTTATGAATGAAATGCATGAGAATGAGGTTAAATGTTTTTCAAAAACATGAGTTTTTAACCCAGAACTTCAAAACAAGATTTTCAAATTTTTTACCCCCAAATTTTCAACCCTTGAACATATTTTGTATCAAAATCATAGAATATATAATCTTGGATGGTCAAATCAAATTCACACACAATTTCATGTACTAAGTTTAGCAAAGAATAACTTGTGAATAACTTGTGCAACTAATAACAGCATGAGATACATGTGAGGTGATATGTAGATAGTAATTAATCACAATTTCTACATTATTCATCACATAAATTTGAAAGTGACTATCACCTAAAGAGTTACATCATATAACTCTCATATCTCCTAGAAAACAAGCTTGCAATCATGCATTTTTTATTTATTTAGCCTTATTGTATGCATACTTTTTAAAAAATATTTTTTAAGATTTTTTTTTTTTTTTTTTTTTTTTTAACTTTTAAGGCTACACCTTATTTTCTTTTTGTGCATGTGCTACACTTTCTCGAGTACAAAATCTTATGATATGCACTAAGGTGTTCATGATTGACTAGTAAACAATGGTGAGATAGTTATTTATGCCTTTCTCTTAGGATTTTTTAGTCCTTACAATGAAAAGCATGTGACTTCAAAATCAAGATCATGTGATCAAAAACTATAAACAATTCACACACAACATGCACTACATAGCTAAAACTAGCAAAGTGCAGAAAAATAAGCTCATCCAAGCTAAACAAGGTACACAGGCATGTTATGCAAAGATAATATGACCAACCTTAACTACACATCCATGATGTGTAATACAAAACACATCCTTTCACTTTCCTTTTTATATATTTTTTATTTTATGAAAACAAAGACAACCTAATATGAAAAGCATGAATGTAATGTAATGCAAATCCTAGAAACAAAAGAAAACAAGAAATCAAGAAAATGGTCACAAACGATTTTGAGATGAAGCACAAGGACCATGTCAGAAAGGCTCAATTAGATTGAGCCTTTTGCATCCATGACCTCTTAGATGCAACTTTGGTTTTGGAGTTATTATTCAGCTTAAAATGATGAGCAACTCCAGCATTGGTATAAAGGTTTAAAGCCTTTACCAATTTAGTAATAAGTACCATAGGATCTTGTGCTTGAGGCACAGGTACTTTTTGCTTAGTTGCTCGCTTAGCAGCTTGCAACTTGAAACAGTTTGAGCGAGTATGCCCAGCTTTTCCACAAAAATGACAAACCCACAAAGGTCTATCATGCTTTTTATCCTTAGGGAAGTTAGAACTGTTAGGCTTAGACTCTTTAAGATCTACCCTAATCTTCCTAGGAGTAAAAACTTCTTCTTTTGGATTTACAACTTCTATCTTAGATGGATCAGAAGAAGGAACGAAGTTTGTGGAATGAGTTTCAGACTCATAGATGCTATGAACAAAACCTAAACTTGATTTGTCTAAGGGAGGCTTCTGAATACTCAACATGTGATCAAGCTTAAAACTAGTAGACCTTTTTTACTGTTCTCTAGCAACAGACAATTCTAGTTCTAGGTTCTTAACTTTTTCAGCAAACTCAATATTTTCAGCCTTCATCTTATTTACCAGTTCATTAGCATCAAATAAATTCAACAACAAGTTTTTTTTTCTTGTTCAAGAATGGCTATTAGCACTCTCAGAGAGTTCCCCATCAGAAGGGTTCTCTTCAACCAAATCACTTTCATTAACTACAACAGTAGCTGTGAAAGCAAAGAAGTTTCCATCTTCATCACTTCCAGACTCATGATGAGAAACTTCACCATCACTAAAGGTTGGACATTCTGATTTCACATAACCATACCCTTGACAACCAAAACATTGTTGACCTAGAGAATTACTAGAAGATTGACCAACTTTTTCTTTTGAGTTTTCAGTATTATTGATTTTAGTTGGTTCATTTTTCTTAGAGTTCTTAGGTTCAGCATTGTTTCTACCTCTTGCCCTTCTATTTTTATTCCTAAGAAAGTTTTTAAAGTTCTTGGCAAGATATGCAATCTCTGTAGAAGAGAGTTCATCATCAAATCCATTATCATCAACATCATCAACTGACTTAAGAGCCATTGATTTGGATTTGTTAGTTTTGGGTAGGTCTAACTCATAGGATTGTAGAGATCCTACATGCTCATCAACAGGGATGGAGTCCACATCCTTGCTTTCAGTAATGGTAGTTACTTGGGCCTAAAGTCCTCAGTTAAGGATCTAAGAATCTTCCTAACTATCTTAGGTTGATCAAAAATTTCACCCAAATTATAAGCAGAATTAACAATATCATTTAGTTTAGCATAGATTTCATCAAAACTTTAATCCTCAGACATTCTAATGCCTTCAAACCTAGTTGTCAACTACTGCAACTTGTTTATTTTAACTGCCTTTATGCCTTCATGCACAGTTTGGAGAATTTTCCAAGCAGTATGAGCAACCTTAACATTTGAGATTCTCCTAAACTCTTTCAAAGAAACAGCATTAAAATTAGCATTCATAACTTTGCAATTAAAAGCGATTGCTTCTTTTTGGGACGTTGACCACTCACTAACAGGAGTAGCTAGTTTCTCCCATCCATATTCAACGGAGTTCCACACTCTCTCATCTATAGATTTCAAGAAGGCTTTCATCCTAACCTTCCAATAGGCATAGTTATTCCCATCAAAGTGTGGAAGGATCACAAGAGAGTGACCGTGTTCCAACACAATAGGGGTCAAAAAACAACTCTTAGATCAAGAGATCTAACAGAAGAGCTAACCTGCTCTGATACAACTTGTTAGGTTTTTAGACCCCTTAACTCAATATGTTTAACCTAATATAAAGCCAAGTTGATTAACAAGTTTGTTATTCAAGTCTAGGCTAAACTATTGTGAGCAAAACAGATATAATGCGGAAAGTAAAGAACACAAAGATCTAATGACCTAAGAAAATCAAACCGGTAAAAAACCTGGAGAGGATTTAACCTAGCTATCCTCAAGGTAAACATAGATCCACTATGAAAGAATTGAAGTTTGTACAATAGGACTTAGACCGCTAACATCCTAATGCTACCTCGTGTAGAAAACTTACTACCACGACCACGTGACAGCCCCGAGTCCACAGACTACTTCTTTCCTTCAATCTGCAACAAACACAAGTTCTCCTACTTGTGACTTTGAGAGTCCACTCAAAGGTTTTGGATCTCCTTGAATGTTCTTTATGCAGCAATTGAAACAACCATCAAGTTCTTAATGTGAATCTTGATCTTGATAGCTCTATGTGTGTGTTTGAAGGTACAAACCTCTCAGATCTGACAAAAGACTCAACACACAACTCAACAAAGACTTCTAAAACGTAGCTAGGGTTTTTCCTTTTATACTAGGAGTGAAACACTTAACCCTACACGTCATATGGGCTTGGGCTACATTTGAAAATACTGCAGAAAATTTCTGATATGCGATTTTCGATTGATCGAGTCTATTCTTTGATCGATTGACCCTTGCAGAATTGAACAGTAATTTTCTGCAATTCTCGATTCCAAACTTACGTAAAAACAAACTTTGAGCAAGTCTAAACATAGACTAAATGTTTTGATCATGGTTTGCCAACATATATAAAATGAAGTTCTAATACATTTAGTTCCTAAAGTCTTAAAACCTAACAAGACTGATGTGTCATACAATAAAATCATAGCTATACCTCTGGGTGAACCTAAATTGAAAGGTAGGTCAGGGGAAAAAATGGTAAAAGAAAGAAAAGAACTGAATGCTAGAAAATTTAGTACTGTGTTGTTTCTTTTAACAGCTATTGAGAAAGTCTTTCCATTGAAAAACAGGGAAAAAACTGAAAATTTGGATGGTTGCAATGTTTACATGTATATCAACACTAGTGGTTCTACTTGGTTCTTGTGCTGCTTATTGCCGATTGAAAAAGGGAACAAAACAAGGTAAATTTATCTATCTTTCTAAACAAACATCCTAATTATCTGATTTACTAATAACCAAGACTATGTCTTTGGTAGATGAGGAGAGAAGCCAGCATGCATTATTGCACGAGTTAGCAAGCCCCACTGCAGTTGCAGTCACACGAGAAGGTGAATTGGTGATCTCTGAGGAACTACCTTTTATCGATCTAGCTACAATTAGATCAGCTACAAATGAATTTTCAGACTCAACCAAGCTTGGGCAAGGTGGATTTGGCATCGTGTACAAGGTAAGACACTTTGTACTTCAATTTTTTGTGCTTACTTCCACGTAGTTGTATTGCTTCATTAGCCCCATTTGCATCTGACTTTGGAATTCTTTTAGGGTACGCTACCAGATGGGAAGGAAGTGGCAGTGAAAAGGCTGTCGAGAAAGTCATTGCAAGGCTTAGAGGAATTTAAGAATGAAATCATGCTAATTGCTAAACTTCAACACAAGAATCTTGTGAAGCTATTGGGATGTGGCATAGAGAGAGAGGAAAAGGTCCTCATATATGAATACATGCCCAACAGAAGCCTTGATATCTTTATTTTTGGTTCGTTCTTTTCTTCCTACATTCTGTTTCATAAGCTTGCTAATATTTTCAATTGCTTTTAAGTTTTCTACAATTCAATTTTACACATGATGTCAATGCACTAAACATTAGTTTAGTACTGAATTTTAGATTCAAAAAGAAGATTGCAACTTGATTGGGAGACATGCTATAACATTATTGGTGGGATTGCCAGAGGATTGTTATATCTTCATGAGGACTCCCGACTTAAAATCGTTCACAGGGACTTGAAGCCTAGCAATATTTTGTTGGACCATGACATGATTGCCAAAATATCAGATTTTGGCATGGCAAGGATCTTTTGTGAAAACCAGAATATAGCTAACACAAGAAGAGTTGTAGGAACATAGTAAGTTGCTTCTTCCTATATCTTTTTGCCCCCATTGTAGTTGTTTTGTTATTATTAATAATAATGGCAAGTATAATTTTGGGACACAAAACAGTGGATACATGGCTCCAGAGTATGCAATGGAGGGACTATTCTCTATAAAATCAGATGTTTTCAGCTTTGGTGTGATCTTGCTTGAGATTATTAGCAGGAAAAGGAATAATCGCTTCTACCTTACACAGCATGCCCCAACACTCCTTGCATATGTACATTTCTTTATTCTCTAATTGACAATTTTACTTCATATAATTTCAATTGGGAAACAAAAATTTCTATAAAATATTACGGATTAAACAATTAGCAGGTATGGAGACTATGGAATGAAGGAAAAGATTTGGAAATTGTGGACCCTTTGTTGATGGAATCATGCCGGACATCCGAAGTCCAAAGATGCATTCAAATCGGACTTTTGTGTGTGCAAGAAGATCCTACAGACAGGCCTACCATGTCCACTGTGGTGTCTCTTCTAGGAAGTGAATCAATGGAACTTTCACCACCAAGACAACCTGCACTTTCTGTTGGTAATGTGGTTCCAAGTGGTCTGTCTTCAACAGCTCCTTCTGTAAATGAACTTACTGTTTCTATTATTTCACCACGGTGAAGATTGACAACGATACTGCTTGCCAATGTAGCATGTTCTGATACAGAGGAAAAAAATATACAAAATTTTTTGTAAGATAGGGAGGGGGACATCTCACTTTAGACAAGGAACATGGTCAAGTTTGAACATGGTCAAGGCAAGGAATGTGTTCAAGTTTGTACAGCAAGATCTAGCTAGCAATTATTTATTTATTTTTGGAAAAATTGTTAGTTGGGATTAGAGAATTTAAACCTTAAGGGCATGTTTGGTTTGAGCAAAAAAGGGGTGTATTTTGTATTCATTTTCAGTTTTTTTGTGAGATTTACCACTAAAAAACTTGTTTGGCTTTGTATTTGTATTCAATTTTCATTAGAAGTATCCAAAAAAATAGGATTTGAATACAAAAACTGAATATAACTTTGTGGTGTTTTCATTTTCTTGAAAATGAATATAGTGGCATTTTTGTAAAAAAATCAAATCTGTGAGTCCCACTATCATTGACTTGTCACAACAAAGAACACTCTCTCATGTGGAAATTTCTTCAAAAAAACACATAAGCTATCACCCAAGTACCTCCACTTGGCCATTCTATCTCGTGTGGACAACTTGTTGATTATAGCTATCCAACCAATAAATGAATGCCTCGAGATAGTTAAATGGAACCAAAGCAGCTTCCACCACTTAACTTTGCTAGAGTTATCTCTAATCTCAACATATGTTGCAGCACAAGAAAACTTCCCAAATTTAGTAGCTTGTCAACGGGTTTTATTCTCATCTTTAAGTTCAGCAAGGAATAGTTGACTCTGAATAGTTATAAAGGCATTAGATCTAATAGACCTCCAATTCCATGTCTTATCTTTCAGTTCATAATCCACTTTACCTTTAGGATTACTTGCAGCATCATAAATGAAAAAGAAGAAAAAAAAATTCACTTCTGGGTTTCAATCAACTCAAATCAAAATTCAATTGTAGTAAAAAAAAAATAGTGATTTTTGGGGAGAATTTTATGTTGTAGTTAAAAAACAAATGACCTTTTTTTTTCCCCTCAAACTTTGTAATCCTAATCCCACCCCGACCATAAAAGAGCAAAACAAACAATCTTCTATACCAAAAATAAGTTAAGATGCTCTATCATGATCCGTTGCGATGATGACATATAGTAAAAAATAGGCACATATCATGATCATAATGGATTTAGTGCACTAGAACAATAGACCCAATACAAGTCCCTCATAGGATTAGCCACATTGTATTGACTAAGCTTATCAAACTAACCCCCAATGAGGGGTAGCCAACTTGTTTCCAACCCAATTGACATTTATCATTCTCTTCAATTTTTGTGTCGCTTCCTTATCAAATTTAAAACAAAACAAAAACAAAAACCATGAGTGTTATTTTCTTCAGTCAAATCTCATATGAGAATTACATATTTAAGCATAAAATAATCTTTCATATTTTTATTAAATTTTCTTTTATCTTTTATATTTTTTATTACTAATTTGAGCATACAACTATTTTTAATATTTTTTTTATATCATGTGTTACTAAATTTGTTTTTACCTTTTGATGGTTTTGTGCCAAATCAACTAAACATGGAAATAAAATGTCATATTATGTGTGCGTTTGGCAAAAATTAATTTTGCTAACTTATTTTACTATTCAACTTATTTTTTTTACTATTCATGGGTCCCATTGCACTTTTTGATACTATTCATTGGTTCTACTGTACTATTTCAATTAATTTTTACCTTTATTTACAGTACTTTCAGCAAAAAATTTTCAGTTTCAGCAAAATAAACGGATCCCAAACAGACACTACAAATCAATTGTTAATTTTATATAAAATTTATGAAGATAGCAATATAAATGCATTTGATATAAATAATTGGTGCACCATCTATGGATAATTAATATATAAAAATCAATGCATTTAGTATTTACCCAACCATATATATATATATATATATATATATCATAACAACAATAATTTTGGCACACAAAATAGTGGACACATGGCTCCAATGTACACAATCGAGGGATTGTTCTCTGTAAAATCAGATGTTTTTAGCTTTAGTGTGATCTAGCTCAAAATTATAAGCAGGAAAAGTAATAATGGATTCTACCTTGCATAGCATGCCCCTACACCCCTTACATATGTTCATTTCTTTATCCTTTTGAATTGACAATTTTCCTACATATAATTTCAATTGGGAAAAAATAATTTCTATTAAACATTACTATTTAAACAATTAACAGGCATGGAGACTATGGAATGAAGGAAATGATTTGGAAATTGTGGACCCTTAATTTGTTGATGGAATCATGCCAGCAATCAGAAGTCCAAAGACTCATTCAAATCGGACTTTTGTGCGTGTACGAAGATCCTGCCGACAGATCTACCATGTCCACTGTGGTGGCTCTTCTAGGAAGTGAATCGGTGGAAGTTCCACCACTAAGACATGCAACCTGCACTTTATGTTGGTAACGTGGTTCCAAGTGGTCTGTCTTCAACAGCTCCTTCGGTAAATGAACTTGCTGTTTCTATTATTTCACCATGGTGAAGATTGACAAAGATGGGAACTGGATGCCATTCTGCTTAATGTACAAAAATTTATGGGAGATAGGGAGGGGGACATCTAACTTAGACTAGATACGTATTAATTTCAAGTTTGAACATGGTGAAGGCTATGAATGTGCAGGAATTTGTGCAACAAGATGTGGCTAGCAGTTTTTTATTTATTTTTGGACAAATTGTTAGTTGGGTTGGAGAATTTGAACCCTAAATATTTCCGTGAAAGTAATAATTGAGCTACAAAACTCTTGGTAGGTGGCTAGAATATTATAACTTTGCAATACATGGCTTGTTATTTTATAGAATGTTGAGTTAGAAAAATCATTGCCACATCGTAAATATATGTTTCATAAATATCGTTGGGTAGGCAGATATATGTTGAAATCGTCTAACTAGTAAGCCTAGAAAAGGTTATTTAGACAAATATTCAAGGGTAAATGTAAAAATAATGTTCATAATATTTGTAGTGATGTGAGTGTGTAATAGTGGGACACACTTACAAATTACGACAGGCAAATGATACCATAACAACTGAAGAGAAGTGTTACGTCTACAATATTTTCACAACAGATCCTAAGTGGTAAGTAGTTTCTAGTTCAAATTCGAATCTAGAACTTAATTTTTTTTTTTACTCACCCGTAAAAGCCAATAACAACCTATCATTTAAAATTTATTGTAAAAACATTATGAACATAACATTTTTCATAATTGAATGGTCCTTTCATTAAATTTTTTTTTTTTTTTTTAAATCTACATTTTGTGTGTTTCGCTACTAAAAGTTGATTTTTTTTTTCTAAAAATTTAACAAGTAGAAAAGTAAGGATAAATTGAGAAATAAGAGGCTAGGATCCTTTAAAAAATATTGCTCTTTTTTATTCTAAGTTAGTTCCCTGCTCTTCTATATGCATGTGTGTGCTTCATTCTTTTATTAGTGTAATTTTTTCCCCTCAAAAATTCTATGGGGGTGATAGTAGATCCAAAGTAAGTATAGGCTTTATTCATAATCATATATATTTTTTCTTAATTTTCCCAAAAGGTTGATAAGGACTCATAGATACAATATGTTGAAGGAGAAATTATTGCAAAATTTATTACATAATCAATCATAAATGATTTTTAAAATTTAAAATAATGTCTATTTATATTTTGATAGATAATTGATTTGAAATATATTGAGCAACTATTATTTTGTGCCTTCTTAAAACCAAATTGCAAATTGCATCTTTTAACTTTGGGTCATTTTGATATTGTTCCTTAAAATTTAAAAATTTGGGTTTTGGACCTTGACAACATATATGGCATTTTGATTTGAGTCCTTCCATGAATACTCATTACCAGGGAAACTCAAAATCAAGGCCCACCCAACCACTAAGGCAGTTAGCGTGGTTTTGAATATTGTTCCATTCTGATCAAAACAAACGAAAAATCTTATACTACGATTGGTTTTGAAATCCAGACAAGAGCATATGGTCCGACCCGGTTAACCAGGAATCGCCCATTTGGTTCTTTTAACCCCAAAACCTGCTCTACACAAAAAATCTAACGAACCGTGCGAACTGAGGTTAAACCGCCCGGATTTGAGAACTGTGACTAGGGCTCAAAGTTTAGGCTAAAGCTTAAAAAAAGAAAAAAAGAAAAAAAAAAGACTTCAGTTCATCTCCGGTGAAACTGAGTTGTTTGTGCCATTTTCTATGCCTTCTCAACCCCAAATTTGAAATCGCAGTCCCAAAACACACTAAATCGGAAAATCCATGTACAATGAGATGAAAGCACAAACCTTTTCTTCATCTTCCTCATCTGCTTTTTCCTTCTACTTTCTTCTTCTATCGCCAATCACTAGTACCCAAAAGCCAAGATTTTTTCTTTTTCAATGAGTTGTCTACCACTACGGTCTATGGCATTGACAGGCACTACCCTTCCCCATGTGAAAAGTTGGGCGTGTGGCTACGTGTCCGCCTTTCGTTTTGGTTTGTAATTTTTTAAAAACTTATTTTTATTTGAATGGCACATCATAACAACATACTACAAACCCATCAATTCCCACCAATTCGTAATTTCGTATATTAGTTTATTTATTGCTTTTGTACTGTCAATGGAATTGTAGATTAAAAATTGCCTAAAACATTGTATATATTTATAATGAGTCTACAATATTATACATATTTGTATAAAAGTGTATGATGGTGTAAGCATTTATTTAATCTACAATATAAATCTTACTTTGATAGTATATTGTAAATAAATCATATATTATTATTATTATTATTATTTTGTTTTACAATTGATAATGTTGCGTAGATTTTTGAACACTATAATAGAAGTTGTGATGTGAAAAATACATTTAAAAGATGGTCCTTATATTTATTTGGTTTATTTTAGTCAAATTTTATATTTATACTAATTTAATATATTAATTTATATTTTAAATAATTATTAAATTAATTATGACGTTGTCGCGATTCGACCTCAGTTAAACTTTAATCTGACCTCAAAAACCTTGAACCCCCTTCCTTTTATAGTTTAATGAATGATCCGGGTTTTAAAACCATGATACCAATATGCAAACCAAAATAGTAACCCCCAATTCTACCATGGGTAAAATTAAGGCTAATTCCAAACATTTCAATCTATTTAAGCCAATGTTGGCCAAAATTAGATTCAATCGAACAATAGAAGAAAATTTTTGGCTATTAATTATCTTCTAGAGTATTAATTAAGCTTCAAAATTTAGCCAATGCATGAAAATCTCCATCTTAATAGGCATGCAATTTGTCTCCCTCTCTTTCAACATTTGGAATTCCTCTATCCTTGTGCCACATGAAATAGTTCTATATATAAACATAATCATAATTAATATGTTATGCTAAAATATATAGTTACATGTACAAACACAATATTCATAATTGATAACTAATAATAATAACAATGAATTTTTATATTTTGAAAATTAAAAAAAGAAAAAAAATCACATTATGTTACTTTTTTGTTCATTGCACTAGTTATAAAATAGTATTATACATTTGGGGTTCAAGTGATTGTTGAACGCAGTACACTAATAC
This sequence comes from Notholithocarpus densiflorus, assembly GCA_030021035.2. Taxonomy (NCBI): domain Eukaryota; kingdom Viridiplantae; phylum Streptophyta; class Magnoliopsida; order Fagales; family Fagaceae; genus Notholithocarpus; species Notholithocarpus densiflorus. Next base: position 789,753 of record JARYZH020000147.1, read on the forward strand.
CATATTTTGTGATAGGCCTTGTCCAAATCTCGCATTCCCCTCCCCCACTATTTATCTATCAAAAAGAAAATAAAAAACACGTAAATTTATTATTCATGGATCACAAATCGTGGAAAGAGAAGTCTACGATTACTAGGGGTAGATCCATAAATTTTTTTCTGGGAGGCTAAGACTAAACAATCATTTTGAATCTCCATTTAAGTAAAAACTCAAAACACTATGAGAGCATCATATCTTTCTAAATCCTTTTGGGTATACAAAAGTTTCTAGTTTTCAAAACACATGTATAAAAAAAATAAAAAGGACTCAACATCTTGACCGTAGTATGGCAATGTGGCATTATGCTATAAGAGTAAAACATTTTGCATCCAATTTTGCTCTTCTTTAAATAATTGAATGATTAAAACATACAAACATTGAAAATGTATTCATCAATGGATACTCAATTGGCTTTAAAAAAAGAAAAGAAAAAAGAAAACCAAAAATCGTAAGCCACAATATAAATAAACTGAAATATAAATGAAAAGGAGAAGAAAAATCTTGTATCTCTCATTATTTTAAAGCCATTTTCCCTTAACTTCAAGTAAGAAAACAATTTATTAAGAAAAAAAAAGTTGAATAAGAAAGTGAATGTGACTGTGAGGAAAATTGCACCAGGATGAAAATCTTTTAGAATTAAGTGGTTCATGACTCGAAAGTAGAGTGTACTCGGAAAGGGACATGGACAGGTGGGGCTTTGCCCTCGTAGGTGTTGGGTGAATGGGGGGATCATTTTCCTTGGGGCCAGCTCTTTAAAAAAAAGGGTAAATTTCAAAAACTACCCCTGAGGTTTAGAGATACCAAGCAAGTCCAACACTTTTTAAAAATAACCAATATGGTCCTCATACACAGTTTAGTCCCTAAACAGGGTAACAGACGTTACTTATTTTTTAACTCTCCCTTCTCTTTTCTCCTCTCTGACTTAAAACCTCTCTTCTCTCTTCTCACTCTTATCTCAAACCTCTCTTCTCTCTCAAATCACCACTATAACCATCGAAACATCATCATCGAGACCTATAGCCACCAATCAACGGTTAATCTGAGCTTCCCGCTACTGTATTTGAGGTTTGGCTTCGGGTAGGTTTGGTTGCAAGGTTTAAATTTGGTAGTTTCTGTGTGGGTTTTTTTTTTTTTTTTTTTTTTTTTTTTTTTTTTGAATTAGTGGTGGTGGTTTTCTATTTATGGATCTCTCTAATGATGGGTTTGGGTTTGAGAAGAGGTGGGTTTTGTTGAATTTTCTGATGTTTTTGGGGTGGGATTTGTGATCCTTGAGCTGTTTGGGTGTTGTGTGTTTTTGTATATGTGAATCGTTGTTTGTGGGTATGAATTCAAACCCAATCTCTCTTTTTGTTTTTTGGATACTTCTCCGATTTGGGCAAGCATTCTTCAAGGGACGATGACATCGATCTTATGGTAGGGCCATCTCATTGGTGATGGTGCATGGGTTTAGTTGTTTGGGTGGTTGGAATTGGTTTGGTTTGGCCATGGGTTTTGGATTGGTTTAATTTGGGTGGCTGTGACTGTAGGTCTGCGGTGGTTGTGTTCCTATTTATGGATTTGGTTTTGTGATGGTGAGGCAATGGTTGTGGTCTTGACAAGTGGATTTATGGGTTGTGGTGGGTTTTTTTGGGTGCAATTGGAGTTCGAACTATGGGTTATGTTGTGAATCAGGGCGTTTATGGTTGTGGACCTGCGGTGTTGTGGGTCTTGCCGTCTGAGTTTTGGTCACGGTGGTGGTTTGAGAGAAAAGAAGATGTTTGAGATAGAGTGAAAGAGAGACCAGATAGAAGAAACAGTGACAGAATAAGTGAAAAACTACCTTTACTAACGCCGTTTAGGGACTCAATTGTGCTTAGGGACTATATTGGTTAGTTTTGAGAAGTTGTGGACTTGCTTGGCATTAGTTCAAACCTCAGGGGTAGTTAATGAAATTTACCCAAAAAAAAAAGTATTGGCCCACACTACTTTTTTTTTTTTTTTTATCTTGTACCTACAATAAATTATTTTGTAAAATTTTTATGGGCCCATTGTTGTTTTACATATCATTGACCGACTTTAATTTTCCAAATGCGGTATTATTTTGAAGGTAGGTTTTGTATTTTATAGGCCCTTTTGGATACACACCACTGTTAGTTTCTTTAAAAAACCTTCTCCCCTCTCCCAGTATAACTGACAGAAATTTTCTAAGAATAAATGAATAAAAAAAATTTATTAACAAAACCTTATCCATGGTCCTGACTCATGATAATACCTGAGACTCCTGAGTCTGAGCAGTACAAGCACAAGACTGATCATATAAATATGGGCATTCCTTCTTTCAGTTTCTCCATGCACCTAGTGGTCCTTTCCATACTCACCTCTCTAAGCATTACGATTGAAGCAGCCCAATACCGCTACCATTTCTGTCCAAACCAAACCACTTCTCCCCCAATAGCACCTACCAGTCTAACCTCAACAACCTCCTCTCTTTCCTTAACGCAAATTCCACTTGTGAAACCGGTTTCTACAACACCACCATGGGTTAAACTCAAACCCCAGAGAACACAGTTTACGGCCTCTTCCTCTGCCGTGGTGACCTCACCACCAATGAGTGTCAAGACTGCGTTTCAACCGCAACCAAAGAGATTGTTCAGCTGTACTGCCCAGAAGAAAAGGAGGCCGTGATATGGTATGACGAATGCATGTTACGCTACTCAAATCGATCATTCTTCTCCATCATGGAAGACGAGCCGAGTAAGATTCTGTAGTGGAACTTTTTGGATATAGCAGAGCCAGATAGCTTCCTTCAGCTAACATTGGGTGACTTGGTGCCACTGGCCGTAAATGCTTCGTCCGGTGCTAAAAAGTTTGCTACCAAGGAAACCAAATTTACGGAATCGGAAACGCTATACAACCTTGTACTGTGCACCCCTGACCTATCCAGCTTTGATTGCAGAAGGTGTTAACAAACTTGTCCAATTCTTATGGTGGAAAGAGAGGGGGAAGAGTTTTGTATTCTAGTTGTAACATTAGGTATGAAGTTTTCTCGTTTTACCATATACAAGCTCAAGCTGTTGCCGCACCACCAAAAGGTACATATCCACTAACTTTCACCCTCATCTGTACTGATGAAACTTAATTACTTTACTAGGCCGCACTTCTTGTAACTGACAATCAACTGTTGTCAATAAAACATATATTGTTTTTGCAGGGAAAGGCAAAATCTCAACCGTAATAGCTATCTTTATCGATGTTACAATTGCTGCCGCTATGGTGCTAGTCATTCTGCTCTACTGCTTCCGAAGGAGGAAAGCAAGTAAGAAGTCCAATTCTATAAACGAAGTGAATTCTGGGATATCTGACGGCGTCCTAAATTATCATGGTATGCATGTGGTTTCAAAGTTCACATCATATATTCATGTCACTCTCCTTATTTTCAAAAGTCCAGGTGAGGGAATCATTTCATTAAGGATGTGTTAAATATTAGCATTGGTACACCATGTTGAATATGCTAGTATAGATGCAAAAGTGGAAGTATAAAGTATATAACACAAGAGGGTTATGTGGTTTAGCATAATGGCCTACATCCACGGATGGAACCTTAAAAGGTTACATCAATATTAGCATTGATATACCATATTGAATATGCTAAAATAGATGCAGAAGCGGAAGCATAAAATATATAACACAAGAGAGTTACATGATTTAGCCTAATAGTTTACATCCACGGAGAAAACACTAAATGGATATATGTCAATAATATACTAGAGTGTAGTACAAATCCTATATTACAATGAACTATAATATGTGTATATATAGTAGGCTAAACAATATGTGTATATATAGTAGGCTAAACTCTAGACTATAAGGATTAGGTTTAGGCCTATTACATTGGGTTAACATCTCTAAAAGGATATATTTTAAAAACTAAATAAATTAGAAATAATAAATTCCCTGCTATTTGTAGGTTAGACTTCTAGTAGAATTTGGAAGAGTGTTAAGTATTGGGGCAGCCAAAATTCCATAAGGGATGATAGGAATCATATTGTTGACTGGATAGAAAAACAATGTAAAAGAAAACTCTTGAAATGTGCCTGTAGTAAACTGGGGCTTAGTGTTGCTGTTTACCACATTTGGAGTCATAGAAATGCAATCATTTTTCAAAGATTGATTAAATAAAAGATTAGATTGTGGGGCTCATCAGAAAGCAAGTCAAGATTCGAATTGAAGGGGGTAGCATGTTCCCTAGATCCGCTGTAGATGGGGATTCACTAATTTTGTTCTTCAGAGAGCCTCGATTTAGATTAAGGATGCTACCTAGGCCTCCATTCTAGATTGATGAAGTTGTTTGTTGTTTGGTTTGCTAGCTATTTGTTGTTGAGTGTATTGGTTGTATTTTGTTTTGATTGTGCTTCAATTGTTTGCTGATTTTTTTTTTTTTTCATTTTGGTGTTGTAGTTCTGTTATGGTTCTGCAGGTTACAAGGTGGTATTGCTTTGAGTTGAGGTTCTTGTTGTTGTTGGTTTTTTGTTATTAGTCTTGCTTTAAGGAACCTAGTCTGATTTGTTGCTAGTTTGGGTTGTCTGTGGTTCTGTGTCTTTGTTGGTTCAACTGTTTCAATAAAGGTTCCGGATTATCAAAAACAAAAAACATCTGCGATGGTTAATAATTTATCAAAATTGATAAAGATTAAGTTGATTATGTACAAACTCTCACCTCATCATATTTGCAAACAATGCTCTTTGTAGTGTATGAAAGTTCACTTGGTGTATAAAACACTAGTGAGTGTTCAGACCCCTAATTTCAAAATAACCAACACAAGCTTATATTCAAACAATGTATGTGCGGAATATGAAATATAAGCAATACCCAATTTGACAAACTACTTTAACACATAATTAATCACAAACACAACAGCAATTAATGGTTAAAGAGTAAAGGAAGATAGATGCAAACACAAGGATAACACCGGCACATGTTATCGAAAAGGAAACCGAAGAACTCAGCGAAAAACCTCTCCGCCGCCCTCCAAGTGGTAAAATGATTGACTAGAAAATAAGTTGGGATATATGAATAGCAATAGACCCTCCAAGCCTAATCTACCCGATGCACCCAAGCCTTCCAAGCTTCTTACTCCAACAGGGTTATTCCTAACCTTGTCTTCTCTAACTTTCCGGATCCCGCAATAAGCTCCACATTGCATCCACCATCCTTAGCATCTTCTAATGCTTCCCAAGCTCCAAAAACAATCTCAACACTTTGAATGGGCGTGGATAGTGTTTGGGTACAAATCTCCTCTCAATTGGTATAACAATAGGAGAGGGAAGGAGAAGAAACTACAAAGATTTCTCTCTAAGAATGAGTAGCTCTCTCTCTCTCTAATAAGGTGGGTATGTTGTAGAAACCTCTCTTAGGGTTTTTCTCTCGATAGGCTCCTTACCATTTCTGTGAGTAATGAGGGTATATATAGTATGAGTGATGGGCAAATGGGTCACACTCAAAAATCCTCTAACCAGTGAAATTCGCAAGTCACTCGTGAGTCACCTGAGTTGCGAAAACAGCTGGCACAGCTAGCACATGACTCTTCAACTTCCACAGCTGGCACTTGACTCTTCAGCTTCTGGCATATGCTCCTCATGTGACTTTTAGCTGTCTTGATCAAATCTCCACCACTTAATACTAAACCCATTACAAATAAATCCTACAAAAATACAAGAAAATAAATTTATGCAATTACAGTACTTTTTGTCATGGAATAAGCCAACACTAATGTTATGAGAAAAATCATAACTTAACAGTATAATCTCTTACATTTATTTATTTTTGGATGTTTAGTTGCAAGTGAAGTAACAACTCTTGAATCCTTGCAATTTGATTTTGGGACGATTGAAGCAACCACAAACAAATTCTCAGATGACAACATGATTGGTGAAGGTGGATTTGGTAAAGTTTACAAGGTACGTAGAATCAATATAATCTTTACCATTTCTGACATAGAGAATGAATATGAGATGGAAAACTAAAGGAAAACATTTTGAATGGAAAAGCCACTATTAAAAGAAGGATTATATAGTTAGTGACTTACAAAACCTTTGTCTCGCCTAGACTTGTGCAACCTTTGCAAACACTCAGCTTGCCTTCCTATCATTGTAATCCCACAATATTTGGAATTCTTATGTACTAATCTTATCTAAACCAAAACCTTAACCACTTTAAGAACCTCTTGACGATTTAGTCAGTGAACCTCACTGAATTTTGGCTATGTGGTTTCAACCTCACCCTTGCTTACAATGGGAATGAAATATAAGTGGAGTAGAAAAAGTTGGTTCTTTGATCACTGAATTTTGGCTCCATGGTTTCAACCTCACCGTGCATGTTGGAGTAAAACTCTTGTATGATCACGGAAGGGCACGTGACCGAGACGCCACATAGTGACTCCCAACCCCTACTGTAGATAACAGTGGGAAGGTCAGTATCGGAAAAATCCGAAAGGATGACTTGGCGTTCCGAATGAATGCCTCGTCGAGAAAAGTTCTCCGAAAAGTCCTTACAGGCTTTATCATCATAGAACCTGACGTGAGAAGGAGTAGAATCAAAAAAAGATGCCCTAGAACGAAGAGGGTTCCGAGACAGAGTAGATTTATGCTTAGGTGGCATAGAGCAAGCTAACGCGTAGAGAGAGAGAGAGAGAGAGAGAGAGAGAGAGAGAGAGAGAGAGAGAGAGAGAGAGAATCAGAAAAGCACCAACACAGATCAATATAAGAATATAAAGAAATGAAGGTACGTATGCATGAAAAATGCATGAGCATGTGATATGCAATAGTAAAAACATCATAGGCTCAACCCAATCAAAGCCTAACAACACATAACAATTCAACATATATAACACACATCTATAATGCATGAAAATATAGTTAAAATGCAAATGTAATGCAATGCATGATGATTTAAAATCATTTAAACAAAAACCCATCCCAAAAATTGCACAAAAACTCCAAAATTTTGAAAAACCCCAAAGTTTATCAAAAATCCCAAAAGTTAGGTGAAAAATCATGAAATGCATGATAAAATGAGAGAAAAAGAATCATACCAGAGGAAGAAATCAACCTTGAGATCGAAGATTGAGTGGGAAAGTGATTTGGAGTGAGAGAAAGGTGTTTAGGAAGGTGAGAAGTCAGAAAGGATCGAGAAAGATTGAGGAGAAATGTCGCACGGATCCTATTTATAGGAATCTCAGTTTCTCAATGGATTGAGAGGTGTCGAGAGCTGCCAAGAATTAAAACGAGAGAAAATAGCTATCAAGAAGCTATCGAGAATCTGTCGAGAGGTGTCCACAGCAAAAGGGGCTCGATGGATCGAGAAGCTATCGAGCATCTATCGAGCATACAGAAACTTCCTCGATGGATCGAGAAGCTGTCGAATAGCTATCGAGATTGAATCTTAAGAATCTCGATGGATCGAGGTTGCGATAACAGCTATCGAGAAAGGAAGCTAAAAAGCTCGATAGATAGCCTAGCTGTCGAGAGGTATCGAGAAGCTGTCGAGATTGCTTAAAAACAGTTTTTCATAGAAGAGAAAAACACAAACATGAATGGAATCAAACATGCTACTCAATTAAAGATCCAAACAACATTTTAAGCTCTCAAAATCATCTCTCATCAAGAAAAATATCAAGCATTTAGATCCAAAAACACACACACACTAAACAAGTCTAACCAATTTTATATTTCAAAAACAAGTTAAGACAGTTTAGTGAGTATACATTAACACATGTATTTCTTGTGATAGTCAAATCACATTGTACCTGCACATGTATCAACAGTAGCAAAGAATATTGCGTGTTGTGTGTGAAAACATCGCAAGATTGCATAAGTGTTTACATGTTATGACGATTTGAGATATGAGAAAATCACTTTAACTCACACATAATCATAACTGTTTGATGGGGACTATCACCTTCGAGGTACATCCTATAACTCCCACATCTCCTAGAAGACACGCTTGCAATCATATATAAAGCATTTTATTCTTTTATTCTTTTATTTTTCTTTGCATATTATTCTTTTATTAAGCATATCATGCATGGGCATATAAGAGAAAGAAAAGAAATATCCAATTATGTTAAACTTTTGACATTACACTTTTGCTATGCCGAAGCATACAGATGTTATTTCATGATTGACGGGTAACAGTGGTGAGATGGTTATTTATGCCTTTCTCTTAGGATTTTTTAGTCATTCCCGTCAAAAAGAGTGATACGAATGTTAAGTACAAGAGATTACTTAATCTTACTCATCACAAACATGAGCCACAAAGCTCACTTGCTTACTTATGCATAGAGATGCTCATCTAAGCTACAAAAGATACAAAGTTTAGAAAACTTTGTTTCAATGGCCATCCAAGGTACACAAGTACCAATGTACACAGACACATACTGTTTTTTTATTTTTCTAATTTTTTTCAATTTTTTTTTTTAATTTTTATGAAAAACAAAATAAAGCAAAACTGAAAATAAACAAAACAAAAACATGTTAAGCAAAGCAAAGCATAAACTAGACTGACTCAAAACAAAAAAGCAAAACACACAAGTAATGCAAACTCAAAAACAAGAAGGGAAGAGAGAGAGAGAAAAAGTGACTAAATCACTTGAAGCCTTTTTTCCTTCCACACCTTGGAAGAACTTTTCCGTTTTACAAACCCTTGATCCGATGGTGAAGGGGAAGAATTGAAACCGTTCAAGTTTGAAAGGAACATGAGGGCTTTGAGTAGATCTCCAAGAGGAGCAAAGGAGGAAGGAAATTGTTTCTGGTTTCCCGATGAGATCATACTGTTGCTCTGTTGAGTGGCTAACCACTTGTAGCAATTAGGTCGAGTATGTCCAGCTGCTCCACAGTGATGACAAAGATGCTGCTTCTTCTGTTTAAGCTTTTGAGTGTTTCCCTTCTTAGCCCTAGGGTTCTTAATTTATTTCTTATCCAGCTTAGGGGGTGCTCCTAGGATAGATTTACCTTTGTCTATGTTCTCACTAGCTAACACATTTTTCACATCATTGTTCTCAAATTCATTATTATTAGTAGGAGAAACAAAAACAGTAGTACTAGTAGAAGCAATACCAAGAAAAGAGAAATCATACCCTAAACCGGTTCGATCAGAAGTAGATTTCTGAATGTTGAGCATCTCGTCAAGCTTTGCACTTGAAGTCCTCTCTAGCTGAGCTCTGACTTGAAACAATTCTGCCTCAAGCTTCTTGGTCTTCTCAACCAAGAAATTATTCTCAAAATCTCAGTACTCCAATGGTCTGATTGGCTTCATCAAACTTCATGGAGATTTCTTCTTGTTCAAGCTCCACTTCACTGAGTTTCTTGGTGGCCAACCTATACAATTTCTAATGTTTTTTCGAGACCTTGTATAATTTTGCATAGGCTGTGTGGATGTCATCTTGTTCATCCATTTTCTCAAATTTAGACTCCACCAAGTTCTCTTCTTCATCCACATCTTCAACAATCCCCTCAGTAGGATTTACAGTGGCAGTGAAGGCATTTAGGATTCCATCATCCTCATTATCAAAATCATCTTCAGGCTCGGTGTCGCTCAAAGTAGCAGCAGGTGCCTTGCTCTTCCCAATGGTCTTGAGATACGTAGGGCACGCTTGTTTCATGTGACCGAAAACTTGACACCCAAAACACTTTGGTCTTGAGGGAACAGTGTACTGATCGCCATCCCTAGTATCCTTCTTCCCTTTATCTTGGCTCTTGGCCTTTAGTGCCATGCTCTTACTTTTGCTCGATTTCCCGATCCTATACAAACCCAACTCATAGGTCTGCAGATTGCCAACCAGCTCTGTTAAAGGAATTTTGTCAATATCCTTTGATTCCTCAATCGCGGTGATCTTGGCATGAAATCTCTTGGGTAGAGATCTAAACACCTTTCTAACAATCTTGGGTTCAGGAATGGTTTCCCCAAGATTAAAGATTGAGTTCACTATGTCCTTGAGCTCGGCATAGAACTCATCGAACAACTTATCCTCCTCCATTTTTATCTTCTCAAAGCTGGTAGTGAGTCTCTGAAGCTTTGAATCCTTGACAGCCTTAGTTCCTTCATAGGTTGTCTGGAGGATGGTCCATGCTTCCTTCGCAGTTTCAGTAGAGGATATCTTCTTAAACTCCTCATTCATGACCGCACTGAATAACGCATTCAATGCCCTGCTGTTGAAATTTGCCGCCTTGATCTTAGCATCATCCCAATCGGCCGGAGCTTCCTTCGGCTTGGTCCAGCCTATCTCCACAGCTTGCCACACATTTTCATCTAATGATTGCAAGAAAGCTCTCGTGTGTACTTTCTAGTATGCATAGTTAGTGTCAAATAACGGAGGTATAATAAGAGACTATCCTCTATCCATGACAAACGGGGGTCAATGGATCACATGTAAAGATTAAAACCAAATCAAAGAATGCCTGCTCTGATACCACTTGATAGGCCAAGAACGTATTGACCCCTTGTGATGAATTAACCAATTAATTAGCCAAGTTAATTAATTAATTCAATTTGCATGCAATAAGCGTGGTAGCACAAATAAATCACCAAATAAGTTAAATGCAGCAGAAAATAAATTTGACACAGGTGATTTGTTTACGAATTGGGAAAACCACCGAGGCAAAACCCTACCGGGTGATTTTAAGGTCACCACTTCCGAGAATCCACTATTATCAAAACAAGCGGTTACAAGTAAAGGAATCCCAGTACCTTATACCAACTTACAGTTGAACCCTTACCCCAATACCCAATTGGACTTATTCTGTAGTGACAATCTCTCCTTTTCAATGCACGGCTCCCAGTACGTGACTAACCAATAGATGCGTGGATCCTAGTACGCGACTTAATCACCAACTTGAGAAAGATGTTGGCTGCAAAGTTCTTCAGTTCATCAACATGATGAAGATCATGAACCTCCTTGGTCACAAAACCCAACAGCGTATAAACCTAATAGCTTCTTCAAGAGAAAGACGAACTAGGGCAAATTCTATCTGTGGTCACAATTTGCATAAACAAAACTTTGCTTCACACTCGAGCCACCTTTGACGTCCCTTAAAATAATCCTTATATATGTTTAGGGTTGTGAGAAAAGAAAGCATAAACATGTACACACAGATTGGAATGAAATCAGATCAAAAAAACTGATTTTCATAAATCTCAACAGATACCCTATCTATCGAGCAGCTGTCGAGCATCGAGCTAGAACAGCCTTTTAATCCTCGATAGATACTAGTTGTCGAGCTTTAAAATCCAGCACTTCTTCACTTGATTCTTGGATAGACTTGTATGGTTTTAACACTAGAACTTGAAACCTTATTCCTTGAAGTATTAAACACATCCTAGATCTACCCAATTACAAGTAAAGTGCATTTTGTCAAAGGATTAGTCAATTCTATAATGACATATGTTCCTAACATGATTTACATATGTCCTAACAAATTTTATGTTTGGTTTTTTTCTTCCTACATTCTATGTTATAAGCTTGCTAGTATTTTAGATTTGTTGAAGATTTCTAAAATTCACATTTATACATGATGTCATAACTTAAAATTAATATTGAATTTTAGATCCAAGAAGGCGCTCGCAACTTGATTGGAAGACTTTCTATAACATTATTAGTGGGATTGCCAAAGGACTTCTATATCTTCATGAGGACTCCCGACTTAAAATCATTCACAGGGACTTAAAGCCTAGTAATGTGTTGTTGAACCATGACATGGTTGCCAAAATATCGAATTTTGGAATGGCGAGGATATTTTTGTGAAAACCAGAATATAGCTAACACCAAAAGAGTTGTAGGAACATATTAAGCTACTGCTTCTTTTATTTATATTCTTATTGGCTTTTTTAATAAAAAATAATATTAATGTTGGTATCCAAAAAGTGGATACATGGCTCCGAAATATGCTATGGAAGGAGTATTCTCTGTGAAGTCTAATGTATTCAGTTTTGGTGTAATGTTGCTTGAGATTATTAGTGGGAAAAGGAATAATGGCTTCTACCTTACAGAACATGCACAGACACTTCTTGCATATGTATGTTAACTTTTTTCTACTTGAATTAGAATTAGACAAAATGAAAATGGGATAACATATATGAAATATAACTCCATTTACAATCTAAATTAACAGGCATGGAGACTATGGTGTGAAGATAGAGTGTTAGAGGTCGTGGACAACTTCTTGATGGAATCGTGTTGGACATTAGAAATTGTAAGGTGCATACATATTGGACTTTTGTGTGTGCAGGAAAATCCACAAGACAGACCCACCATGTCAAATGTGGTAGCTCTGTTGGGAAGTGAATCAATAGCCCTTCCTAAACCAAAACACCCTACGTTCTTTGTGGATAAATTCATTCAGATTGATAAATTCTCCGTAAATGAGGCTAGCATTTCTAGCATTGTACCACGATGAAACCATACAGTTGTATAAGATTCATATTGGATCTTGCATGATGGTGAACTTAATATTGTAGCCTAAATTTCTACAAAATAGGAATAGGATTTGTATTGGGAAGGTCCATTTAATTGAGAAAATGATTGTTCTGTACGAAGTTATTAGATAAGATTGTATGTTGTTAACTTGAGTTTCAATTAGCTCAAATAAAAATTAAATCGTAATTAAAAAATGTGATTTTTTTGGGAGGGGGGGGGGGAGTTTTCATTTGTATAGCTAAAAAGCAAAATGACCCTTTCTTTTCTCCTCAAACCTTGTAATCCTAATCCCACTCGGCCACTTTCACCCCTACCATAAGGACAATCTTCGATGCCAAAAATGAGTTAGCGTGAGTTTGGATAGCAGCCACTGTGCGTTTTCAGCGTTTGTGTTTTTGGCTAGGTACCACGGTACTGTTCATGACCCAGCCAAAAACACAAAAATGCACATACCAATGCATTTTTTGGTCCCATGGCACTATTCACACCTTTAAAAATTATTTTGCTACAGTATTTTTAGTTTTCAGCAAATAAGCGATATCCAAACACACCCTTAATGTCCATGTTGTTCTCTTTGTGGGCTCGGCTTCTCACAGTGCATTTGATACGTAGGTCGTTGATGAACAAAGGGACCTTAATTTGCACAAAATAAACAAGAGACCTGGACATTTAGGCCCAGTATATCTTTCAGTCATATCTCAGGAGTGGGCCTACGGGATGACATGGACTATCCAGACTTTGGATTCAAACAATACTCAGGGTGAGTTTGGTATCAGCTTCAAGCTTTAGCTTTTAGCTTTTATGTACAACTTTTTAAAATCTTTTTTTTTTTTTTCTAGTTTTTCTCACTTTTTCAAAAAATTTCAAAGTACAGGTATACTTTAGCACACTTTCATCAAAAGCTTTTCAATAAAAAGTTAGATAAACTATTCCCAAATAGACCATCAGTGCTATTACCCATAATAAGACTTGTGGTGGGGGGTCTACACTAGACTAGTTGAGATAATGACACGTAGCAAAAAATGGGCATGTGTTATGACCATAATGGTTCCAGAGTGCACTAGGGCAGTAAGCCCAAGCCAAGTCCCTCATAGGATTAGCCACATTGTAATGACTAAGCTTATCAAACTAACCTCCAATGAAGGTAGTCGATTTGCTTCTAGCCCAATTGGCATCTATCACTCTCTTCAATTTTGGTGTTGCCTAATTACCAAATTTAAAAAATAAAAATAAAAAATCATAAGTTCTGTTTTCTTCCATCAAATCCCTTTTTGGAATCACATATTTACACGTACAATTATCTTTTATATTTTTATTGCATATAATTAAATTTGCTTTTATCTTTTATATTTTTTATTTCGTATATTTTTTATTACTAATTTGAGCATACAACTATTTTTTATATTTTTATATCATGTGTTACTAAATTTGATTTTACCTTTTAATGGTTTTGTGCGAAATCAACTAAATATGAAAAAGAATGTCATATTACAAATCAATTGTTATTTTTATATAAAATTTATGAAAATAGCCATATAAATTCATTTGATATAAATAACTGGTGCACCATATATGGATAATTAATATATAAAAATCAATGCATTTAGTATTTACCCAATTAATTAACACATTGACATAAATAAATAAATAAATATATATATATTATATTATATGAGATGGAAGGCTAAATGAAAATAATTCAAATTCCATCTTAAATTTTATGCATAAAAAAAATAAATGTATATGCTACTTGTCTAAGAGATTCATAACAAGTAGTGAGTATATAGCATGCTTAGGTTAATGCGAAGATGACATGTTGTGAATGGCAATGTTGATCCCATGTGAAAGTGATATTGCACTAATCACAGTTTACCACCTTAACAAGTTATGAGAAAAGTCATGAAATTTGTCGTGTATTTAGCATTATTTCTTTGAGAAAAAACTCATACTTTTGAAAGTTTGTGTGACCAATTAGTGGGTGCTTTTAATTACGACTTAATTAATTTTACACATGATTTCTTGCACTAAACATTCCTCTAGTACTTAATTTTTGATTAAAAAAGAAGCTTGTAACTTGATTGGAAGACATGCTATGACATTATTGGTGCAATTTCTAGAGGGAAGTAAGCATGGACACGGATGCAAGTAAGATACTGCGACACAAATTTTTTTGAAAAATTAGAACACAACACGGCGAGGATACGCAAATTAATTAATTATTAAATATATTTTATTTTTATTTTAGAAACTAGAATACAAACCAACGAATAAGATCCAAAAGAATAAATAAAAGATAAGTATGTAATTATTAAAGATTGAAACCAAAAAAGAAATAAAAGATAAGTGTCCTGGCCATATCCAGTAATTTTAAAAAAGAAAAGAAAAAAGAAAGGACATAGCTGGAACACACCTCCAAAAGTGTCCCAAACTTGTTCCGTGTTCGATATGGATATTGTTGGAAAAACACATGTTTGTATCACACACAAAACATACGCAGCGGAAAATTAACGGATCTACTTCATTCGCAATTGATAACATGTACTATGTAAATTTTAGAATTTAAGAACAAGAGAGCGTATCTCGGTATGGTGAAATTCAAAACCAAAGATTAGAAGTACTTGAGAACACTTTTAATCTTCACTCCAATTCCACTTATGCCCAAAAAATGTGGTCTCTCAATCAGTTTATATGTATGTGTTCAAGGGAGAATAAGAGAGTGGCTTACACTCACATACACACCATTTCATTCAATTACAAAATTCTGTATGTTTCTTTCCTTATATATAATTGATTATCTAATTGGGCTAGCCTTTTGGGCCATTCCAATTGGGCTTTAGTATGTGGCTTGGAGTGGGACCAAAAGGGACAAATGAGACTCTAGCTCCAATGGGTTTTGGGCATTTCTGTCAACTTTTGACAAGCCCAAAATTACCATTAATTATATTTAATGCCACTATATAAATATAATTGTACTCTAGGCCTTATTAATAAATTATATCCCAAGACTTAATTATACATACAACCTTTCATTAAAATATTCGTAGTAGTACAAAATTATGAATGTTGACTGCCACTTTGAAGATTACTACATCTTAATCCTTGAGTACACAGTTTAATCATTTAAGTTATTCACCATATATTTATGAAATCCAATTTCATAAATATATATACTTTAGTTACTTCTTACTAAAGTAGTTAGGTCTAACACTCTGAATAACTAAACCCATTAAACTTATCTCAAGGGAATATTTTATATCTCCGTTAAGAGATTATGAATTCCATATTGAGAAAATATATATTCTTTCAACACTAAATGTGGCTGCCCAACATACTGAGATTTTGATTATGACTTTAGATCTCACTCCTGATATATCAAAGCAACCTACACTTCATGATCAAGTTCATTATTCTCTCAGGATTGAAAGTTCATGTAAATAGAAGTCGTGAGATTTATTATTCATTTGACAGTCGTTAATATAATAATAAATCTCACAGTGGTCCAATTCAATATGTCTTAACACTTAAATCATATCAACTAGAAGTCTCCACTTCCATGATCAAGACAAATCATCTTAATTGATATGTTATAGTCTTCATAAATGAAATGTCCAATTTCATCACCGACTACGAACTAAAATTCTGAGTTTACAAAGAACTTGTGATTTATATCTTCTGTGACTAAATCACATACTATGCATCTCATGGACTATATGATAATGTTCAAATATTCATGTTACCATTATTTTAGATAATAATAAAAACAACTTTATTAATCACAACATAATATCATATATAATGTCATACATAACATCATACAATAGGATTTAAAGGGCACATATCCTAACAGATATGACACTCCAAATGAAGTGTTCGTGCTTCCTAGCCAAAGGACTTCTATATCTTCATGAGGTCTCCTGGATTAAAGTCATTCACAGGGACTTGAAGCCTAGCAATGTGTTGTTGAACCATGACATGGTTGACAAAATATTAGATTTGTGCAAGGATCTTTTGTGTGTGTGTATATATATTCTCAAGCTATTTTCTTATAGATTATAATAATAACAACAATAATTTCAGCACATAAAACAGTGGATACATGGCTCCAATGTACGCAATGGAGGGACTATTCTCTGTAAAATTAGTTGTTTTTAGCTTTGGTGTGATCTTGCTCGAAATTATTAGTATGAAAAACAATAATGGCTTCTACCTTGCACAGCATGCCCCAACACTCCTTGCATATGTACATTTCTTTATCCTCTTGAATTGACAATTTTCCTACATATAATCTCAATTGGGAAACAAAAATTTCTATAAAACATTACTGTTTAAACAATTAAACAGGCATGGAGACTATGGAATGAAGAAAATTATTTGGAAATTGTGGACCCTTAATTTGTTGACGGAATCAAGCCAGCAATCGGAAGTCCAAAGACTCATTCAAATCAGACTTTTGTGCACGTACGATGATCCTGCAGACAGGCCTACCATGTCCACTATGGTGGCTCTTCTAGGAAGTGAATCAATGGAACTTCCACCACCAAGACAACCTGTACTTTCTGTTGGTAAAGTGGTTCCAAGTGGTCAGTCTTCAACAGCTCCTTCTGTAAAAATGAACCTATTGTTTCTATTATTTCACCATGGTGAAGATTGACAAAGATGGGAACTGGATGCCATTCTGCTTAATGTACAAAAATTTCTAGAAGATAGGGAGGGGGACATCTTACCTAGACTAGATGCACATTAATTTCAAGTTTGAACACGGTGAAGGCAAGGAATGTGCACAAGTTTGTGCAGCAAGATGCGGCTAGCAACTTTTTATTTATTTATGGATAAATTGTTAGCCTAAAAAAGGTTATTCAGACAAATATTCAAGGTAAATGTGATGGTAATGTTCATACTATTTGTCGTGACGTGAGTGTGTTATAGTGGGACACACTTACAAATTACGATAGGCAAAGGATACCAAAATATTTGAAGAAAAATTCTATAGTTACAACATTTTCATAACAAATCATAACTAGTAAGTTATTATTGGTTTAAATTTGAATCTACAACTTAAATTACTTGACTTTAGTTCCGTGGAATAATAAACTTACTACTGCTGAAACACAGAAGTATTGAAATCTTAGATCAAAACATTATGTGAAAGTATTGAGAAAATGTTATAGACATAGTATTTCTCATAATTGAATGGTTAGTTGGTCCATGTCATGTGGCCTTTCATTAATATTTTTTTTTTTTTTTTAAATCAACGTTTTTGGTGTTTTTTGCTACTAAAAGTCGATTTTTTAATTATAAAAATTTACAAATAAGTAAAAAACTAAGGACAAATTGAGAAATAAGAGACTAGGATCCTATGAAAAAATATTGCTCTTTTTTATTCTTAGTTAGTTTCTTTCTCTTCTATATGCATGTCTGTGCTTCCTTCTTTTATTAGTTTAATTTTTTTTTTTTCCTTCAAAAATTTGATGGGGTGATAGTAGGTCCAAAGTAAATATATGTTTTATTCATAATCATATTTTTTTTCTGAATTTTTCCAAAAGGATGATAAGGACTCATAGATTTCATGCATTGAAAGAGAAATTATAAAATTTAGTACATAATCAATCATAAATGATTTTAAAATTTTAAAATAATGTGTAGTTCTATTTTGATAGATAAATTTTTAATATTTTTGGAAATATTTTGATAGATAATTGATTTGAAATATATTGAGCAACAATTATTTTCTACCTTTTTAAAATCAAATTGCAAACGTATCCTTTAACTTTGGGTCATTTTGACTTTGTTCCTTCAAATTTAAAATTTTGAATTTTGGACCTTGACATCATATACAACATTTTGATTTGAGTCCTTCCATGAATACCCATTACCAAAGAAACTCAAAATCAGGGTTCGCCCAACCACTAAGGCAGTTGGCATGGTTTTGAATATCGTTTCATTCCAATCAGAACAAGCAAAAAATCTTGTACCGATATGTAAACAAGAACAATGACCCCCCAATTCTACCACGGGTAAAATTACAGCCAATTCCAAACGTTTAAATCAGTTTCAACCAATATTGGTCAATTTTTTTTTTTTTTTTACAAGACAGAATTCTACTCTAGCCTAATCTAAGTGTATGTGTGTGAAGCTCTCTCCTGGAGACTTGAACCCCGGCTCTTACCCCTTACACCCCACAAGCACTTATACTTATGGAATGACTATCGCACCCAGGGTGTGCGGTGGTCATATTGGTCAAAATATTACCACTGCACACCCAATAACATTGGAATGATACAGAGAATATTGGTCAAAATTAGATTTGGGCGAACAATAGAAAAAACTTTTAGCCTATTAATTATGTTCTAGAGTATTAATTATCAAAAGGGGTGCAATTTGTCTCCCTCTCTTTCAACGGTTGGATTTCCTATATCCATGTGCCACATAAAATAGTTCTATATATAAACAGAATCATAAATAATATGTTATTCTAAAATATGTAGCTCCATATAACACAACCATAACATATAACTATTAATAACTACCATAACAATTAAATTTTATATTTAAAAATTTTAAAAAAAGAAAGAAAAAGAAATCACATTATGTTACATTTTTGTTCATCTCACAAATTACAGACTAGTATTGTAAATTTGGGATTCAAGTGATTACTAAGCGCTTAACGCTAATACCATATTTTGTGATAGCCCTTGTTCAAATCTTACATTCCTCTCCCCACTATTTATCTATCAAAAAGAAAATAAAAAACATGTAAATTTACTAATCATGTGATAGGCCAAAAATGGATTGACCCCTTTGGCAAATTAATTAATTAATTACCCAAGTTAATTAATTGAGTCAATTTAACATGCAATAGCATGGTAGCACAAACAAATTACCAAATAACTAAATGCAACAGAAAATAAATTTGACATAGGTGATTTGTTTACGAATGGGGAAAATCACCGAGGCAAAACCCCACTGGGTGAATTTAAGATCACCACTCCTGAAAATCCACTATTATTAATCACAAGCAAGTAAAAGGAATCCCAGTACCCAATACTACCCTACAGTTGAACCCTTACCCCAATACCCAATTGGACTTGTATTGTAGCGGCAATCTCTCCGTTCAATGCACAAATCTCAGTACATGACTAACTAATAATGTACAGATCCCAGTACGTGACTAACACACCAACTTGAGAAAGATATTGGCTGCAAAGTTCTTCAATTCATCCAAAAATGAAGATCAGGAAGCTCCTTGGTCACAAATCCCTTGGCATAAAGACGCAGTAGCTTCTACAGAGAAGATAATGACCTAGAGCAATTTTTGTCTCCGGTCACAATATGCATGTATTATCACTTTGCATCACCTTGCATCCTTGTGACAGCTCTTAAAATAATCCTTATATATGTCTAGAGTTGTGAGAAAAGAAACTCTACATAAATACTCAAGGATATGCGTGTAATCAGATCTGGAAAACCTGATTTCGTAATTCTTGATAGATACAGCTTATGTCAAGCTTTTGTCGAGTTTCAACAGTAATTGTCGATAGAAAGAATTTTGCTGAGACTTTTGTTGAGCCTTAATGAGCAGCACATTCTTCACTTGTTTCTTGGTCAGATTTGCATGGCTTCAATACTAAACTTGAACACTTGTTTCTTGAAGTACTAAACCCATCCTAGATCTACCCAATTATAAGTAAAGTGTGTTTTGTCAAAGGATTAGCCAATTACATAATTATGTCCCTAACATCATGAATCACAAATCGTGGAAAAAGAAGTCTACGATTACCAAGGGGAAAACCATAAATTTTTGTCTAGGGAAGCTAAGACTAAACTATCATTTTGAATCTCCATTCAAGTAAAAACTCAAAGCACTGTGAGAGTATCATATCTTTCTAAATCCTTTTGAGTATGCAAAAATATCCTAGTTTGCAAGACACGTGTATAAAAAATATTTTAGAAAAAGGATTCAACATCTTGACCTTAATGTGGCAATGTGGCGTTATGCTATAAGAGTAAATCATTTGGCATCAAATTTAACTCTTCTTTAAATAATCAAATGGTTGAACGTACAAACATAAGAAGAAAATGTATTCATCAATGGATAATTAGTTGGGTTTATAAATTAATAAGATAAAAACAAAAATTTTAAGCCACAAGATAAATAAATTGAAATTGAACTGAAATATAATTGAAAAGGGGAGAAAAATTTTGTAACTCTCAAGGTTGTAAAGTCATTTTCCCTTAACTTCAATTAAGAAAACACTTTATTAAGAAGAAAAAAAAAGTAGCTGAATATTGGGTTTGGCTTACATCCAATATTTTTTCAACAGGAATATTCTTTTGTTTTAATGAGAAGGCGCCACATTACCCACTAACTAAATAAAAGGTGGAGATTAAAACTCACTACCACTTGCCATTGTGTATTTAAAACAAAAGGAGACCTCTAGTTAAAAACGTACTAGAGGTAAGCTAAACCCCTGAATAAGAATGTGAATGTGACTATAAGACCACTATATGAGACCATGAAATGGATGGAAGTCAATGAAGAGTATAAGACTGAGAAAAATTGCACCAGGTTGAGAATCTTTTAGAATTGAGTGGTTCATGGATGGAAAGTAGAGTACGGGAAGGGGAAATTACTAGAAAATTGAATGAAAGCTTCTAAAAAAAGCTAGTAAATAAATAAATAAAAAAGAGAAAGGAAGAAGGGTTGATTGGCTAGAGGCTAAGAGCATTCACATCAGTGGGTGCAAAATAGAAAAAGATGTAAAATTAACACAATTTGGCCCAAAACTTACCCATATCAGATTGTGCAAAAGTGTGTAAATATACAGGTTATGATAATATACACATTAGCTACAGTAACTGTGTATATTTACATGATTACTGTAGCTATTTATTTAATATTTTATTAACTTTCTCTTTTCGGTTTTACACAGTTATTGTAGCTGTATATTTAATATTTTATTCAATTTTACTTTTCTCTCTCCTCATAGCAAACCAAGTCTCTCTCTCTCTCTCTCTCTCTCTCTCTCTCTCTCTCTCTCTCTCTCCCTCGTCTCTTCTATAATTGATTGTATATTTTTATGATTCTTATATGTAGAAAATTACTTTTGTATTATAAAACGACATGTAATCACATTATATGTTCAAGGAAATATACAACAATTTTGCTCCATTATTTGTTTTCTTTCATGGTATCAGAGCCATACATCTTGCGACAATGACGAATTCTTTTACTATTCCAAATATCTCTCATCTAGTTTCTATCAAACTTGATCATACAAATTACATTCTATGGCTTGCGCAATTTCTTCCGTTTCTAAGAAGCATTGATTTGATTGGTTTTGTTGATGGAACAAAACCTTGTCTTGAAAAGTTCCTTCTTAATGCAGAGAAGAAAATTACAAATTCCATCGATCTAGATTTCATAAAGTATATCAACTCCACCTCGCATTGGCTATGCTCTCTACTGTTTCTTGACTCGCTATGTCTTGTGATGTGTGAATGCCTCTTGAAAAATGCTCGGTCTCGATCTCAAGTTTTGCAACTCAAGCACCAATTTCAAACCACAAAGAGATGAAATTTTTTAATTTCTGGCTATGTTGATAAGATTAATTCTATTGCTCACATTCTCGCTATGGCATGCAAACCCATTGATGAAGAAGATATCATACTTCTCCTATTGAATGGAGTTGGACCAACTATTGAATCCATTGTGAATTCAATTAAAACTAGCAGAGGGGCTCTCATCCTTGACAACGTGGTTTGTGTTCTCTGCAGTGTCAAAGCTCACTTGCATAAAGTTCAGAGTCTCAACATATCTTATTGTCACCGCTCTATACAAGAATAATTCAAAACACAACCAGAAAGTTGGAGGAG
The DNA here is from genome assembly GCA_030021035.2 of Notholithocarpus densiflorus. NCBI lineage: Eukaryota > Viridiplantae > Streptophyta > Magnoliopsida > Fagales > Fagaceae > Notholithocarpus > Notholithocarpus densiflorus. The sequence goes on from JARYZH020000147.1 coordinate 812,113, forward strand.
TTAAATCTTGCTCAATCCTTAGATCATAAAAGTTTTTACCTTTTTACCTTTTTTATATATTTTCATCCCAACCCTTACCCTCAATGACTGAGATAAAGTGTTAAAAGCATTGCTATGGATTTTATTCTACTCCAACAAGAACAAGTTGAAAATACCGTACCAATAAGCAAATCGAAACGAGAAACACCCCCCCTCCCCCAACCCATTCTAGGTCATTTCAACCAACTCCAATTAAATTCCGGTTCTCCCCAAAAAAAAAAAAAAAAAGACTATGTTATTTTGATTTCATTCTTGTTATTTCACTAATAATAAGTAATTATAAGTGTAAAATATGTATTGCATTTATATTTGTATTAGCGATAATCCCAAAATGATATACCAAAATTGATCAATACCAAAAATATTACATTCTAAAAAACAAACCTGAATGGGCACTGAAACAAAATTGACATCATTAGTAAATGTCATAAAAAATTAACTTTTTACCGGGATCCAAATCCATGGTTATTTTAACTTGTAGATGTCGCCCCACCCCCAGTCCTGTGACACGCCTAAACCAGTTCAGCAATTAGCCAGGTCCCACCCCCCCCTCTTCATCTCTGCTAGAAGTGGAACCAGAACCAAAATAATGGCCTGATACTAAAAACAGTACACACGACCATGCAAGGGCAACAGTTTATCTTTAAAACCCAAAAAAAAACCTAGTTTTGTCTCTGAGAAATTTTTATCAACCACGACGTAGATATTATTGCAAATTAACACTAGTTCAACTCAAGTGAAGATGACATTGAAATCCTCATCATTATGGGGTTACAATAACTTCACATAAAATGATACATTCCAAGTTGATTGGAAATCAGTTCCACTATCTCTCAAGCTACACCACCATCCTTGGCCAATGCGGGGAAGGGAGGGAACGATTCAAACAAAATCAAGTATAGAACTCAGGCAAACTAAAAGAAAAACAATCAGAGCCTTAAGATACCATATGGAAGTGGTCCCATCCCATAACAAAGAGTGATCCTAACAGTTAGTCATTGCAAACATTCAATCCCTACTATGAGTGGACCTTATTTCCCCTCCTCCCTTATTCACCTTTCTTCCTGATAGAATTGACTCTTGCCTTCTTGATGTGTTTTCTTCCCTTCCATCTTCTCTTGAATTTGGCTCAAATTCATCCTCATTGTACCTTCTTGACCTCTTCTCTCCAATCATTAACTTCTCTCGACTTCCATGTAATTCATCGTCTTCATGCCTTCTCGGTCTCTTTTCTTCTCTCTTAGGATCTCTTGACTTGGACTCATATTCGTTATCATTGTACCTTCTCAATTTTTCCTCTTCCCTTCTATCATGATCTTCTCTTGACTTTGGCTCTAGCTCATCGTTATCACGCCTTCTCAATCTATTTTCTTCCCTTCCACCTCTAGACTTCAGCTCATATTCATCATCACCTTGTCTTCTAGATCTATTTTCATCTCTCAACTTCGGCGGAAATTCATTGTCATCATGCCTTCTTGAACTCTTCTCTTCCCTCCTATCATGACCTTCTCTTGACTGTAGCCTGAACTCATCATCACCATTCCTTTTTAATCTCTTCTCCTCCCTCATATCCCTTTGCCTACTATTGCTCTCAAAGGCCCTATCACTACCCTTTGCTCTGGAGCGCAAATCTTTATCATCCCGACTAAAACCACCTTGAGTCATAAGTTCGCGAACAGGATTTGACGGCTTGTTTTCAAGTCTTTTCTCGCCTCTTGTTGGACCCTCAAACTTGTCATGTCCCCAACCTGTATTTGCAGCTCTCTATGAATAGAAAGAAGAAAGTATATATAAGCACCTTAAAATATGACAAATATGTAAAAGTAAGCATAGAACAAATTTTTCTCCTCTCCAAAATGTAATAAAACACCAATACTTTTAAAAGAGAGAATAAATAGGAAGCAGATAGTCTTTTTTTAGTCATGAGAAATAAAAACCAACTCCCTGATGCGGAATTGAAAACCAAATCATAAACTTAGATTAGTAAAATTTATTGAATGTCGCTCATTTAAGGCATATGAATATTATGTAACTTTGCTTGTCAAGCATATCTTAGACTTAGTAGTTTTGGCGAGAAGTTGGTTGGGTAAGCTGTGGTATTGTTTAATGGGTCTGATCATTGGTCTTGGTCAATATAGGTAAGTTTCTAAATGGTCAGGTCCCAGATTGCATGGCAGTTTAATGCCAAAAAATAAAAATAAAAAAACTTGCTTGTTTTCCATGCATGGATAATCTAGATAGATTATATGATTTTCATGACAGCAATGACGAAGAATGAACTAACTTTCAGCACCTTGAATCAATTTGTATGGTGTGCTGACATACATTATCTGTGTGAAGCAATCTCTTTTAAGGTATGAATGTCTAAGGTCCCTAGGCTAGATATTTTTTTCATTTTTGTCAAAGCATATGTTTCGCCTCTGAAAAACTACCAGAATTTTAAGGGCCTGTTTGGTTAGCTAAAAAAAGCACCATTTTTTATTTTCATTTTCAGTTTTTAATGGGTCCCACCACTAAAAAAACTGGTTTGTTTTTAGCATTTGTATTCAGTTTTCATTTTCAATATCCTAAAAGTTGGATTTGAATACAAAAAATGAATACGACTTTTTAGCATTTTCATTTTCTATGAGTACGAATATAGTGGCATATTCGTAAATATTGTGAAAACACAAAGTTACTTTTTTTTTTTTAGTGATGTGATATGCGTGAATGAGAAAAGTTACTTTTTTTTTTTTAAAAAAAAATAGAAAACAATGACCAAACTCGGGTATGATGTATTCTATACCCAAATTATGTATTTAAAACAACTTACCAAACACTATCAAATGTGAAAATAAGTGTTTTTTTCTATAATCAAATTCAGAATTTGCATATAGAATAATAGAAATGAAAAGTGAATACACCACTCTTTGAAACCAAACAAGCCCTAAGTTCCCTTCAATATTTCATGAGTCAAATTGGTCCCTTTGTTTCCAAAAAAGCTTCATTTCGATCTTTTTTCCATACTCCATCTGCTGGAGTGACCAAATTGGCCTAGCAGTTTTTTCAATGAGGTGGCACAATTTCAAAACTAAAAAGACCTGATCAGCAACCAACAAAATGGTTCACTAAGCCCCATCCCCCAAAATAGAGAGAGCGCACTCTGGTTGCTAATTAGGCTTTTTTTAGTTTTAAAACAGTGCCACATCAATGGATGGGGAGGGGGGGGGGGGGAGGGGAGGGGTGAGAGGTGCTACATCAGCCAATTCCGTTACACTCTAGTAGACAGTGTAGAGAAAAAAGACCAAAATGAAACTTCTCAAAACCAATCACCAATTTGAAATGCAAAATCTTCAAGGGACAAACTAGATATTTAGGCTCTTAGGCCCTGTTTGGTTCTAAAAAGTGATGTATTCACTTTTCATTTTCTCTTTTCCGTATTCAAATTCTAAAATTGAATATAGAAAAAATTACTCATTTTTACATGTGAGGATGTTTGGTAAATTATTTTGAATACATAATTTAGGTATAAAATTCATCATACACGATTTGGCATTATTTTCTGTTTTTTTTTTTTTTAAGTTACTTTTTTCCCTTACACACACACATCAATCAGGTGGGGCTCTTTGCGTTTTCACAATATTTACAAAATTGCCATTGTATTTATTTTCCATGAAAATGAAAACGTTGAAAAGGTGTTTTCATTTTTTGTATTCAAATCCAACTTTTAGGATACTGAAAATGAAAACTGTGTACAAGTTCTTAAACCAAACAAGTTTTTTATGGTGAGTCCCATTGAAAATGAAAACAGAAAACACTACTTTTTCAGCTAACCAAACAGACCCTTACTCTCTGACTTTAATCTAGCTTCCTTCTAGCATTCTTCTGGCCCTTGGTCTCAACCCAAAGTCTCTCAACTATCATTAATTACATAATAAAGCATCCTAGCCTCATTCTCTAAATCAGCTGTAGATCTTATTGTCCTCGTCCTTTGGTGCTCAATTAAAGATCCTGCATCAATTTTAGCCTTTTTTGTCTGAAGATAAGCTGTCTTACATCAATATGGTTTTAGAGCTGTCCTAATTTATAGACTCCTCTCTTTCACAACACCCTCAAAAAAAGGTGGTACCTAGTGCACAAAACTCCCACTTTTGCGGGGCCTGGGAGAAGTTATTGGTAGGTAGCCTTACCCCCATTATTATTATTTTTTTTTTTGAGAGGCTGATTCCCAAACTCAAACCCACGACCTATCACTTTTGGTGGAAGGCACTTGCCATCACACCAAGGCCCAACCTCATTTCACAACACCCATTGATGCAAGAGGCAGTGAGAAGGATTTATTTTATTTTATTTTATGTATCAAGGGCAATTTTGTAATTTCTTAATATTCTGGAATGGCTGTGCTTATATAGTCCATTGGGTCTTACTTTAGTTTTATTTTAAGTTTGGTTATTTAGTTGGGCTTAGTAGTAAAAGTCTAAGGAGTCCAAGTCCAAGTCTTATTAGGGTTTTAAGAAATCCTAGTTCAACTAGGATTAGGTATTATTAGACTTCTATTTAAAGAATTGTAGTGTTTTCTGTTGAGATGATTAATGTTTTCAAAATTTATGCCAAGGAACCCTAGGTGTGATGCTTAGGAAGTCTAGGTGTAATTCCTAGATATTTATCTGTTCCTGATCACAGCACAGGAATAGCCACCCAAACCTTGATTGTTCTCCTCTCCCCAAACCCTGCTACTAATCCTTGTCCCCTTTGGAAACCCTATTATCCCTCTTATTTTCTAACCTATTTCCTAGGAATGCAAGCACGGTGAAGAAGGATTAAATTCTCTCTCCAATACCATCCATGAAGTTCAATAGCCCATTTAGTCGTACCATGCTAACAATTACATAACCAATGATCCTAATACGCTATAATTGATACACACAACTTTCTCCAACTGAAAAAGATCTATTAGAACTAAACATAAGTGGTTCACCACAACATATATAGTTCAGATCAATGGTTTGGCACCCTACAAGTACAATCTAATTCAATCTATCCAACACAACCAGCTACATTGAAAGTTGGCATGATATGAGGGTTTAAATTATCATTATTGTCCAATATACAACAGAATTAGCAGGCCTAAATTTCCCAGCTTACAGTCTATAACCTGAGTGTTAGCAGTTCATATAATCAATCAGAGCAGACTTTAAGATTCTATTCATTAACTTTGTAATACAATAACAATAAAAAGCAAAAAAAAAAAACTTCACTCAAAACTAGGAACTATTTTCAGACTATTCCAGTTTTTGCACTACCTAAAATGTTGGTCTAATGTATGATCGAGTGAAAACTTTCATAACCATAACTAAATAATCCAAATTATGGAACTAATTCACTATTCCTCTTACTTGCTCATCGTGAGAAAATTTGCATCCAGCTCCACGAGTACATTCACCTCTTTGAAAAGCACGACACACGCCTCGTTCCTCCCTCTTCTTCTGCTCTGCCTCTTCGTCTTCTTCCTCTTTCTTTTTATAACTACTAACATGATCAACCCTAATAATCCGACCTAAAACCTGTGCTCCATTCAAATTATCTAAAATAGCAGCAACAACAACAACAATAACTAACTAATTATCACTTTTATAATGTGCAGTATCATTTGCACGAAACTGAAAAGAGAGATTGAGAGAAACCAACCTACAGCAAGATTTGTACTTCTCTGGTCCTCATAAGCAACAAATGCGAAACCTTTGGATTTTCCAGTACCTTTGTCTCTAACAAGGTTAACATCAACGATCTCTCCATACTGAGCGAAAATTGCAAGGAGATCGCCTTCGGTGAGATCAAAGGGAATGCCTCCAGCATATACGTAAGCAGAGTCTTTGTACTTGGCGTGCCATGAAGCTTCTTCAGAGATCCCTAATGCCGCTTCTCTGGAATTGATATTCTGGATGCGTTTTACAAGGGTTAACGGATTCATCGCTTCTGTGTATCAAAGATATGCCCAAATTATTAGACTCGATTCCTACTTAAGGAATGTCAAACACCAAACTGGTGTCAACTATCGTCCACAATCTGAACAAAGAAGAAAAATCTGCTGATATATGGTAAAATAAGAGGACTATTTTAAGAGGGACTAATAAAATGAAGAAAAGAGAAACAAACAAAATCAATAAAAACCAAGTATCTCTATACATTGAATGAAATTTGGGGTTCTTTAGGGGTAAAGATGAGTGCTTACCTTTGGGTTACGGTTCGACGACGAGAGAGCTCCTCCTCCTTGTTGGTTGGTTTTAGATATGTTGTTGGGCCTGTTCCTCGGGCTTAACTCTTGGGCTTTGGTTCTCGGGCCACAATTATCTTACTGCTGAATGTGTATTATGTGTTTCACATTATGACTATTTGTATAGTAATTATTTATTCTGATATTTTTCTTATCGCTGGAAATGAATCAAAGTTTGCTTATCGCATTTGTTTCACTTATTTGGATTTTGGGCATGATTATAGTGGAAGAGATGCACCAGTAGCTATTAGTCTTCTCTGTGCCAATGTTGAGTTTCGGACTCGACTACCAAAAAAACTCGGTTTAGTAAGGCAAGCACTCTAGCAACAGACATGTGACTACTCACAAAAAAGACCATAAGATTTTCAAATAAATTTAATTGAGAGAGAGAGAGAGGGCTCTAACCCATGATTGTATGAAATCCTAACCAAGAGAGAGATCCACACTACCAGTAGCTATTCAGCTTCTTTGGGCCAATGTTAAGGAGTCTAATCAAGAAGAAAATGATGAAACATATAGAAATAGTAAACAACGAAGAATTTTTTTTTTTTTTTTAATTTTTATGTGGTCTAAACATGCCTCAAAACAACATAGTTTTGGATAGAAATAAAAAAAAATTTCGTTTTGGGTTTAGGACCTTTAGAGCAATCGCATCAGCTCATGCAAACTTTTCGTCTATTTTGCACACAAAAAAACTATTTTTTCTATTTTACACATCTATTTTTACAAAACACTCACATTAGTCTATCTATTTTACACATCTATTCAATAAAATATTCATTATTTTACAATTTTTTATTAGAGTAAATTACTACTTTCCTACCTGTGGTTCGGCTGAAATTTAAATTGCTTACCTGTGGTTTAAAAGTTGGCACTTTACCCACTTGAGGTTCACTCTGTTAAGTTTTCGTAACCCACCTCTGTACTTTTGCCGTCAAAAACACAAAAAACATAATAAAAGCATAAAAATCAAGATTTAAAATCATATTTCTTAAGATGGTGAAATTTTGGATTAAGAACATTCTTCCTCTTCATAAGAACATTTTCAAGCTTATCAATCCAAACAAAACTGTCAAGGGGATAGAAAAGATTGAGAAAGAAATTTGTGGTGTATTTGATTTGGTTTTAATTTTTGGTTGCAGTGACTATGGGTTTATTTTCAAAATTTATGGGTTTAATTTTTGATTTATGTGTCCAAATTTATGGGTTTAGTTTTTGGTTTGGGTTTATGTTCAAAAATTCTGGGTTTAGCTTTTAGTTTCTAAATAAATTGGTATGGTCTAGAGAAAGATTGGCAAGTCTTCTAGGCTGTAAGATAGGATCCGTTTCTGCCAAATTAATTTTGTGGATACGGCTTGGATCTTTATCTTCGCAATTTGGAAATTGGTGATTGAACAGATGCGGACGTTGAGCTTCGAAAAAATTGTATTTGTCAAGAGGGGCGCATGATTCCTCTTTTAAGCAACCTACTTTTCTTCTATCTTTGATATGCTGATCCATGTGGCTCATATGTAAGATAAATTGAAGTGCAACTTCTTTATGTTATTCATGTTTTGTTCCTTTCTATGTATCATGTCATAAAGTGAAAATTTAGGACCCCAAAAAAAGGCTAAACCTAGAATTTTTGAGCATAAACCCAAACCAAAAATTAAACCCCATAAATTTTGAACATAAAGCCATAGCCACTGCAACCAAAAATTAAAACCAAATCAAATGCACCACAAATTTCTTTCTCAATATTTTCTATCCCCTTGATAGTTTTGTTTGGACTGATAGGCTCGAGAATGTTCTTATGAAGAGAAGGAGTGTTCTTAAGCCAAAGTTTCACCATTTTAAGAAATATGCTTTTAGATCTTGATTTTTATGTTTTTGTTATGTTTTTTTGTGTTTTTAACGGTGAAAGTACAGAGGTGGATTACGGAAGCCTAATGGAGTAAACCTCAAGTGAGCAAACTGCACAATGCCAACTTTTAAATCATAGGTAGGCAACTTGAATTTTGGCAAAATCACAGGTGAGTAAGTTGTAATTTGCCTTTTTTTTATTATTTCCTCACTCACTACCCCTCTCTCTCACATACCCAACACTACTAGGAGTGGCAAAATTGGACACGATCCGCGAACCTGACACGACACAACACGAAATTAGCAAGTTATAGGTTGAGTCTTAATGGGTTCGTGTCATATTTGGGTTAACACAATTGACCCATTTAATAAATGGGTTGGGTTAGTGTTCAACATATGGAACTCATTTGACATGTTTGACCCGTTTAATTAAATGACATTTTACCAATATACCCTTCAAACCCTAGATATATATGAACTTATTTAATTTTCATTTAATTATTTAAGCACATTTCCTAATTGATAACATTTTTATAGATTTGAGCCCAATATTCCAATTCTACCTAAACTTTTTTTTTCCTTGATAAAAAATTCTATCTAAACTAAATATCTCAACATACAAAAATATATATCCAAGTAACAACATAATTTTAAACTATTAACATTTATGGGTTGGTAAAAAGTTTAATTTTCGTGTCCATTTGGAAACAGCTTATTTAGCTTAAACCGAAAACTTTTTGCTGAAAATATTATAGATAAAACTAAAAGGAACTTAAAATAGTACAGTGAAACCCATGAATAGTACCAAAGTACAATAAGATCTATAAATAGTAACAAAAATAAGTTAAATAGTAAAAAAAACTCGCTTTTTAAGCCAATACCTAATGCACATTTAAGCTCATTTCCTAATTTAATAACAATTTTATAGCTTTGAGCCAAATATTTCAATTCTAACTAAACTAAAAATTTCAACATACCAAAATATATCCAAGTAATCTATTATGATAATAATAATAATAATATTAGGTAAAGCAGAGAGAAAATCCAATTAAATTTCAAATTGAAATTCAATTAGAGTCTAATTTTGCGACATATGTCTCATCTAATCTAAATTTTAGAATTTTGTGCTAAGTGAGTTAATTTAGTGTAAAAATTGAATTTCAATTAGAGATTAATTTTGCGCCGTGTGTCCCATTTAATCTAAAATTTTAAAATTTTGTGCCAAATTAGTTAATTTAGTGTAGAAAACGATGAGTCCAATATAATAAACCATAAAAAACATAATCATATAACTAAAATTTATAAGTCATCTATATATATATATATATTAATAGGTAAAACTTAGAAAAAATTGAATTAGAATTTGAAATTATAATCCAATTTTGCGCCATGTGTCCAAATTTATGTGGGAACTATACCATAATTATCCACTTAAACTTGTGCCATATGTCTACTTAAGTTTTTTAATTTTTGTGTCAAGTGAGTTAATGGGTGCAAAATACTAAGAATCTAATATTAATGAACTATAAACTAAATAAATAAAACTCACATATACTCAATAAAAATCACCACATGTATTTCTCAAAAAAAAAAAAAAAAAAAAAAATCACCACATGTTTCTCAAAAAATAAATAAAATAAAAATCACCAGATAACTAAAATCACCACACGTTCTATCTTATTAAAAATTAGAAAAAAATGATCATAAGTAGTATTAAATTTAGGTAATAATTTTAATATGTGACTAACCATGTTTACTTTAAAAATATAATTTGACTAATTATCTATATTTTATGATAAAAATTGTATTTAATTTTAAATATATCTATATGTATGCATGAATGCACGTGTTACATGCTTTAAAAAAAAAAAAAATTTGACTAATTATTTATATTTTTATAATAAAAATTTTGTTTAATTTTAAATGCATCCATGTGTTTGCATGGAGTTACATGCTAGTACATATAACTTTAAACTATTAATATTATGGGTTGGGTTGGGTTGAATCACGTGAGTTACGCATTTTCCCAACTCGAATGTCCTGATCCAACCCAAGCTTTACAAAAATTTAACCCAACTTAATCCATCAATCCAACAAAAAAAAAAAAAAAAAAAAAAAAAAAAAACTCAAGGCATTGTGGTTACAAGTCTCAATTTTACTTTTGAGTTACAATTTTTTCCGAACAATGTTAGAGACACAAAAAAGTTCACAATTTTTGCTATGACTTGTCACGTGATAGGTGAGTGGTAGATATAAAATTGTGAGTCTACACTTTCACCACTCACAACTCACCATGTGGTGAATTGTAGATTTTTTTTTTTTTTTTGTTTTTAGAATTTTTCATTTTTTTCTCTAAAAATATACCTTAACAATTATGGATTAAGGACAAAATATAGATTTTCAAGAGCCTCCATTGATTTTTATTTACGAAAACAACCACTTGGTTTGAGAGGGATTGTTTGTATTAATAATTTATATTTGCATTTTTAATTTTCAGTTTTTTTTTTTTTTTCAAGTATAACTTTTTCAAACAGCTGAAAATAAATCATATCAAATGAACATTGAATAAAATTGAAAAAACACTTTTGAGTTATAAACTTGTCCTTAAATTTTGTCCCCCCAAAAAAAAAAAAAACGCTCGTGCCATTACTGTGCATTCATTCATTCAGTCAAGTCCAAGGCCAAGGGAGAGAGAGAGAGACGGACAAGACAACACAAACACAACACAGCTCCTCCAACCTGAAACTTCACAATCCTCAAACAAACACTGATCGTAAAACACTAGCTAATTTGCTTCTTCACGCAGATCTCAATTTATTACAAAACACACACAAAATCTCAAACAAAACTACAAAACTACATAATACACAAACCCTAGTCCATAAACCAAAAAAAAAAAAAAAAAACTAAGGTTTCATTCCCCACATGTCTCAGCTGCTGGTTTTGAATCTGGTTCTGTGTCTCCTGCTCTTCTCGATCCCAAAAACGACATCGTCGTCGTCGTCGTCGTCGTTGTCTTCGCCGTCTCGGTCGCTCCTTCGTTCGATCGAAGACAACAATAAAAACGACAACGTCGTCGCTGATCTCCACCCTCACGATTACGCTGTCGACATAAACGTCACGAATTTCGATGCTGTTCTCAGAGACACCCCTGCCACCTTTGCTGTCGTCGAATTCTTCGCTCACTGGTCTGTTGTGTTTTAGATCTATGCAATTTTAAATAATTTGTATAAGGTTTGTTTGATAATTTCAAATGTTATTTGTTTATTTTTAATACTAGATTGCAACTAAGACATGGTTTTTTTTTTTAGATTTTGAATTATGGTATAGAATGAATTCTGATGAGGTGAATTCTGAGGGAATGCATTTTTTTTTTTTTTTGGGTGAGGAATAGTGTTTGGTCATTGGTGGTGTTGAAATTTGTACTAAAAAGTAATTATTTTGAATGGAATTGCGTTATCTAGGTAGCTTATAAAATCGGCAATCCATATAAATATATTAGTTGATTAAATAATTTCAAATGGGTTTTTCTTTAATTAAGAAATGGTTTACTACTTTTCCAATTAGTCTGTTGAAAATCCATAGCCGAGCTGGCCCCATGGTTTTGGGAATATGGCTTTGTTGTTGTAATTACGCGCATTTGTTAAAAAAGTTAAAACGAATTTGGATATATGTATGTCTTGTGGAGTTCGATTTTTATTTGACATGGTTTAATTGGTCTGGCAGGTGTCCTGCTTGCAGAAATTATAAGGTACGATATGCTAAAATTTGTGATCGATAATTCATAGTGAGACGCTGTATTATTATTTGTTGTTGTGTTGATTGAAAATAAATTTGTGCAGCCCCATTACGAAAGAGTTGCAAGGCTTTTTAATGGACCTGATGCAGTGCATCCTGGGATCATATTGATGACGAGAGTGGACTGTGCATTGAAGGTATTTATGCTGCCACTTTTCTATATTACTTTCTTTGCAGGGTGTCATATTTTTTATGTGTGGGAAATGGGAATTACTTTCTTGATATTTTCTTTCTGTGGAAGATATTAGTGCCTTTTTCCTATCCTGAGAATGACTACTGAATTTTTTGGAGGACACAGTCATAGAAAATTAGAAATCCTCCATCTCTAAGTAAACCCTTGATATATTTTATTATGTATCTAAGTATCCCATAATTTCTTCAGATTTGGAACTGATCCTGCCCATCTACAATTTCATGTCACTTTGAAATCCTATAAATTGCAAGTATGAATTATACAGTTATACTATTGTTTGATTGCTAGAGAAACAATAGAATATTTTCTTTTGTTGCTCTGACCAGGAAATGGGTTTAATTCTTTTTGTGCCCATTGTCAGTTTTGTACTTATCTCCTTTTAAAATCCAATCACCGACACTATTGTGGTTATTGGATTTTATTGTTTTTTCTCCACTTTGGAATTGATTTCATCCATTAATCATTAACTGCAATCTGATTCCCCAATTACATGGATCCTGTTTTACAGGGTGCTAAACTATCTTTTATAAATGCTAGGTTAATTAAACTCAAACAAGTCCGGATTAAGTCATTTTCTCCATGTACTGGCTTAAATTCAATAGTACTCCTTTGACTTTTGTTGCCTGTGCTTGTTGGATTTTAGTGTGATCTTTTCATTTGTCCTAATGTGTCTGAAAGTCTGTCAAATCTGCTGATTGTTTGGAACAGATAGCTTATTGATTGATGGTTATGACAAGTTATTCAGACTTCTTTGCATACTCATATCAGTAAAGCCACCAAAGGAACAGAATAACCCTGTCTCAAATTACAGTTGTTTTAATCCAGTTCTATCAGAAAAGCTTTAAAGAACCCTTTAGAGGATTAAGATTGGTTGATAATCCTGTGCTGATAACTAAACCATCTGATAGACACCGCTCAACTGTAAACTAGAGAACATGGAGTGGAGCTCTTCTAGCAAATAGGCAATGAAGGATGATCTGCAGTGATATATTTTCAACAGGCAGAAATATATTCTGCTGTAAATTTATAATACTCTTAACAGGGTTTGTCATGATTATAAAGAAATTTTAGATTGAAATTAGGGATAAACTCCTAGGTCTATTAGAAGGCAAAACAAGTGGTATAGGCTTTTGAGGAAGAAACTTTGTGGCTTCTGTCACGCTTAATGGATGGTGGGATTTTTTAGGGGGTGATTTTTGTGAGAAACATGAGAATGATTTTTCTGAATATGCTGGTTTTGTAGGATTCTATCTTGCCTCCTATGCTACATAAGCTCCTGTTTAATATTTTCCTAAAAGTTGTGAATTTCAGAACTGTTTTTTTTCCCATTAGGAATTTCTTTTGTCTATGACTCCTGTAGTTGAATTTTGTCTTTGCTCTTTGATACCATTACTTGGATCAAAATAATAGATGAGTACAATGTTAGAGCACCCAATCTAGAAGCCTAAGCTAGCAGTTGGAGAGGCCCAACTAGGTAATAACCATATCAAGTCCCAAACACAACCAATGTGGGATAACTTAATACCCCTGGCCAACCAAAACCTAAATCGAGATAAATGGGCCTGATGATCTAACCAAAGATGAAACAAAGCCTAACAAGCATGGCATGTCGAGTCCAAGAACAATCAAACTGGATTTTGATATTATGTTAGAGTATCCAACTTAAAAGTTTAAGTTAATAGGTGGAGATGTTTGACTTGTACATGAGCCCCCATATCTAAGTCTCAGATAAACCAAAGTGGGAATGTGGTGTCCTATCATGTGAATCTAGATCTCACTTGAAGAATTTCCTTCACTTTAATGAGTGGTATCAGAGCTGATGGTTGGCAGAGTGAGTGTGAATAAGAGAATGTAGCTCACATGATGGACCCGACTTGGTAGTCACAGATTCACAGGTTGATTAACCACGGTGAGTCCAAAGTCATTAGCTTGAAATTTGGTTTGTATGCTCTGAAATAAAGAAGACAAAAACACTGTGAATTTGGACTTTGTAAAAAATTGCAATCTGGAACAGAAAGAAGAGGGGTGGCAACAATACCTATAGTAATTTATAATGCCTCCCTTCTTCTCAATTTTTTATTTTTGTTTTATTTTGGAAAGATATTTTCCTTAGTCATTTTGTTCCTTGACAATTGGATAACATTCATTAATATCAGTTATCAAATATTAACTTTAATGTTGATATTACTTATTTGAAAAAAAAAAAAAAAACCTTCAATATTGATATGACTTATGCTGTCTAGGATTGGGCTCTTTTTGGGGAAAAAGAAGGGAGAGAGAGAGAGAGGAGGGGGGGGGGGGGGGGGGTTTAACCATACCATTAAAGAAGGTAACTGAACTTCAGACAAGTAATCCATAACCATGATTGATCCTCAACAGTATATTTTTCTATGTTTGATTTATTGCATCCCTCTTATTGGGTTTCTTAAATAACACTTAACTCTATTTATTTTCACTTGGTGGTTAGTCATTCTCCTTTCACTTTTTTGGCAGCACAGATAAACAGTAAACTTTGTGATAAGTTTTCTGTGGATCATTATCCTATGCTCTTTTGGGCCCCTCCTTCTAAATTTGTATCTGGTGGTTGGAAACCTAAACAAGAGAAAAATGAAATACGTGTTATTGATGATGCACGGACAGCTGATCACTTGCTTAATTGGATCAACAAGCAAATGGGCAGGTATGAGGTATTTACATCTATTTCTTTTTTGAAGGTAATAATTCTATTGTACTATATGTTTTACTTGAAACAAGTATGAAGTTAGAATTTACTATTTCAATGTTTGATTTATGACATATACATTTAACTTTTTTATGGTGTGTTTTTTGAAAGTTCTCATACTTTGTATCTTTTTATTGTTAAGTTACACATGCACCTAGCGGGTGTTAAACCCATGACCTCACCCTTCATCCCACTACTATAGGAGGAAGTACCAGTTGAGCTATAGCTCATTGTCATTGGTCTCATACTTTGTATATTTGTGGTGCATACATTCAATGCAAAGCAAATTTGTCCTTTAACTAATGCCCCCTGCACAAAGATAAGTGCCTTATTTTGCCCCTAGTTAGAAAAGTTTCTCATGTGCTACTTGATACTAAATAAGGAAAGTTTAAAATTAATAGAAACTTCAATAAGAGATCCACAATATTATCAACCTTTTATTATTATTTCCTTTCTTTGTTGACATATCTGGATGCTTAACAATGGGTTTAAGTATGTCTTGGTTTTTACTTTTTCAACTATGTAAATTGTCAAAGGAATGAGTATCATCAGTACTTGGCCAAATATTTTGTTTTATTTTTTTAACCACTGAAATGTGCCTTGTGCCCCCCCCCCCTCCCCCTCCTGTCTCTCTCTCTTCTTTTCTGTGATTGTGAGGGGAATCAGAATTCGTTTAAGTAAAACAAAAAAGAAAAGTATGAGATATCTAGAATTACTTATGAAGGTCATTTTTATAACCAGATATTTTAAAAAAGGAATTGAACAAAATACTTGTAAAGATGTGTGCTTATTTACCTTCAAGAGTTGTTCTTGCTACTAATTCTAATGTGCTTTAAACTTTGCAGCTCTTTTGGCTTGGATGATGAGAAATTTGAAAATGAGCATCTTTCATCAAATGTGTCAGACCCTGGACAGGTCGTTTAGGGAGCATTAAATATAAATTTGTCCACTTGTTTTACAAATTAATGTTTCTTCTCTATAAATTAAGATACTGACTCTTGCAACTTGTGAATTTTGTAAGATTGCACGAGCTGTGTATGATGTTGAGGAGGCAACATCAACGACCTTTGACATCATCTTAGAACACAAGGTATAACCTTTTGCTTTCTGGTCAAGCTTTATTGATTGAGCTCATTGGTATTAATGAATGCTACCTCTCTATTTTATGCATTTGTTGCAGATGATCAAATCAGAAACCCGGGGTTCACTAATTAAGTTTCTACAACTTTTGGTGGCTCATCATCCTTCTAAAAGGTAAAAGACTGAACTTTGAAGTCAGCCACTTATCTCTGCCCAGCATGCTACTTCATTGTTTCACTCTAGATATATATGGCAGGTGCCGTATGGGAAGTGCAGAGGTCCTTGTAAACTTTGATGAATTGTGCCCGTTAGACATGGACTCAACTAGTAAGCAGGAAAATAATGATGGAAAGGGTGCACTGGGGAATATTCAGATTTGTGGAAAAGAAGTTCCTCGTGGATATTGGGTAGACACTCAAAGGCCTTCATTTCCTTTGCTAACATTTTTATTATGCTATTCTATGATTATATATAATGTATCAATATTATCTGTTGTACAGTCAGGGTTTAAGAGATGCTTTTCTACCCAGGGTTTAAGAGGTCCCAGTTACTTTTTATGATTTCTTTTACAATTGTCAGCATCTGGTTTAGTACAGTGGCATTGGCCAAACTTTTATCAATTTTAAATGTCATAAACAATAAATAATGCACTTCTAACAATAGATTCCCCCCCCCCCCCCCCCACCCCCACCCTTCCTCTTTATGTAAGTGAAAAATATCATAAGCAGTAAGATTGCTAAGCTTCATTCATCATTGATGCAATCATGAGTGATGAGCAAATTCTAGATGCAAAAGATGGATGAAAGCGCATCAAAAAAAGGAAACTCTAATGCTGGTTCATTAAAGCTAGAAGTTAGAGTTTAATAATTTATTGACTTTTGGTTAATTACTACTAGGGTCATTTGGCTTATTCAAGTTAAATCTAGAATTAGGTCAGTTTTATGGGTTTTACTGTGAAGGACTTTAGTTTTATGTTATGGGTCGGGTCTAGTTTTACCTTGATGTTCTTATAATTAAGGTTTGTTTGGAGTTAATCAAGCTTGGTCCACTTCATGTATTATGCTTAGGGATCAATAATCAAGGTTTTAAGTTTGTGTTGAAGGAAAAATAATAAAAATAAAAATAAAGTTTTTTTGTTTCCCTTTTATTGCTTCTGGAGGGTATCAGTTTCAAGCTCCTTGGCTTGTGAAATTCTATATCTCACTGGCATTAAAGCCTTTCTGGAAATTGTAGAATATTGTATCTGCAACGTTTGAATCCATATATGTCAGTGTATTTGGGTCCTCCAGTACTTCTGGCTGTTCAACTTTCAACCTGGCCTATAACTGTTATCATTGAATACTGTTTCTTGAACTGTTGTATTTAAACCAATGAATTTCGATTGGGTCAAACTATGAGCTTGCTTATGAGCTTTTGGCCAGGACCTTTAACATAAGATAGTTCAAGTTAGATTCATAGAAATGCCCAATTTCATTCTGGAAAATTAATCAATATTTCATGCATAAAATATGCTCTAAGCCTAGCAGATTCTGCTTCTGATGTTTTTCTCATTCTCTTGTCTCAATTTGAAAAATTAAATGAGATTTGTGAGAATATCATTTCAGACAATTCAGTAGACGTAAAATGTTGGATGCCCTGTCTAGCAATGAGTTCCTTTGATTTTGTGAAAACTCTTTTCACCCACTTATATGAAATTTTATGTAGTTGCTGATTTGATGATATTGAAAGCCTTGAGGGGGTTGAAACTGTATACGAATTTGATCTCTCTCTCTCTCTCTCTCTCTCTCTCTCTCTCTCTCTCTCTCTCTCTCTCTTGCTTCTCTTCTCCCACATCAATGACCAAGGTTTGGGAGAGCTTGGGATCACTTGGATTTTCTGGTGGTGGTAAGGCGGTTGTCGAGAAGGATTAGGGAATATTTGTTTCGGATCAGGTTGAAGATGGTTTTCTTTTGATGGATTTTGGAGGCTTCGTTAAGACTCATTGATGGCTGGATTTTGCGATAGTTGCAACAAAATGGTGCCTAATTGATTTTCTATTTGGGATTGATCGGTGGTAGGATAGCTGATTTTGGGTTGTCACTTCATGGTGGTGGGGATGGGTACGTTTATGGGTATGAATTTTCTGAGTTAATATGATTTTCTAGGTTTATGAATATGAAGTTTTCTATAAAATTTTGGGTTGCTACGATTTTCTGGGTCTATGGTTGATATGAATTTTTTTTTGGAATTTTTTGGGTTGTTCATGAGTTGTTTTGTGGTGATCTTTGTTGCTCTTGCATTTGTGAAAGTGCCTTGGATGGTGGGGAGGAGATTGTGGTTGGGCTATGAATTAGGTCTCTATATATAGAAAGAGAGTGAGAAGATAAGGATTGAAGGAAAAGAGATAGGAAGAGAAAGAGAGCAAATTGAAGGAAATAATTAAAAATTGTAGAAGAATGAATATTTTATTGAATAAATTTGTAGAATAGATAATGTGATGTTGGCGTTTTTCAAAGGTGTTTGTATAAAATAGAAAAAGTAAGTTCTTATTATATAACAAAGAGAAATTATACAAATTGATGCGACTCCTCTAATGTGTTTGGGAAAGCAATTTGGGGCCGGAAAGAGACATCGATAGGTGGGACTTTGCTATCAGCAGTGGTGGGTGGGTTGGGGGATCAATTACCTTGGGACCAGCTCATTAAAAAAAAAAAAAAAAAAAAAAAAAAAAAAAAAAAAAAAAAAAACATTGACTCACTATTTTTTTTCTATCATTCACAACTCCCAGTAAAAATTGTAAAATTTTTTGTAAGTACTTGCATTTTTCGGTCACATTTCTACCAAGTTTGTATGTACAATTAATTAAATGTTTGTGGGGCCGTAGCTGTTCTACACATCGTTGAGTGACTTTAATTTTCCAATGTTGTATCATTCCGAAAAGTGCAAGGGTAAGTGGCTCAGCTTTCATCACAAACTTCATTGGATCTCAATATTGGAAAATTATTGTGTATACTTCTCTCCCTCTCAGATAGGGGTGGATCCTGACTCATGAAACATTAGACTCCTGATTCTGAGCATTATGAGCACAAGACTGATCATATAAATATAGGCATCCCTTCTTTTAGTGTGCCCATGCACCTAGTGGTCCTTTCCATACTCGCCTCCCTAAGCCTTATGAGTGAAGTAGCCCAATACAGTTACCATTTTTGTTCAAACCAAACCAGTTTCACCGCCAATAGTACCTACCATTCTAACCTCAACAACCTTCTCATTTTTCTCTCTGTAAATTCCACTCGCGAAACTGTTTTCTACAACACCACAGTGGGTTAAACTCAAACCCCAGAGAACACTATTTACGGCCTCTTCCTCTGTCGTGGTGACCTCACCACCAATGAGTGCCAATACTGCGTGTCAACCGCAACCAAAGAGATGGTTCAGTTGTCTTGTGTTGAAATCACACACAACCTCAAGGTCCTGCAATGGTGGATCGAGAATCACACAGAGAAGAGAGAAAGTAGGAACTGAGACATTGTGAATGATTCATTATTCATAAATATCAAGCTCTTTCCTTTATAGAGTAAGAGCAGAGTGGCGGGAAAGCATAACAGAATAACAAACTATCCATCTAGCCAATATAAGGAGGACAAGCGTTAAAACAGAAAAACAGAGTAACCAACTACAACTACTGCATAAACGACAAGCTGTTTTATGCACTGCTACTCTGTACTACAGGTAGTTTAACAGACTATATACAAAACTACAATGTACAAGATCAAACTACTACTTAACACTCCCTCTCAAGATGAACTATATATATTTACTAAGTTCATCTTGGACAAAAGATAATAGAATTGTTTATGTCCAAGAGCCTTAGTGAAAAAATCAGCTATTTGGTGTCTAGTGGGAACATGAAATGTTTTAATCACCCCATCTTGGATTTTCTCTCGGATGAAGTGACAATCAATCTCGATATGCTTTGTCCTCTTGTGAAATACTGGATTTGCAGCAATGTATAAGGCTGCCTTGCTATCACAGTATAGGGAAGCAGCTTGTTTGTGTTCTAGCAAGCTGCTTGAGTTTCAAAGTACCAAGGTCCTTGAGTTTGAACTTGTTGTCTAGGATGAGAAGTGTACCGTTTTATGCACTACTACTCTATACTATAGGTAGTTTAATAGACTATATACAAAACTACAATGTACAAGATCAAACTACTATTTAACACTCTCCCTCAAGATGAATTATATATATTTACTAAGTTCATCTTGGACAAAAGATAATAGAATTGTTTATGTCCAAGAGCCTTAGTGGAAAAACTCAGCTACTTGGTGTCTAGTGGGAACATGAAATGTTTTAATCACCCCATCTTGGATTTTCTCTTGGATGAAGTGACAATCAATCTCGATATGTTTTGTCCTCTCGTGAAACACTGGATTTGCAGCAATGTATAAGGCTGCCTTGCTGTCACAGTAAAGGGAAGCAGCTTGTTTGTGTTCTAACAAGCTGCTTGAGTTTCAAAGTACCAAGGTCCTTGAGTTTGAACTTGTTGAGAGAGAGGAAAAGTTGTTTGTATACGAGTTCATGCCTAACAAAGGCCTTGATAGTTTTATTTTTGGTTTGTTTCTTCCTACATTTTGCGTTATAAGCTTGATAGTATTTTAGATATCTTGAAGATTTATGGAATTCACATTTATACAAGATGTCATAACTTAAAATTAATATTGAATTTCAGATTCAAAAATGTGCTCACAACTTGATTGGGATACTTGCTATAACATTATCGGTGGGATTGCTATAGGACTTATATATCTTCATGAGGACTCTACACTTAAAATCGTTCACATGGACTTGAAGCCTAGTAATGTGTTGTTGGACCATGACATGGTTGCCAAAATATCGAATTTTGGAATGGCAAGGATCTATAGTGAAAACCAGAATATAGATAGCACCAAGAGAGTTGTAGGAACATAGTAAGCCACTTCTTCTTTTATTTCTCTTCTTATTGGTTTTTTTAATAAAAAATTAAAAAATATATTTATTTATTTTGGTATCCAAAAAGCGGGTACATGGCTCCATAATATGCAATGGAGGAGTATTCTCTGTGAAGTCCAATGTCTTCTGCTTTGGTGTAATCTTGCTTGAGATTATTAGTGGGAAAAGAAATAGTGACATCTATCTTACAAAACATACACAGACACTCCTTACATATGTAAGTTAACGTTTGTCTACTTGAATTAGAATTAGACAAAGTGAAAATGGGATAGCATATATGAAATATAACTCCATTTGCAATCTAAATTGATAGGCTTGGAGACTGTGGTGTGAAAATAAATTGTTGAGTTCATGGACAACTACTTGATGGAATCATGTTGGACATCAAAAATTGTAAGGTGCATACATATTGGACTTTTGTAAGTGCAGGAAAATCCACAAGATAGACCCACCTTGTAGACTGTGGTAGTTCTGTTGGGAAGTAAATTAATACCACTTCCTAAACCAAAACACCCTGCGTTCTCTCCGGATAAATTGATTCAGATTGGTGATTTAAATGATCTTAGCTTTTCTAGCATTGAACCACAATGAATGCGTACAAATTGTATAAGATTGCCATTGGGTCTTGCATGATGGTGAACTTAATATTGTAGCCTAAATTTCTATAAAATAGGAATAGGATACGTATTGGGAAGGAAGGTCCATTTAATTGAGAAAATGATCGGCTGTACAAATTTAATAGATAAGATTGTATGTTGTGAAAAAATGAATTTCACTTGTGGGTTTCAATTAGCTCAAATCAAAATTCAGTTGTAATTTTTTTTTTTTTTAAAGTAATTTTTTTAGAAGAATTTTCTGTTGTAGCTAAAAAGAAAAATGACCTTTTTCCCCCCCTAAACCGTTTAATCCTAATCCCACCCCGACCATAAGAACAAAACAATATTCGGTTCCAAAAATGAGTTAAGAGTTAAGGGTCTATACTTCAAAGTTTTAATGCCCATGTCGGTCTCTTTGTGGGCTCGGCTTCTCATAGAGCATTTGATACGTATATCTATGGACAAAATAAACAAGAGAACTCGACATTTTGGCCCAGTATATCTTTCAGTCATATCTCATGGATGGGCCTACAGGATGACTTGGACAGTCCAAAATTTGGATTCAATCAATATTCAGTGTTGTTATCCACAAGAAGATTTATGGTGGGGTTTGCACTAGATCTGTTGCAAGGATGACATGTAGCAAAATAATAGGCACATGTAATGACCATAATAGGTCCAGTGTACTAGAACAGTAGTCCCAAGTCAAGTCCCTCGTAGGATTAGCCACGTATTGACTAAGCTTATCGCACAAACCTCCAATAAGGGGTAGCCACCAACAATTATGGGTCTATATCGAAGTAACTGTCCCCTATTTATAGTTGATATCTTCAGCAAATTATGGCAAAAGTTTTGTAATTAGAGAAATGTCATGTAAAACAGAAAGCTCATATGCAAATCAAGTTGTTAACTAGGCTTTTACATTGGATTTTTAAGGGGAAGAATTTAAACAGTTGGCAAAGAACTCAGACAAAAACGCTATTATCAACTGCGCTTTCACTATAGACGAAAGTGGAAAATCAATTTGGCCCTTCCATCACAATAATACTCCAATCTCCAACCATCCGGCTTGTTTGGTTAGAGAAAAATAACAATTTTCAATGTTTAAACATGGAGAGTTTAATAAAAAGTGTTCACTGTTCTTAATTTAGAGTGTTAACACACTACTCAAGAGCAGTTTGAAGTTTTCAAGTAACGATTTTGAGTGGTAGTGTTGTAATTATTTTGACAATCGTGGGACCCATATGATGTTGACAACACATAAGCACACATTTTTTTCTTATACTAGACATTTTTTTGAATGATGAATGATTATACTAAACACTTAATTGTGTTTTTACACTTTTAAAAATATGTTGGTAGAAACATTATACCAATTTTTTTTTTCCAATTATGAGCATTTTAAACACGTATTTACACAACACTTTTTAAATCATAGTTTTCAGTTCAATTTGAAAGCTAATTCCTAAACTCTCTTTCCAAACAGTACCTCTCTGGAAAGGAGCAAGGTCTGAACGGAAACTTCTAAACCTTTTCACTTGGGGTGGAGAATCAGAAACTGACATAGGAGTATTTTGAGATGTTCCCAAAAGTTGTGAGTCAATTTCTATATCCCCATTCATGATACCCGTGTAATATTTTAGGTCTCTACGTGACTCCATGTCTCTACATGACTCCATAAAATTAGGAAAAAAAAATGTAAACTTCTCTGCACACAGAAAATTCCCAAACTAACATTTATATCAAAACTTAAAATACCTAGAATTATAACAATAGAACATGATTATGCATAAATACTTAATTTGACATGTAGCTTAATCCCACTGATAAAGAAAACAACATTTTCATTTTTGAGCATCTCAAAACCAAACTAACAATTTCTCATTAAAATGACCACAAGAAATCCTTTTTGTGTGCTTCTGTTTCTGGTTTTGTGCAACAGAACATAAAACTAGGACAAGAACTTCTATTACAAGAAAACCACACAACAAATTCCTGCAAACAGAAAATTCCCAATACATTCCAATAAAAATACAATCTATCCATTCATGGATGCTCTGAATCAAAACGAATGGATGCTCTGAGATCAAATGACAGAACTTTTCATTGAGCAAGAATAGCAAAAAAATTATTGCATCTAAAATAATAAACTGAAAGAACAAGAAAAAGAAATTATTGACCACATTCTTTGATGTTATACCCAAATAAAAAATCCCACATTCTTTGATGTTTTACCCAAATCAAAAATCCCAAGCATCCACATGAAGAAGACAGAGACAACTGACCTGAAGTGGATCGGCGGAAGAGAAGTGGGTCTGAGGCAGATCGGCGGTGTGAGTCTGAGGCTGATCGGCAGCTTGGGATGGCTGGTGGGTCGGTGACATCGAGCTTCAGTGGCGGCGACATTGAGGATGAGTCGGGCCGGCAGTGGTGAAAGTGAAATAGAGAGGTGAGAGTTTGAGAGAGTGAGCTTGAGAGAGTTTTGAGAGATGAGAGTGACACTGAGAGAGAGGCACAGTGAGAATAAAAGAATGTAAAAAAAAGAACCAACGTGTATTATTCTAATCTGGGCTGGGAATAAATTTTTTTTTTTTTTTTAGCTCTCAGCTACAGTGTACAGCCATAGATAGCAGTGCACTGTAGCAATGAAGGTAAAAAAAAAATACCTTTAGCTCCATTGCTATATGGTTGATTTTTGTGTTTTGGTGGAGCTAAAATAGCTATTTAGCTATTTAGCTCCACTGCTACAAGCGCTCTAAGGAGCAAGGACATGTATAAAAATTAAAACGGCTGCTAGTTGCTATATTGAGAGTTTACAAGAATTGTGCTAAGATTTCATTCCCTCACTCCCTCTCTGTGTGTATGTTAGTTTCTCAAAAATAAAATAAAATAAATTGATACCATATTGAAAGTTTACAAAATTTTTTTTTTTGGTCAAAAGGAAGATATATTAAAAAGAAGTTAAGGAACAAATAGATTTTCAGGACAAAAAGCGTATTTTCGCCAAAGAAAAAAAAAAAAAAAAAAAAAAAAAAAAAAAAAAAAAAAAACCAACAAAACATCATCCCCTTCCGTTGCATCTTCATCACACTCTACTTGGCTTGCGTCTTATCCACCTCGCTTTGCTTTTACCTCTTGACTTCTTCTTCATTTTATATTTATATTCTGAGCTAAAAAATAGAAATTTTATTAAAAAGTAAGTAAAATATACATGAGAAAGGCATGATACTACCGCTGTGAGCCCCATACATAGAAAGGAAAAAAAAAAAAGATCATAACCACTCCAAAGGTATAAAACTAAAATACATGATAGGCTCGACAAAATCCTCGTCCAAAGGAAGGGGCAATAGACGAAGATATTGTATTCGTCCAACATAACATCCGTTTGACGAGGAGAAGACCATTCATCCACAATCAATAGCAGAGCGTTACACAGCAAAAATGAGTCTCTTTACCGTTGGAAATACGAATATCTTACCATTAACACCTCACAGAGGCGTTACGAATACCACATTGAAAGCCACCATCAATACAACCCCAACAGCTAGGAAGAAACAACAGGTATATATACTAGAATCTTAGACTGGAGAAGGTACAAATTCTAACCCAGGATCTCTGATATTTTGGTACTAAGCATTTCTTTCTTCCTCTTCATTACCTAACTTTACCATCGGAGGTTCTGTGGCCAGCACCACACCGGTGTTCTTTTATATCACATTCTTGTAGGACTCTGGACGATCCCTTCTGGACAATCGCTTGGACTAACGATTTCAGCATCATCAGTTTGGCGCCGTCTATGGGAACGACACATTTTTGCACTTAGGTTTGGAAGCGTGGTCCCATTCAACTCACAAGGTCCAGATGGAGTCCAACATTCCCCAAGATCCTGTAGCGTTAGCCTTGCAAATCCAAGCATTCACAGCTAGCGTGGGAAAAGCTTACCAGACAGAACTAGGAAATGAGGCTGCGACTTCAGCAAGAGGACAATCATTCCGAGATCAACCGAGACAATGACGGGGACAGCCAAAGAAGGGATGACCATCGACCACCCACTATTCCAGGAGGAGCGAGCTCAGACTTTCTCCGAGAAATGAGAAAAGAGATGGACGAGCTTAGGAGCGCAATCAAGGAAAAAACTTATCGGAGCTTGGACAGAATGGTCAAGAATGCCCGGTACCATCAAAGTTTCGTCTGCCACAATTCGAACCATTTGACGGATTGAAGGATCCCTTGGATCACCTCAACATCTTCAAGACAACTTTGGGCCTCCAACAGCCACCTGATGAGATACTATGTCGTTCTTTCCCCACCACTCTCAAAGGAGCGACAAGGGAACGAACGGATCGTCAGAATACTGAAGGGAACAGACGAAGAGATGACAAAAGCCCTCGAATGGTAAAGTTCACTCCTTTAATTATGCCCGTTGACCAAATTTTGGTGCAGATTAAAGACGAACACTACCTCAAATGGCCTAGGCCGTTACACTCGTCGCCCAACGTGTGTGACAAGAGAAAATACTGCTGTTTCCACAAGGATCACGAACATTACACAGAGGATTGCAGAGACCTGAAGGAGCAGATAGAAGAGCTTATTCGAAAAGGGAAATTATAGAAGTTCGTAAAGAAGGGAGATTCTAGCAGATCTAGGGATGATAACAAGGGTCAACATAAGGATTTTCAAAGGGACGAGGACCATATATCTCTTCGTCCACAAAGTGCCATAGAGGAGATAAAGACAATCACAGGAGGATCGTCTACAGGGGGATCGTTTAAGTCCCTCAAGAAGTCATATCAGAGGCAGGTGAACAGCATTCATAGGATACCACCTCTGAAGCAAAGACAGAAGGACCAGGACATTTTGTTCTTGGAAGACAACGCGAGAGGAGTGAAATAGCCTCATGACGACCCATTGGTTATTATGCTCATGATTAAAGGATTCAATACTTGGAGGGTGTTGGTAGACAATTAGAGCTCGGCAGATATCATTTACCTCTATGCCTTCCAGCAGTTAAAGGTAAACTCGAGAAGACTTCGTCCATTTGAATCCCCCCTCGTCAGTTTCAATGGAGACAAGGTGTATCTGCGGGGAATAGTGATGTTGACGGTCACGACTAGCTCATACCCACTCTAGGTAACCAATCGACACAACTTTTTAGTAGTGGACTCACCTTTGTCCTACAATGTGATCATAGGAAGGCCTACCCTTAATCGTTAGAAAGCGGCCACCTCCACGTATTACCTGAAGGTGAAGTTCCCAACAAAGCAAGGGACTGGGGAAATAAGAGGAGACCAGGTGCTAGCGCGAAAATGCTACTAAGCAGTCTTAGCATCAAAAGAAAACCATACATGGATAATTGAAGGAAAGATGCCAGAAATTACAGAAAAACTGGAGACAATTGAGTTAGTTGAAGGGATCCCACAAAGATGACCCAGGTGGGGATGAGTCTGAACCTCCAGACGAAGAAGGAAATCATCAGCGTTCTGAAGGATAACTTGGATGTATTTGCCTGGAGTCACAAAGACACGCCTGGCATACCAGCAGACATCATTCAACATCGCTTAAATGTGGATCCCGAGAAGAAACCCGTCCAGCAGAGAAGAAGAGTGTTTGCTCCTAAACGAAACAAAGCAGTCATGGATGAGGTGAACAAGCTACTCGCTGCTAACTTCATCAGGGAAGTCTATTATCCCGAATGGTTAGCCAATGTCGTCATGGTCAAAAAGGCAAACGGGAAATGGAGAATGTGCGTCGACTTCATGGATTTAAATAGTGCCTGCCTGAAGGACAGCTTCCCTCTGCCTAGGATTGATTAGCTTGTGGACTCGACGGCCGGGCACAAGCTTCTTACCTTTATGGGCGCCTTCTCTAGATACAACCAAATACATATGGCAAAGAAGGATCAAGAGAAGACCGCCTTGAGATGTCATCCCCGAAGAAGATCAAAGAAGTGCAGTCCCTCACGAGAAGGGTGACAACCCTCAACAGGTTCGTCTCCAAAGCAACAGACAAATGCCTTTCTTTCTTCAACACCCTAAAGCAGGCTTTCGTCTGGATAAACGAGTGTGAAGCAGCATTCCAGGAGCTAAAGCACTACCTGAGCAACCCCCCACTCCTGAGTCCGTCCAAAGAAGAAGAAGACTTGTTCCATACTTAGCTGTGTCCGCAACTGCGGTGAGCGCGGCCCTGATCAAGGAAGAAAACAGGATACAACACCTGGTGTATTACATCAGCCAAGCTTTTCAAGGAGCCGAAGCCCAATACCCACGAATAGAGAAGATCACCTTCGCCCTGATAGTGGCCTCCAGAAAGCTTCGTCCGTACTTTCAGGCTAACCCGATCATAGTAATGACGGATCAACCCATTAAGAAAGCAATGAATAAACCTGAGGCTGCTGGACGAATGGTACAGTGAGCCATCGAACTTAGTCAGTTTGACATAGAGTATCAACCCCGAATAGCCATAAAAGCCCAAGTACTGGCAGACTTCATAGCCGAGTTCACCTCCCCCGAACACAGAGATAGCCAAGATGAATCAGCTCTCTGGACGATACATACAAATGGGTCATCCACTCAAAAGAAAGGAGGAGCAGGCATTGTCATCACTTCCCCTAAAGGGGACACTTTGAAGTATGGAGTTCAACTTAAATTCCCCGTAACTAACAACGAAGCGGAGTACGAGGCCATACTGACAGGGCTAAGGCTCGCCCAAGCGCTTGGAGCTAAAACTGCCTTGCTAAAAAGTGATTCACAGCTCGTTGTAGGGCAAATCAAGGGAGATTTCGAAGCAAAGGAGACAAGGATGCAGAAATACCTCAAGTTGACGAACCAATTGGTTATCAAGTATGATCGGGTAGAGTTTGCTTAAATCTAGTGAGATCAAAATGCAGAAGCTGACGAAGTGGCTAGGAGTGCGTCATCAGATAATCAGGCAAAGGCGACTGATTGGAGATTGGAAGAATAGAACTCACCCAGCATCGAAGAATTTTAAATCCTCCCGGTGCACGCTCGCGCTGGATGGACGAGCCCAATCTTGTCCTATCTTAAGGCTGGACGATTACCACCGAATCCTAACGAAGCCAAGAAGATTAAAAAACGGGCTGCCAGATTCACGGTGTTAAATGACGAGCTTTATTACAAAAGAGGCTTCTTACAGCCTTACTTGAAATGTGTTAAAGAAGAAGAGGCCAAGTATGTTCTGGAAAAGGTTCACGGGGGCTTTTGCGGTGACCACATGGGAGCAAAATCCCTCATAAGAAAGATCATGAGGGCAGGCTACTTCTGGCCCACAATGCAACAAGATGCAGCGGATTTTGTCAAGAAATATGACAGCTGCCAAAGGTACGGGAACGTCCAGAGAGCTATATATACTAGAATCTCAGACTGGAGAAGGTACGAATTCTAACCCAAGATCTCTGATATTTTGGTACTAAGCATTTCTTTCTCCCTCTCCATTACCTAACTTTACCATCGGAGGTTCTGTGGCCGGCACCACATCGGTGTTCTTTTATCTCACATTCTTGTAGGACTATGGACGATCCCTTCTAGATGATCACTTGGATTGATGATTTCAACATCATCAATACACATAAAGCGTAACATAGAGTGTGCCTAGGTTATGAATTTCTCTGTGATGCCGTGAATTTCTGGTAGTCCTCCAATAAACTAATAATGCCTTCTAGAAATGTCTTATTAGGCTGCATCTGAATGCCTTCGTTTTTTACTTTTTTTATTTTCTAACCAGCCAACCTTCGTTTTTTACTTTTTTCTAATGCAACACCTCATTGAAAAATAAAAACCCAACAATGCGTGGCCCCCACTTATTATATTTTATTTAGACATGGCAAATGGGTAGGTCGGGTTCGGGTTCGGGTCGATTCAATCAAGTTGGGTTGACCCATATTTTTCACATGATTTTTTTTTATATAGAAAATAACATGTATTTGTCATTTGGAAAGTCACACAGAAAATTATTTGATGTAAAATGCATTACTTTGAATTCACCCCTCATATCTAGAACGAGCTCAGCTAAACAAATTAATACTTGTTCAATAATTTTAAAATTATACAAATCCCAACACTACTAATAAAATATATATATATATATATATATATATATATATATAGCACAAAGGATAAAAGGATAAGCAAAACAGATACACAAGTTTCATTTCTACACAATATCAACATCCCAAAATATAAAACAAAATTACAAATGCCTTATTGGATAACTAATTTGCAAAAAGCATAAAAACATATAATAAATTTACAATCTTGAAAACTAATTTTATAATCTATAATGGATGGTTATGGTTGGCATTCTATTTCAATTTGAGAATATACATTAAAGTTTGATTATTTGCTTATTTATTTTATATATGGTCTATTTTATGAATATCATGTCATTGTTAAACAACACACACTCTAGGAAATATTTTATTTTATTTTGAAAAGCCATTTATTTAGGACATGAATTGTTAAAAAATAGGCTTAAGAATTCATAATTTATGCTAATTTCATTAATACTTTGGCTTCACTCTTTTCACACTTATGAATACATATCTATAATTTTAAATATATGTTTTTAACTCTACTATAACCATATTATTTTGGTATATATTTTGTTATTTGATATTTAAAAATCTTTACTCATTATAGAATGCCTCAACCATTCATCTTTCAATTCATTTGTATACAGTTATGTAAAGATCTCAATTGTTTCCTTAAAACTCACAACAAACAACTAAACCAATATTGTCTTAATTTTATATATTTATTTTTTACCGAATTTTTTTTTAAATGGTTCAAGTTGCGGGTCAAGTTGGGTTAACCCACAAAAAAAGGGTCAGGTCATAAGTCAACCTGTTTTTGCTTTGGATTAGGTCAGCAAATTCTAACCTATTTTTATTACTCCTTTTACTTTCGTTTATCTCAAATGTCAGATTTTACCAGCAAGGAAATCCCACTTCTGTTATACTTTGTACCCACTTTTGCTTTGGCACCCAAACACGTCATTAGTTTGGTAACATAAATAAAAAAGTTTGACAAGGTTTTTTTTCTTTTTTATAATTTAACAATGACATGGATATATTTTATTCAGAAAAATAAAAAATAGAAAGTTTGACAAGGGTTTTTTTTTTTTTTAATTATCTAACGTCAAAAATAGACTAAGGTATCTCAATATATTATTATTTTTATAATAATGGTAATAATAATTGGATTAACTTAATGACTTTGTACATCATCATATTTGTACATTCTCCTATAAAAGTAATTTGTAGGTACTCCCGAAGTACGATGAATAATGTTTCATCCTCTCACATTCATGGTATGATCCACTCATTAAATTCATGGTGGAGTCCACCATGAATATGAAAGGATGGAGCATTATTTCACTATACTTCAAGAGTACTTAAGTATATTCCCTCCGTTAAGAATATGCCACATCATCATATTTGGTGAAAACTCTTTGGTTTACACTCTCCGATAAGAACATGCCACATTATCATATTAATAAAACATAAGTACATATGATCACACATAGTAATATCTTAATAAACACCATATTTCTGGTTTTAAGTAAAATAAAGTGTGGTTTTATTAGGTGTGATAGGATGTATTGAGTTTTAAGTAAAAGATTGATATGACAATCTCTTATTGGATGATGTAGAACATTAATTTTACACATCATCCTTACCAAATTCAAACTTATATATATATATATATATATATATATCAATAATTTCGAAATGGTATACATTGGTATTAATTGGTTTCAAAATAACCTTCATGAAATTAATTACGAGTAAGATCTACTATAAATATAGTGAAATGTTAACGAATGCCCTAAGGGCATTAGTTTATGAACTATTTTTAGAAACATTTTATAGGAAAATGATAAAACAATTAATTTCTTTGACAATTTTTTATATTTTTCATAAAAATGATGTCAAAATTTTTTTTAATATAATTTATTAACAATTACCCTAATTTTGGCACTCATTAAAATAACTTTAAAATATAAAATTATTATTAGGAAAAGAATTATCAAATCATCGCACTCTAAAAGCATCTAATAGTTACTCAAAAGCCAAAGCATTGAAGTTGATATTTAGACCTAATTGTTTTTTTATGGACAAATGCTCCTAATCTAAACCTAACCTACCCAATACGCCCAAGCAGGGCTGGCTCAAGATAGTTTGATGCCTAAGGCAAAAATTTTAAAGGGGCCTTTTTATATTTCACTTAAATAATATTTAGTTTATTTTTTATTATATATATTTTATTTCAATTTATTATTAATTCTTACTTATTATATATGTTTTACAAACTGACATATCACTAATAAAAAAAGTTGTTTAAACATTCATTTATTATATTGTTTAAGTGACACCGATCATATTCATGTCACATCAGTTTGTAAGTTTTTTGTCGTAAAATTTGTATTAGTTTTAGCATTTTTCATTCACTTAGTGATTGGGTTATATTTCTATTAATTCTTTTTGTTAAAAAAATACTAAACTTACTACAAATTTGACTACAAAAACCATAAATCCTAACCTACCCAATACAATACCCCCAAAGAGTTGAAGTGGTGCCCTTGACCCTCATTACGCGGAGGGTGCGTACGTACGTAGTGGTTGTTTTTTAGACGTCATTGACTTGTTCACTTGCGGGAGGCAGTCCTCTCCTCCTAAAGGCAGAATAGAATTGTACCTGATTCTCTAAACATCTAAATCCCAAAACTTGTAATGAAAAACACTACAGAAACTCTTTATCATAATTGAGGAGAGGAAGAGATTGAATAATCAAAATGACTTCCTTCTTCAATCCCTTCTCTCTTCCCATCTTGTTTCTTTCCATTCTTAGCTTCCTCACTCTTACCGCTCATGCTGCTGACCCTTCTCTTCTCAGCTACGTATGTGAAAACACCACTTTCAGCGCCAGTGATAGCATCTACCAATCCAATCTAAACTCCCTCCTTTCTTCTTTCTCCTCCAACTCCAACGTCGATTTCTTCGCCACCACCCGCGGCTCAGACACCTCTGAACCTGTCTACGGCCTCTTCAACTGTCGCGGTGATCTCACTTCTCAAGACTGCCGAGATTGCGTGAACGCAGCAGTGAAAGAAATAACCAACAATTGTTCAACACAAAAAGTCGCTATCATATGGTACGATATGTGCGTTTTGCGCTACTCCAACAGGTCTTTCTTTTCCACCGTCGACGAAACACCAATGTTCGGCTTGTTAAACACGCTGGATGTGACTGATCCGAACAAGTTCAATCAGTTACTTAACGCGTCGTTGATTGAGTTGTTGGTTGAGTTGGCAAAGGAAACCTCGAACGTTCCAACCGGTGCTAATAAGTTTGGGACCAAGCAAGTGAATATGACTAATTTTCAAACACTTTACAGCCTTGTACAGTGCACACCGGACCTGTCTGGCACCGATTGCAATAATTGTCTTCAGGACGCTATAAAACTTCTTCCTTCGTGTTGTAGTGGAAAGCAAGGGGGCAGAATTGTTTTTCCCAGTTGCAATCTTAGGTACGAATTGTACCAATTTTATGAAACCGTAGCGAGGGTGCCCCCACCATCTCCAGGTACACTAGAGCACGAGCACCAAATCCAAGTTGATTGCCTTTCATTCTTAATTATTAGAGTATTACTTTTAGTTAATATTAACTATTTTGTTTTATTAAGTGATGTTATGTCATGGACTTCCACTGCTTTACCCTCTTCTCTTATATTATTGGCTATTGTAAAAATTTAGTAAAATAGGT
Organism: Notholithocarpus densiflorus; assembly: GCA_030021035.2. Classification (NCBI taxonomy): domain Eukaryota; kingdom Viridiplantae; phylum Streptophyta; class Magnoliopsida; order Fagales; family Fagaceae; genus Notholithocarpus; species Notholithocarpus densiflorus. The sequence goes on from JARYZH020000147.1 coordinate 845,383, forward strand.
TGTGATCTAACTATTTTACAACAAACTGTTGTGGTTGTTTGGCAACTTTCTATTGATTCTTTATTAGTGATATCTCATCATATCATCACTTTATAAAAATATTTTTAACTTTAAACATTTTTTAAAGGTTTTTGGACGTAGAACGGTCAAGATCTATCCAACCGACTGAAACTATGAGTTGGGTTGGTCCATGTGTCACATGGTTTATCAATTATCATATCCTCATACTTTCTTCAAAACGTTAGAGCATTGAAGGTTTCAATTTAGTAATCCTTGGATAACATAAACTCAAAAATCTATTTATTATTTAACTTTTATTTTTAAATTTTTGTTTATTTATTTATTTTTTGTATGTATTGAAATGAATATGATCTTTTTTCAAATCCTTTCATAATTGTTTTTTTTAACAAATAAAGAATGGAACCTAATTATTATTGTTGTTGTTGTTGTTTTTTTATAAGATAATTATTATTATTATCTTTTACTCAATTGAGAAGCAAATTTCATTTTGTGTAGTTATCTCCTATGCTTTGAAATTCTTGTTTATTGTGTTAAGGGTACGTTTGATACACTGAATATAAATTACATTAGGAATAGTAATTTTTATTACTAGGAATATAAAACATTGTAATGGAATAATTATTACTATTCATAAGTTTGATTATTACATATGGAAAGCTTGTAAATGATGATGTATAAGGAAACTTTATATTTTTGGAAATATATTAATTTTAAAACCTATTATATGCACTAAGGAATAGCTATTACATCCATTTTAAATAGGAATAGCTATTCTTCAATTTAAAGAATAGTTATTCCAATGTAATAATTGATCCATATAATAAAGATGCAACCAAATGACCGAATTGTTATTACACATGAATAACTATTCCATTACAGGAGCTATTATACCATATCAAACGTACCCTAAGGGATTTTTTTTTTTGGTTGCAAAACTAAGACACTAACACTACAAGGGAAGAGGAAAGCTATGTAAAATAACCCTTTTTATAAAAGATAAAGAACTAAATAACCCCTTTTATCCTCCATCTGTATTATCCTCCAACTGATAAAGAACTAAATAACACTTCCACACAAATATTAAAATATTCTAAATAAAAATTGAAGTAAATTACTTGTATATGTACTGTGTAGCATCTCATGTATGATGGAAATTTAATTTTCATCATTTCAAATATTAATAGCGAATTAATATTACCATATGGTGGGTTTTATACACAACAGTAATGTTATAACCACAAATTATTTTACAACATTTTTACAAAATGTTGATGTGGCCAACTTTTTATTGGTTTTCATCTAGACTCACCATTAATATCACTTTTTTATTTACCAATAATCATTCACCACATCAACCGTTTGTAAATTTTTTTGTAAAAAAGTTTGTATCTCTGGCACCACTCTATACACAATTGATCAATTAACTGTATAAACACTTATCCGGATTTGTTTATGTCATAGTTACCACATCATTACCAACAATTTCATAAGTATGACACCTATATTATTCTAGGTTTTATTCCTTTTTTTTTTTTCAATATCAGAAATAAACAAAAATAAGTAATGGCATTGGCAATGGCACCTACTCCGTTACTCATTTTAATAACCCAAAGATATCAAAACCTTTTTAATTTATAAGTTATAATTTATAACTCCATATAGAATAACTCCATTAACCTCTTGAATGATATTCAATGATCTAGGTTTTTTTTTTTTTTTTTATTTGAAATACTGTAACCTTTTATTAATACTGAGAAATTAAGTTACATCATGTAAAAGAGCTTGTTCAATAAAACAAGGATTCTCTTCTACCCAAACAGAAAAATCTAGCTTTACTACAGCTATATAAAGCTATGCATTCGTAAAATTTTGAAACTCCACCGACACTAAACTACAGCCTACAGGGTCTTCATGTAGATCTTGAACTTGTTAAATGGAAATTGCAAGTTCATACATTTTATTTTCAAAAGATTGGGTATGAGTCGTAAGTTTTGCAGCCTGTGTAAGACGACCATTTTTTAGGCCGTACCTGATTGATTTGTGCTGTTTGCCAAGTCTACCATTGCATTGATTGATGATGCTTCACTCTTCACAGCATACTTTATAAATCTTTTCTAAGTTTTTTCTTCTTCTTTTTTTGATGAATAAGAGATATTATTTTATCAAAACTCACAGTACAAAACACAGACCGCAACTGACACATCTATGACACAAAACTCGCAGTATAAAAAATAGACCACAACAAACACATCAGTGTTCCCTCTACCACATGTACTCCTTGATAAGAAAATGAGCTAGGAACATTCCTACAAAATCCCAGCTTATTTCTTACATCATTCTTAATTCGATGAAGCAAAACCTCCTCCATCAAAACTCTTCCATGCATATTAAATAGCCTTGTGTGAGTTCCGTGAGCTATATCCTCTATTATGATATGTCATTATGTTGGTTCTTTTTGCGAAGGTGGAATATGTGTTACTTGATGTCCTTGAAAGCGGTTTTAGACTTGAAGCTAGCGCAAGTCTAGGAGTAAGCAGAGCCTATTAAAAAGAAACAAATGAGTTGCCACTTAGTCATAAGTCTAGGAACCAAATGATGACTCCATGAAGGTTTGCCTACCAAACTAAGTCTAAAGTTAGAATACATAATGGAAAGATTTTAGGCACCCCAAACCTATCCAGTTGTAGTTAATTTTCATATATCGTTACTTAATTGGATCAGGTGAGAACCATATCTAAGTGTCTCATGTGGATGTGCATCCATATCTATAGCTAAGGAGTAGTCTATGTGTCATGTGAATCAAACAAGAGAAAACATGAAGAGCATGTGATCAAACAAGCATGAGGGAAGACAAGCATACCATCATGACATCAAACTCAATCACACAATTAAGAAACATGAAGAACATTACATCATCAACTTCTAGGTGTGTATATGTGTCTACCCAATCATGCATGTGCATGTGGATGGATACCAATCAGGAGTGAAAATTTCATTGCAGATGTATGATTAAGTCTTATGAATAAGAAACATTAATTGAAGTTGAGACTTCATTAACTTTTTAAGTGTTTTTCCTTTATTAGACTTAGATGATCTTAATTCATCATTAATTTTCTTGCATGCTTTAGGAGTTGGTTAGATTCAATTAATTAAGCTTGGATTATATTAACTTTCATATTAATTACCATTTAAGTTTAAATTAATTAGATTTTAATGGAGTTATTAAACTTTGAAATGAGTTGAAACCCAAATTAGTCATATGATTAAGTTGTAAATATACTAACCAAACCAATCCATAAGTATGACAATTGACTAGTTCTACAAGCTACGATGCTTAATCTTTCATTAACATTATAAGTTTTATATATTAAATAACATTTGAGTGGATGCATGTGAAGGAATTTTTGGAAGTTATGTGGAGAGTTTATGAATGTGGGGAGCTTGTGAAGTAAATACATGACGGAGTTTTTTGATGTTATGTAATAAATATAATGAGGGTTATGAGAGTAGTGCATGGAGGCTATATAAAGCTATGCATTCGTAAAATTTTATGCTCTAAGACGACCTTGAAATTGTCTAGGGGCGCATCAATGAAATTAGTCATTGAAAGAAGTCAAATAAAAGATGTGAAGAGCTCTCTTCCTCTTCGTTCTCTCTCACTTTGTGTGTTTTGTGAACGTGAATCTCTTTCATTGAGTAATGTGTGAGTGTGTAAAGGACCACCAACTTCCAGAAAAAATTAGAATTAGAAGTGACTAAATAATCTAAGAGTAAAGCATATCAGCCAATTAAGCGGCTATGGTCATATGGTCTAATTATGGTACTTTCACCCTCATCTGTAGTATACTGATGAGAAGTGATTAAGTTATTAGGCAGCATTTATTATAACTGACTATTAACTGTTGCCAGTAAAACATGATATTGTTTTTGCAGGAAAAGACGAAATCTCACCGGCAATTATTATCGCCATTGTTGTTACATTTGCTGCCTCTGTGTTGCTAGTCATTCTGGCCTACTGTCTCCTGCGGAGGAGAGAAAAAAAGAAGTCCAATGCTATAAATGAAGAGAGTCCCAAGCAATCGGATGGTCTCCTTAATTATCATGGTATGCAAGTGATTTTGTGTTAAGCCGCACGTGAAAAACTACATAAATTAGAAATAGTAAATTCCTCTCTATTTGTAGGTTAAACTTCTAGGATGGTTGGTAATTTGTCAGAAAATGAAAAAGAATATATTGATTATCTAAAAACTCTCACCTCATCATATCTGCAAACATTGCTCTTTGTAATGTAATCTCTTACAATTATTTATTTTTGGATGTCTAGCTGCAAGTGAAATAACAACTGTAGAATCCCTGCAATTTGATTTTGGGACAATTGAAGCCGCCACAAACAAATTCTCAGATGACAACAAGATCGGTGAAGGTGGATTTGGAAAAGTTTACAAGGTATATATAATTGAAATTCATTTCTTGTGTTTTTTTAGTACTCGAAATAAGCATACACAGAGAATTTTAAAAGCTTTTGAAGTTGGGATTTAAGTCCCTTAGTGATTAACAATGCAAAAATAATGAATTTAAACAATTAACCACACAATATTGAGAAATAAAAAAAATACTGAAGAAAAACCTTTTGAATGGAAAAACAACTGCTGGCAACTTACGAAACCTTTGCCTTGTCTACACCTATACAACCTTTACAAACTCCTAGTTTTCCTTCCAACTTTGATAGTCCCACACCGACTTAATTACTTGGTCCTAAATTTGTCTATTTGGAGGTTATTTCATTCAGGGTGTGCTGCTTGAAGGGAAGAAAGTAGCAGTTAAAAGGTTCTCAACGATGTCATTACAAGGCTTAGAGGAATTTAAAAATGAGGTCATACTTGTTGCAAAACTTCAGCACAGAAATCTTGTGAGGTTATTGGGATGGGGCATAGAGGGAGAGGAAAAGTTGCTTGTGTACGAGTTCATGCCCAACAAAAGCCTTGATAGTTTTATTTTTGGTTTGTTTCTTCCTACCTTTTGTTTCAAAAGCTTGATAATATTTTGAATTGTTGTAGATTGATTTATACTGTTCACATTTACACATGATGTCATAACTTAACATTAATATTGAATTTCAGATTCAGAAAGGTTACTTGATTGGAAGACTAGCTATATGATTATTAGTGGGATTGCCAGAGGACTTCAATATCTTCATGAGGACTCCCGTCTTAAAATCATTCACAGGGACTTAAAGCCTAGCAATGTGTTGTTGGACCATGATATGGTTGCCAAAATATCAGACTTTGGAATGGCGAGGATCTTCAGCGAAAACCAGAATATAGCTAACACCAAAAGAGTTGTAGGAACATAGTAAGCCACTTCTTCCTATATAGTTCTCTTCTTTTCGGTTTTAGTAATAATAATAATAATAATGTTTGTATACAAAAAGTGGGTACATGGCTCCAGAATATGCAATGGAAGGAGTGTTTTCTGTGAAGTCAGATGTCTTCAGATTTGGTGTAATCTTGCTTGAGATTATTAGTGGGAAAAAGAACAGCGGTTTCTACCTTACAGAACATGCCCAGACACTCCTTGCATATGTATGTTAACTTTTGTTTGCTTGAATTAGAATTAGACAAAGTGAAAAATGAGATAGCATATATGAAATATAATTCCATTTGCAATCTAAATTGGTAGGCATGGAGACTCTGGTGTGAAGGAAAAGTGTTGGAGTTCGTGGACAACTCCTTGATGGAATCATGTTGGACATCAGAAATTGTAAGGTGCATACATATTGGGCTTTTGTGTGTGCAGGAAGATCCAAAAGACAGACCCACCATATCGACTGTGGTAGTTCTGCTGGGAAGTGAATCAATAGCCCTTCCTCAACCAAAGCACCCTGCATTCTCTCTGGATAGATTCGTTCAAATTGATGAATTCTCTGTAAATGAGCTTAGCTTTTCTACTATTGTACCACAATGAACGCATTCAACCATATAAGATTGCCAATGGGTCTTGCTTGAAGGTAAAATTAATATTGTAGGCTAAATATCTACAAAATATGAATAGGATACGTATTGAGAAGGAAGGTCCATTTGATTGAGAAAATGATTGTGCTGTACAAAGTTATTAGATAAGATTGTATGTTGTGAAAAAAATGAATTTCACTTGTGTGATTCAATTAGCTCAAAAGAAAATTCAATTGTAATAATAAAAAATTGATGTTTTGGGTGGAAGTTCTTTTGTAGCTAAGGCTGCGTTTGGTTGAATGTAAAATATTTTCTGAGTGTAAAATATTTTCAGGTGAAAATATTTTCGAGAAAGGAAAATATTTTCAAGTGTTTGGCTGCATTATGAAAATTGTTTTAGAAAATTTTTTCATGTGTTTGGTTGCATTCTGAAAATGCTATTTTTCTACTAGTTTCTCACATTTTCTCAGCTTCTAAACAAATTTTATAATAGAAAATTTCAATATATGAACTTAAAAAAACAAAAATCAAAACAAAACCATTCGTTAAACTCAAACAATTCAGTCAAACTGAGAGAGGGAGGAAGAGAGAGTGATCAAAAATTAAGGGAAAGGGACAGGTAGATCGAGAAAGAGAGAGATCGGTCATGGGTGGGTCATGGGCGACGATCTCGGCAGTGCTAGGGTGCGATCTCGACGGCGTGATCTTGGAGGTGAGGTTGAGTGAGAGAAGAGAAGAAAAGGGAGATGGGTTTGAAGGGATGTGGATTGGGTATTGTAGAGGGTGTGTTTGAGAGAAGTGTTTCGCTGGTAGCGTGGGAGCGACGGATCAGAGATGTTGGAGGTGAGATGGGCTTCGCTAGCGTTAAGGAGAGTTTTGCCTTGGTGGATCGGGTACATGCAGAGCTCGAAGTGGGCGGAGGTGAGGTTGAGTGAGAGAAGAGAAGAAAAGGGAGAAAACCCACCGGCACGGAGGGGAAAACGGCGACGCTGCTCGTCGGAGTGTGGGTGGACCTCGGACCGGCGTCGGCATGTGGGGTGGAGTGCTTTGAAGGTAAAGTAACTCCTGCAATTGTTTTCCGGGTTTGAGGGGTTCTTTTTACAGTCAGCGGAAATGATTTTCCGTTTGACCAAATTTTTCATGCGCAACCAAACACACGGCAGGGTGTAAATTGTTTTCCTGAATCCATTTACAGCCGAAACAAATCGTAAGTCTGTAGATTACCAACCAGCTTTGTCAAATGAATCTTATCAATATCCTTTGATTCCTCGATTGCCGTAATCTTGGCATGAAATCTCTCAGGCAGAGATCTGAGCACTTTCCTCACAATCTTGGGTTCAGGAATAGTTTCCCCAAGATTAAACGCCGAGTTCACTATGTCTTTAAGCTTGGCATAGAACTCGTCAAATGACTCATCCTCCTCCATCTTTATTTCTTCAAAGCTTGTAGTGAGCTTCTGAAACTTTGAATTCTTGACAGCCTTTGTACCTTCATAGGTTGTCTGGAGAATGGTCCATGTCTCCTTGGCAGTTTCAGTAGAGGATATCTTCTTAAACTCCTCATTGGTGACTGCACTGAATAGAGCATTCAATGCCCTGCTGTTGAAGTTTGTCGTCTTGATCTTAGGATCATCTCAATCGGCCGGCGCTTCTGTAGGCTTAATCCAGCCTATCTCCACAACTTGCCACACCTTCTCATTTAAAGACTGTAAGAAAGCTATCATGCGTACTTTCCAGTATGCATAGTTAGTGTCATCAAATAAAGGAAGTATAATTAATGATTGTCCTCTATCTATGACAAACAGGGGTCAATGGATTAAACATAGCAAAGATTAAAACCTAATCAGAGTGTGCCCGCTCTGATACCACTTGATAGGCCACAAACTGAATTGACCCCTTGTGATAGAAATTAATTAATTAATTAGCCAAGTTATTAATTAATCAATTTATCATGCAAACGCGTGATAGCACAAACAAATCACCAATAAACTAATTATGCAGCGGAAAATAAATAACACGGTGATTTGTTTACGAATGGGGAAAACCTAACGGCAAAAACCCCACCGGGTGATTTTCAAGTCACCACTCCCGAAACTCCACTATTATCACAACAAGCGGTTACAAGTAAAGGAATCCCAAGTACCTTACCAACCTACAGTTGAACCCTTACCCCAATACCCAATTGGACTTGTTCTGTAGTGACAGTTCCCCTCTTTTGATGCACAACTCCCAAGTACGTGACTAACCAATGCGCGAATCCCAATACGCGACTTCAAACACCAACTAAGAAGGTTGTTGGCTGCAAAGTTCTTCAGTTCATCCACACGATGAAGATCAAGAAGATGCTTGGTCACAAAACCCTATAGTGCAAATACACAGCAACTTCTTCAAGAGAAAAAGATGAACAAGGGCAAGAACTTTGTCTCCGGTCACAATTTGCTTGAACAAAGTTTTCTCAATGCTTGTGTAACTTGTGAACTCTTTGACGGCCCTTAAAACAATCTTTTTATATGTTTAGGGTTAGGAGAAAAGAAGGCCCAAACACATAATCACGGATCCTAAGAAAATCAGATCAGAATTCTGAAATTCATAAACCTCGACAGATAGGAGGTGTCGAGTAGCTGTCGAGTAGGTGTCAAAAACACGGGGCTGAAACAGCTTTCTTAAGCTCGATAGATACAGCTATCGAGCCAGCTGTCGAGCTTTAGTAACCTTGCACTTTCAGCTTGTTTTCTTGGACAGACTTGAAAGCTTTAACACTTGGTCTTGAAACATGGTTTCTTGAAGTATTTAAAATACATCCTAGATCTACCAAAATACAAGTAAAGTGCGTTTTGTCAAAGGATAAGCCAATTACATAAAATCATGACATATGTTCCTAACAAGTGAAACACATATGTCCTAACAATTGCAAAGGAAAACAATAACAATAATAAAGAGAGAGCCATCATTAGTATGGAATTGCAATATTATATAAGAGAAGAAAAAAGAGAAAGCCAAACAAAAACCAATGGACAATTGTACCACTCAAAACTAATAGTTCATTACTTAATATGACAATTGTAGAACAATTGACAACAAAAAGTAAAAACCACTACATCGATGAGAGACCTTTTATTCCTTTTTCTTCATTAGTATTGCTATCATTATAAGCCATTATTACTCATAATAAACAACAAGAACAGAGAAAGCAACACTTTATTCGAATAATACAACTTCATTATTAATTAGCATTCCAATATGCTGCCACTTGACAAATAAACCCCGCAACCATTGCGAGAACGATGACACATTTGCAAAAGAAGCAGAACATTGTGAAGAACTGATTGTTTTGTAAGCTTGTGATGTCTTTTTTGGAATAGTTTGTGATGTCTATTTCTTTGGATGAATACTAGCTTGTAATTTCTGGCTGCTTTATATAGGCACGCATGGCTTGACTTTTGAGCTTCACAAATTTTTGGGAAACTCAGAATATGGCTTATGCATGCATTTATGCACAAATTCCCAATGGACCTTAATCATTGGGTGTGAAATTAATTAATTGTGGATGTTGCATTGGACAAGGAAGTGAATTTTTTTAAGTGAAAGCCCATTGAGCTTCTCCATTTTGCCTGTATAGTAAATGACGGAGGATTAGATAAGAATTTTGTATTAGATTATGAGCAAAATTCGTTTATTTTAGTATTAAGTACTATTAACCCTTGCCACTCACATTACTTTATTTCATATTCCCTTGCTATTAATTACATTATTCTAGTTTAGAATCAAATGTTTGCTGTTACTTTTAAGCTCGGTCACATAATTAGTTGACTTAAAAATTCATCTCGGACTTTGATTTCAACAATACCCGATTATAAAATTAAAAATGTCCTGTTAACGAGTGTTCTTAAGACATTTGTTAATTAGAAAAATTATAATACTACTTTCACGAGAAATATAAAAAACTATCATAAAAATCATTTATTTATTTTTTTCTCATAAAAAAATTTCTAAAAACATTTTATAAACCAATGCTTTTAGGGTATCTATTAACTTTTGAGTATTGGTGTCCACCTCCGAAGAATATGTATAAAGTGAATGTTGATGGGGCTGTTTTCTCGGCAAAGAAGATTGTTGTTCAGGACAGTCAAGGATTGGTGATGGTTGCAATGTCAATGAAAGTTAGTGCTCCGCTGGGTCCTTTGGAAGTTGAGGCAAAAGCCTTTGAGGCTGGTCTGCAGTTTGCAAAAGATCTGGGAATACATGACTTCATTTTAGAGGGGGATTCTCTTAATGTTTACAGGGCCCTAGCTGGTTTATCTCATGCAATTGCCGTGGTTGCTCCTATAATATATGAGATCCTTGATTCTTGTCATGATATTTGTAATGTTAGGTTTTCTCATGTGAGGCGCAAGGGGAATACGCCTGCGCACCTTTTAGCTAAACATGCTTGTGGTATTGTTGATTTTCTAGTTTGGATGGAAGAGAATCCTTGTTTCTTAAAACAAGCTCTTTATCATGATGTAATTTCTTTTTAAGTAATGAAAGTTTCTAGTTTCCCATAAAAAAAAAAATTGTATTTTTATATACAAAAAATTGAAACTTTATTTTTCACTCCAAGACCCATTAGGGGGACATATTAGTCATTTTTTCACCAACCGCCCAACAACCCCAAAGTAACTAACTTCCTATTCCCGCCCACATCAACCTATCCCTCACTGCCACGTGTCAATTCCATTCCCGCCAAAACAACCTATTCTTTTCACTCTAAATTTACATCTCATGCCACTGCCACTCACAAACAGAGCACTCTGTTTTTCTCTGACTCTGTAACCCAAAAAAAAAAAACTCCATCAATGGCTTCTTCACTCCTCTTCACTCTCTCTCTCCTCATATCTCTAGTTGTCTACTCTCTCTCCTCCCCTCTCTCTTCCGAGACTATTCTCGATGCCTCCGAGATCCTCACCGACACAGGCTATCTCTCCATGTCTCTAACTCTCGAGCTCATCTCCGATACCCTGTTTCCAAACTCTCATTCTCTCACCATCTTCGCTCCCTCGGACCCCGCCTTCATGGCCACCGGCCAACCCTCTCTCCCTCTCCTCCAATTCCACTTCTCTCCTATCCCAATGTCCCTCGAAACCCTCAAATCTCTCCCATACGGCACAGAAATCCCAACCATGTTTCAGGGCCACTCGCTCACAGTCACGTCATCTCCGTCCGAAGATCGCGTGTCTTTGAACAATGTCGACATTAGCCCATTGCCAATTTTCGATGATGGGTTCTTGATTATATATGGAATCCGCGAGTTTTTCGATCCGGATTTCGAGGTTCGAGCCCCAGAATCCAGTTTTGGATGTGGGTTTTTGAGGACTAATTCGTTCGGCAATGCTAGCGAGGCTTTGAGGTCTGGTGGGTATTCGTTAATGGCGGGGTTTCTTGATTTACAAGTGCTTGAGACCAAGAAGAGTACTATGATGACTGTGTTTGCTCCTACGGATCAAGTCTTGGGGAATAGGCTCGGCAATTTCAGCGAGTACTCGTCTATCTTTCTCCGGCACGTGGTTCCGTGCCGGCTTTTGTGGACTGATTTGGTGAAATTCAACGATGGGGCTGCATTGCCGACTCATTTGGGCGGGTTTTCAATCAATATCACGAGGTCTGGTGGCATATTGATGCTCAATGGCGTGCCGGTTTACTATCCGAACATGTATATCAGTGACTGGCTTGTGGTTCACGGCCTTCGCCAGGTTCTTTCGGTGCCATGGGAAGGAACACAAGAAGGAATTGCAGGAGCTTCAGATGAATTCGGAGGCAGTATTGAAGACTATACACCGGATTACGAGTTCTAAGGCCCTGATGTTCTTGCTAGCTTCTGCTTTCTGGTGAATATCTCTGTTGCCATTACTTTCTTGAATATATCTGTATGGTTAAAGAAACAAATTGAACACTTTGAATTTGCTGATATTCTGTATCTCTTAGCATGTTACTTTCTATGATTGTATTGAATTGCCCGTTTTCTTAGTTCAATGACAAATGATAACATTGAGCCAATAAAGAAGGAACGTTAGGAACTTGTTATAAAGATTTGGTATGGTTACTTTTATTATGTGGGAGAAATAAGAGGCTTGGAGCTATACTAAAAGGCTTTAAAGTCTTCTGCTAATCAAGTTCTTGACCTTGTTCTGAATTGCCTGATTTCTTAGTTGAATGACACAATTTTTATGGCAAAATTGATCCAATATAGAAGGGAAATTAGGAATCTGTTGTGTAAAGAATTGGTGCCATTAGTTTTAGTGGTTAGAAATGTGGGAGGAATAAGAGGCTTGGAACTATACTAAAATATTTTCAAAGTTTGCTGCTAATCAAGCTCTAGACCTTGCACGAGCATAAGACAAGCTTGAATTGTTGAATAGTAGGGCATTAATCTTAGTGAAGGTTTCAAACCAGAATTAGCTTTCAGGTTAATCTACAATGCATGAGGGCTACGGCATTTTTCTTTTTTTGTCCTAGTACTCTTATTGGCCACTGATTTAAGAAATCATAGGATGGATATGTAAACATGCAAGATATTAATAGCAGTATATTAGTGTTGGAAATCTTTGATGATGTGTTAGCAGCCATAACCTTTTATGACTTCATAGTTTGCAAACCAAAGAACACCTGATTTTCTTTTTTGAGCTTGTGCATAGCTTTCTCTAGGTGGTAAAAAAAATCTTAAATTCTTCAGCCTAGCAAATCATAGGAGCTCATAAGCAGTATGAGGAGTCCAACTGCCGTGAAGTAAGTTCAAGTATAACTGAAAATTGACCTGATAAAAAGTGTACATGGAATTAATACTTTAGTTCACACTTAAATGTCAAACTCTCTATTCTATTACTTTGTATTTAATCAATATTCATTTTCCACAGGTGGAATTGCCTTTTTTCTGGTGCCCGAAGTTTTTGAATGCTTAAAATATGATAGAAACTGGTTCTTCTAATGCTTTGGTAGTTAGTTAGGTGATAAAATGAAGAGGGATCAGTTCCCATGTTTCTTTCTAACCCCATTAGAGTCGTAATTCTATAGTCCAAATGATATATAAGAAGCTGTTGATATATTACCATAGTCAATTCCTAGTGCTATTGGAATAGAAATATGAATAGTATCATTTACGGGTGCTGGAAGGTTAAGAGCATAAATGTACCTATGTTGTAGGTGCATTACAGGTATATAATAGTTTATTTTAGGAGATTGAAGTGGCTTTGTTCATCATCTTATAAAAAAGTTGACTATTGTTATCTAGGCTGCATAATGATAAATACTTAAAACAGTCACCTTGTGCTTGTTAGCTAGAAGATGAGAATTCGGAGTTACAGATTTCATGGAAGAGGAATTGTGAAGAATTGGTTCAAGTATACTTTCAACTCTAGAAAAATTGAATAGATTGCCGTACATGTTGATTATTAAAAGATGGGTTATTCCCTTTTCTTCCATAGTAATGGAAATGCTGAAGCATTGTGTCTGAGTTTTGCACTTCTAAGTCTAAAGTTGTCTCTGTGATTGCCCCCATTTAAAAGAAGGCATGATCTGAGCATAACAACTTATCTGGGATTTCATGGTGCCAAAACTAATGCATGATTAGTACTTTCATAATTTTACATTTTCATTTTTATGGCAATTTTAGAGTGTAATTAAATAAATCTCTAATTAATTGACGAAAGAAGGGGGCTCTAAACTGGATTCTGTCTCGTCAGTCGATTGAAAAAATGTTGTACTGTCAAGAAAACAAAATGATGGTCATAACCACCAACTCTAACATCACTGCTACCATTATAAGCACCAACCCTGGAGTGTCAGTTGATGAGGATGCAAGTGAACCATTATAAAGCTTATTGGCAATTTTGTCAATAACAGACTTAATAATCCCCGTGAGAGTAGACTGAGGTGGTGACCAATATACAATAAAAGAGGGAAGTGAAGATTATTAAAAGCAAACTCAACAACTTTCACCAAGGCCAAGAACAATCTTCGGTGCCAAAAAGGAGTTTAAGGCTCTCTTTTTTTTTTTTTTTATAAACATGAGTTAAGACTTAAAAGACAGTCCGTGCTTCCAGTTTTACATACGTAGGCCCTTGAAATAAATAAGAGATTGGACATTTGGGCGCAGTATATCTTTCAGTCATATCTCATGGCTGTGCCTACAGGATGACTTGGAAAATCCAGAGTTGGGATTCAATCAATACTCCACAAGAAGAAATGGATCTTTTTATTTATTATTTTTTACTTTTTTTAAAGTGCACTAAATCCATTGCGATAATGATATATGACAAAAAAATAGATACGTGACACAATCATATTTACTCCCTCACGGTTAGCCACGTTGTAATGACTAAGCTTATCAAACTAACCTCCAATGAGAGGTAGCAAACTTGCTTCTAGCCCAATTAACACCTATTATTCTCTTCAGTTTTTGTGCAGCCTCCTTATCAAATTTAAAACAAAACAAAATAAAAAATCATGAGTGCTATTTTCTTTCGTCAAATCCCAAATCCCGTATAGGAATTACATATTTAAGCATATAATTAACATTTATATTTTTGTTTGCGTATAATTAAATTTTCTCTTATCCTTTGCTTCACTTTGGTTCAATTGTTGCTAACAGAAGTCAATTTGTATAAGAATGTTATATTCTAAATCAATTGTTTTCAATATAAATCCAATAAAAAGAATCATAAAAATTTAATTTTACATCAATAATTAGAGCACCGTTTACAAATAATTAATACATGAAAATAAAAGGTATTTACACTAATAATACTCAGCTTAATTACATAGCACAAATTTAGACTCCTACATGTTGGTTCATATATCACACACACATTATGTCACTAAAAGGATTTAAGAAATATAAATTTTTAAGATTAATATAATAAAAAAAATGGACATGTTAATGTAATGAATTAAAAAAAAAAATTGATTATTTCAACTAATTTAAGCCTACAATTATTTTTAATATTTTTTATTGCATGCGTTACTAATTTTTTATTATTATTATTTTTTTTTTACCTTTTGATGGTTTTGGGCCAAATCAACTAAACATAAAAGGTGAGTTCCAATTAACTCAACTGGTAAAGTTTCTGATCAATCCCCGCCTACATCAAAAACTGATTGGTGTCTTGGTCTGATGATAAAAAGCTATCATTAGAAGCAAACACTCTAAATGAAAATTATTCTCATTCCTTCTTAAATTTAGGTGAACTACATTATTGATCCTTAAAGTATACCTAGTGAACACTTTTAGCCCCTCAAGTTTAAAATGAGCGCTATTGGTCCCCAACGTTTAAAAAATAAGCAATATTGTTTCCTCTATTAACTTTGTTAGTAATTTTCTGATGAGGTAGAAATTTTTTATTATTAAAAAGGGAAAATTCTATTAACATACCCTGAGGTTTGGGCTAATGCCAACCAAATCCAAGATTTTTCAAAACCAGTCAATTTAATTCCTAAACCCAACTTAGTCCCTAAACAATCAGTTTTTTTTTTTTTTTTTTAACTGTTTTAGGGACTAAATTTACTTTAGAGACCAAATTGGTTAGTCTTGCAAAGTTTTAAACCTGGTGAGTATTAGCCCAAATTTACACTACTAAAAAATTACACACGGATCTAACGGGGAACCCATTTCTATTTGGGTGTTGGGTCTGTGTGCCCTTTCAAACCCGTAGAACATAAAATGCTAGTAGCTGGAGAGAGAGGCGAACCCTGTGGGTGCCGGAGAATTGGAGGATGGAAACAACGGCAAAGGGACCAACCTTCAAAGCCGATTTAACTCTTTTATCCAACGATTGAACACAAACCCACAAAGGATATCAATCAAACGAAACAAGCAAAAACACGGTTCTACTCAATTTTAATTCAATAGAACTCAAAATCTCAGATTGCAGAACCCCATATTACATATAAACGAAAATTTGGAATCATTATAAGTCTAATTTCCTCTATGGTAATTGAAATTACAAAGTAACCATCGTACACAAGTGGGTCTATGGATATAAATGAAGAAACCTAGATTTAAAACAACAACAAAAAAGCCATTTAAGGAGATGAACAAATTAACACAGGAATTTAAATCAAGAACAACAGAAAGAAGTCAAAAAAGTCTTGCTCTGCCCTATGGTGGGATATAGCTAGCGATGGTATAGAAGAGGCCACGCCAAGGACTCACGCATTATGCCTTTCAAAGTCTCTATCTTCGCCTCCCTCTTCATTGGCGCTGCCATTTCTCTTCTACAAGTCTCCGGCAACCACAAGGTCCAGTTTTCGCTCTCCCCAACTAGCATTTTAGGGGATGGCCTAAATAGAAATGGGTTGCCATTAGATCCATGTGTCATTTTTTAATAATAAATTTTTTTTTACCTCATCAAAAAATTGCCATGCCATTGTCCAGTTAGACACATAAGTAAAAAAAACTAACAGAAATTAACAGAGAAACAAACATTGCTCATTTTTTTAACTTTAGGGACCAATAACGCTCATTTTAAACTTAAGGGACTGAAAGCGCAACTTAGTAAATTTTAGGAATCAATAATATAGTTTTGCCTAAATCATATGGCACTTGTTCTAACTTCTAAGAGATTCATAATGAGTGGTGAGTACATAGCATGCCCGAGTTAATGTGAAGATGACATGTTGTGAATGTCAGTGTTGATCCCATGTGAAGGTGGTGTCGCACTAATCATAGTTTACCTCCTTAACAAGTTATGAAATTGGTTGTGTATTTAGCATTTTTGCTTTGAGAAGAAGCCCATACTTTTGAAAATTCACACAACCAATTACTAGGTGCTTTTAATTACGACTTAATTAATTTTACACGTCTTGCACTAAACATTCCTTTTGTACTTAATTTTAGATTAAGAAAGAAGCTTGCAACTTGATTGGAAGACATGCTATGACATTATTGGTGCAATTCCCAGAGAAGTAGGAAGCATGGACACAGACACAAGTAAGATACTACGATATAACAATTTAAAAAAAATTAAGATACGGTATGGCGAGGATACGCAAATTAATTAATTAATTATTAAATATATTTATATTTATATTTTTAAATATTGTTAAGAATTTATTTTTTTTCATATAATGTTAAACACATTGTATCAAATTAAGAGCAATAATGAATAATAAAAGGAATTCATAACTAATAAATGATATTTAGAAATTAGAAAACAAACCAATGAATAAGATCCAAAAGAATAAATAAAAGATAACTATGTAATTATTCAAGACTAAAACTAAAAAGAAATAAAAGATAAGTGTCCCAGCTGTGTCCAATAATTAAAAAAAAATAAAAAAATAAAAAAAAAAGCATAAGGCTAAAACACATGTGCAAAAATGTCTCGAACCTATCCTGTGTCCAACATGGATATGGCATCCCAAATGAAATGTTCATGCTTCCTAGCCAAAATACTTCTATATCTTCATGAGGTCTCCTGACTTAAAATCATTCATAGGGACCTGAAGCCTATCAAAGACATCTTACTAGACACACATTAATTTCAAGTTTGAACAAGATGAAGGGCAAGAAATGTTCACAAGTTTGTGCGGCAAGATGTGGTTAGCAATTTTTTGATTTGTTTCTAGATAAATCAATAGTTAGAGTTAGGGAATTTAGAGCTTGTTTGGTTTAGGCCAATTTTGAGTGATATCACTGGAAACTCATAACTCAGTGATGAAAAAACGTGGGACCCACATAATTTTTTTTGTTTGGCTTGATTTCCTAATCTTGTTTTCATCACTCAAACTCAAAAAATTTGAGTGAGAGTGATGAAAACCGAAAACACCAAATTGGTGTTTTCAGTTTCTGAGATGCATAACTCAGTGGCACAATGGTAAATTTTCGGACTCTGTGGGGCCCATAGGCTTCTGTGTTGTCTTGTCCATTCAGAGCTGTTGGGTATAATCGTTGCAAACAACCACAGCACTACCACAACAAACCCAACGCCGCCATAGCACCACCATAACAAAACACCACCGAAACACAAATCCAACCCCACCCAGCGCAGCCATAGCAACCCACCGCAACAAATCACCACCGAAACACCAACTGAAACCCAAAAACCCAATCAAACCCGATCTCCACCGTGACCCATAACCCGATCTCCACCACTGAAACAACCCACCACTTTAAACCCAATAACCACCGATTCAAACCAACCAAAAACAACTGAGAAAGAAACAGAGAAGAGAGAAAAAAAAAATCAAATACAGATTGAAGAGGGGAGATACAGAGAAACCACCACGAGCAACCACCGTCACCATCATGAGCAACCACCACGAGCCACCGTGAGATTAGTTCAACCTCAGCCCAGATCGGTTCACCTCTGTGTCTAATTTCGTGATTTAGGTCTTCAATCTAAGGATTTTGAGTTTAGATTTGCTATGTTTGTGGTTTGGGTTTGCTATGCTTTCTTTTGGATTTTTTTTGTGTGGCATCAGAGAGAGAGCAAGACTAGTTTGGGTTTGCTATGTTGTGCTTTTGTGTTGATGTGGGAGGCGAGGGAAGAAAAGAAAAAAAGGGGTTTTCTGATGGGATGAAATGAAGAAGAGGAAAAAAAGAAAAGAAGAAAAGAACCTGGACGCGCGGGTAGGAAACGGCTTCACCACTATGTCTAGTCAGTGGGTGGGGTCCACAACTTTAGCAAAAAGTTGGCTTAAAAAGATGAGTTATGTGATTGGGTTTTTAAATCAAACAAGAGTTTTGGGATTTTTCAGTGAAAGTGGGATTTGAGAACTGAGTGATGAGTTTTGAGTTTTAGTTATGAGTTTTAGAAACTGAGTTAAGAAAATTGAGTGATGGGAAACCAAACGGCCCTTAAATTCTAATATCTTCATAAAAGTGACAGCTAAGCTACAACACTAACAATTGGGACTTTGCATTACATGGCTTTCTATTCTATAGAGTGTTGAGTTTAGAAAAATGATTGCCACGTCATAAATATATGTATCAAAAATATTGTTGGGCAAGCAGATAACTGTTGTAATCATTGAGGTAGTAAGAGCATCAGCATTGGAAAATTCTAATTCTACTCTATTTTACCATTCCAAAAAGTCACTTTATTATTATACCATACCATTTTACAATACCTCCTACATCCTAAAACTCTATTTTTATTAAAATATTATTTTTTAATCTTTCTTTAAGATTTCTTTCCAACCGTCACTTTTTTTCAGACTTAGATGATTCCAACGGCTCCACCATCACCGATCACCACACCACACCTCCACCTCTACGGCTCCACCATCATCAATCACCACACCACCACCTCCACGGCTCCACCATCATCAATCACCACACCACCACCAAAATGCTTCAGCCTAACTGCTTCAGCCTCTCATCATACACATTACACAATTAGAAAACCCAAACCTATTTCAGCAGGCCCGCAGCCATTGATGAACGCAGAGGAACTCATGAACCCAGACACCGCCGATCAACCCCAATCACAACAGGAAAAAAAAAAAAAAAAAAAAAAACCCAGATCAACCCCGATCAAAACCCAGACATCGCCGCCGCTAGATCAATGTTTCCTCCATCGTTGATCAACCCAGATCAACCACCAAAATCCCACCAGAACAAAAACCCAGACATCACCGATCAACCCCGATCACAGCAGGAAAAAAAAAAAAAAAAAACCCAGATCAACCCGGATCAAAACCCAGACACTGCCGCCGCTAGATCAATGTTTCCTCCATCGTTGATCAACCCAGATCAACCACCAAAATCCCACCAGAACAAAAACCCAGACATCACCGATCAACCCCGATCACAGCAGGAAAAAAAAAAAAAAAAAACCCAGATCAACCCGGATCAAAACCCAGACACTGCCGCCGCTAGATCAATGTTTCCTCCATCGTTGATCAACCCAGATCAACCACCAAAATCCCACCAGAACGAAAACCCAGACATCGCCGATCAACCCTGATCTCAACAGGAAAAAAAAAAAAAAAAAAAAAAAAAAAAAACCCAGATCAACCCCGATCAAAACCCAGACACCGCCGCCGCTAGATCAATGTTTTCTCCATCGTTGATCAACCCAGATCAACCACCAAAATCCCACCGGAACAAAAACCACACCGCCGATCAACCCCGATCACAACAGGAAAAAAAAAAAAAAAAACAAAAAAAAAAAAAAAAAAACCCATATCAACCCCGATCAAAACCCAGACACCGCCACCACTGTCGCCGCTAGATCAACATTTCCTCCATCGTTGATCAACCCAAATCAACGTTTCCTCCACTGTGATGTGTGATGTTGATGTTGGGAGGAGGATGATGTTTGGGTCTGTAGAGAGGAGAGAGCAGATGAGAAAGAGAGAAGGAAGAGAGAGAAGAGAACAGAAATAATGAGGGAGGAGAGAGAAATTTTGTGGGAAAACAGCTTAAAATATTATTATTATTTTTACAATACTGCTACAGTGCAATTCTAAAGATAGAATTGCACTGTAGCAGTATTGCAAAAAAATTTGCAATACTTGCCTTTAGCATTCTCTGATGCAGTATGTTTTGGAGCTTAAAATGTTAAATACACCCTACATATGCCATTAGCATTCTTCAATGCTAATGCTCTAAGCCTAGAAAAGGTTATTTAGACAAATATTCAAGGTCAATGTGATAGACTAATAGTAAAATACTCACGTACTATTTGTCATGATGTGAGTGTGTGATGGTGGGACACACTTATGAATTACGATGGGGCAAAAGAGGGCCAAGATTCCATCCATGCCCTACCTAGAAAATTCAATCGGCCGAAAGAGAAAAGTTAAAATAATTGAATGGTCAGTTGGCCAATGACGAGTGGCAAAAAAAATAGTCACGTTTTTGGTGTTTTTTGCTACTAAAAGTCGATTGTAAAAAACAAAAATTTCCTAATAAGTAAAAAATTAAGGACAAATTGAGAAATAAGAGGCTAGGAGCCTTTAAAAAATATTGGTCTGTTTTATTTTAAGTTATTTCCTTACTTTTTAAAAAATATTTTAAAAAACATTGCTTTGTTCTATTTTGATAAATAATTGATTTGAAATATGTTGAGTAACAATTATTTTGTATCTTTTTAGAATCAAATTACAAATTGTATCCTCTAACTTTGTGCTATTTTGATTCTAATCCTTAAAATTTAAAATTTTGGATTTTGGACCAGGACATCATATAGCATTTTAATTTGAGTCCTTCCATGAATACCCACTACCAAGGGAACTCAAAATCGGGCTAGCCCAACCACTAAGCGAGTTAGAGTGGTTTTGAATACCATTTTGTTCTAGCTAGAACAAACAAAAAATCTTATGCCGGTATGCAAACTAGAACGGTGACCCTCCTATTCCACCTCTGGTGAAATTTTGGCCCATTCTAAACATTTTGGCCAATACTAGATGAAACTAAAGATTTAGATGAACAATAGAAGAAAATTTTGGGCTATTAGTTATCTTCTAGAGCATGAAACTTTTCATCTAAATAGGCGTGTAATCTGTCTACTTCTCTTTCAATGTTTGGAATTCCTCTATGCATGTGCCACATAATATATATCAAATACGTTTGAGTTTTGGTTGATCACATAATATTGTGTCACATAAGCTTTTGAGGTTTCAAAATTTTTACACTTCATTAGTTAAATTTATTTTTTTAATTAAATTTAAATTCTATTCTATATTTAAACTCTCCACTAAAATTCTAATTCTCTTTAAATGTTAGAATATATAATTCTATATATAAACAAAATCATAATTAATGTGTTATGCCAAAATATATAGTTCCATATGTAAACACAATCATAATAAATAATTATTAATAACTACTATAATTATTAAAATTTATATTTAGAAAATTTACAAAAGAAAAAAAAAAATCACATTTACTTTTCTGTCCATTGCACAAATTATAAAATAATATTTGAAAATTTGGGATTCAAGTGATTTTGAATGCAAAACGCTAATACCATATTTTGTAGTAGCCCTTGTTCAAATGTCACATTCCCCTCCCAAATATTATCTATCAAAAAGAAAAAGGAAAATATGTAAATTTACTATTCATGAATCTTAAACCGTTGAAAAAGAAGTTTATGTTAACTAGGGGCGGAACCATAAATTTGTGTTTGGGGAGGCCAAGACTAAACTATCATTTTGAATCTTCATTCATGTAAAAACTCAAAGCTCTATAAGAGCATTTTATCTTTCTAAATCCTTTTTATTATACAAAAATTTTCTAGTTTGCAATACACATGTAAAAAAAAAAAAAAAAAAAAAAGGATTCCACATCTTGGCCTTAAAGTGGCAATGTGGCATTATAAAACATTTGGCATCAAATTTAGCTATTCTTTAAATAATTGAAACGAACATAACAGAAAAGTGTATTCATCAATGGATAATCAATTGGCTTAAATTAAAAAGAAAAAAAAATCATAAGCCACAAGATTAATAAATAGAAATTGAGCTGAACTATAAATAAAATAAAATAAAGAAAAATTGTGTACTCTTTATAGCCAGTATCCCTAAACTTGAAGTATGAAAACTCTTTATTAAGAAAAAAAGAAAGCAGTTGAATGAGAATGTGAATGTGACTATGAGATCACTAAATGGAAAGAAGTCAATGACGAGTGAGACTAAGAGCTCGTTTGGGATGTGATACAAGTTTCAGTTTATTTGAGTTTTTAGCTTCTTTTTGGTATTATTTATAGGTCTAATTGCATTTTTTGGTACTATTCATGGGTTCCATTATACTATTCAGCTAGCTTTAAAATTTTTTTTTCTACATTTTCAGTAAAAGAATTTTAGTTTTAGCTAAATAAGTTATTTCCAAACGGATAAGTGTCTGTTTGGGAACAGCTTATCTAGCTTTTTGCTAAAATCTTTTTACTGAAAGTGAGTTAAAGTATACTTATACTTAAAAAAAAATTGAAAAAGTGAGAAAATACGGGAAAAAAAAATGAGGTTTTAAAAAAATGTACATAAAAGTTAAAAGCTAAAAGTTTAAAGTTAAAATTGATGTCGGCCAAACACACCCTAAGAGAGAAATTGCACCAAGATAAGAAACTTTTAGAATTGAGTAGTTCATGGCTAGAAAGTAGAGTAATGGTAAGTGGAAATTACTAGAAAGTTGAATGAGAGCTTCAAAAACAAAAACAAAAAAAGAACGAAAGAAAGAAAGAAAGAAAAGGAAGAAGCATTGATTGGCCAGTAACTAGGGCTTGTTTGGTTTAAGTGATTTTCATCAATCATCACTCGATTCTCATCATTCATAACTTACTTTTCGTAAGCCTCACATCAACTCTATTTTTTTGGCTTGATTTCTTTTCTCAGTTTTCATCACTCATTACTCAAAAAAATGAGTTAGAGTGATGAGAATTGAGAATTGAGAATTGAGAAATAAGAACAAATTTTGTATGTTTTCATATTTTAAGTTATGAGTTAAATGACATTTTGGCATGGTTTTAAAAACTAGATTGGGCACAAAACCGGATTTTCTTCTGGTTCCCAATTTAACCCGATTTTTTAATTAGTTTTTGACCGGTTATTGGGGTTTTTTTAAACCGAATTGTGGCTAATTCTAGGTTCAATCAGTTAGACCGACTAGTCCGATCCGATTTTTAAAACTATATATTTTGATAAATACACAAAAATAATAGGACCCACTTAAAGCATTGTAACATCAATTCTCTTTCTTCTTTTCTTTCTTTTTTCCTTTCTTTTTATTCTTTCTTTCTTGATTCTATTCGGTCACGTTCTCTCTTGAAAGGATTCTACTTCAGTCACGTTCTCTCTTGAAAGGGACATGAACAGTGGGAGGTCGTGAGTGTGTGGTGGAGAGGGGGGGATAATCTCCTTGGGAACCAGATCATTAAAAAAAGGTATTGACCCACACACTGCTCATTTTTTTTGACCATATGTTCACAACGCTGTTTTTTTTTTTTTCTTTTTCTTTTTCTTTTTTTTTTTTTTTTTTTTTTTTTTTGGAGTACTAACATTTTTCTGTGGAATTTCTGGTTTCTACCCAGTTTTTACTTGCAATAAAATGTTTTATTAACAAAACCTTATCCATGGAAATGATACCAGAGACTCCTGAGTCTGAGCAGTAAGAGCACGAGACAAGACTGCTCATATAAATATGGGCATCCCTTCTTCCAGTGTCTCGATGCACCTAGTGCTCCTTTCCATACTCACCTCCCTATGCCTTACGAGTAAAGCAGCCCAATACCGCTACCATTTCTGTACAAACCAAACCACTTTCTCCCCCAATAGCACCTACCGGTCTAATCTTAGCCACCTCCTCTCTTTCCTTTCCGCAAATTCCACCACTGAAACCGGTTTCTACAACACCACAGCGGGTCAAACTCAAACACCAGAGAACGCGGTTTACGGCCTCTTCCTCTGCCGTGGTGACCTCACCACCAATGAGTGCCGAGACTGCGTGTCAACCGCAACCAAAGAGATTGTTCAACTGTACTGCCCAGATAAAAAAGTGGGTGTGATATGGTATGATGAATGTGTGTTACGCTACTCAAATCGATCCTTCTTCTCCGTCATGGAAGACGAGCCGAAAACGGTTCTGTGGAACTTGTTGGATATAACAGAGAGAGATCGCTTCCTTCAGCTAGTGGTAAAAGCATTGAGTGACTTGGTGCCAGTGGCCGCAAATGCTTTGTCTGGTGCTAAAAAGTTCACTACCAAAGAAACCAAATTTACCGAATCGCAAACGCTATACAGCCTTGTGGAGTGTACCCCTGACCTATCCAGCTTTGATTGCAATAGGTGTCTTCAGGGAGCCATAGCTAAGTTGTCCAAATCTTATGATGGAAAGAGAGGGGGGCGAGTTCTGTCTCCTAGTTGTAACATTAGGTATGAAGTTTACGCGTTTTACCATGTACAAGCTCAAGCTGTTGCCCCACAACCAAAAGGTACATATCCTATCAAGATCATGTTTATTTGAGAGGATCCATTTCATAATTCAAACTAAATATTACTGATTCAAGTTTCAACCCTCATCTTTACTGATGAGACTTGATTACTTTATTAGGATCTAGAACGCACTTCTTGTAACTGACTATTAACATTGTACATGATATTGTTTTTGCAGGAAAAGGCAAAATCTCAATGGTAATAGCTATCGTTATTGGTGTTACAATTGCTGCGTCTGTGGTGCTAGTCATTCTGCTTTACTGTTTCCAAAGGAGGAAAGCAAGAAAGAAGTCCAATGCTACAAACGAAATGAATTCTTGGAAATCTGACGGCCTCCTAAGTTATCATGGTATGCAAGTGGTTTTAAGTTCGCATCATATATTCATGTCACACTCTCCTCGTTTTCATTAAGAATGTGTTTTAAGCCACACGTGAGGGAGTGTTAAAAACTATATAAATTAGAAATAATAAATTCCTTATTATTTGTAGGTTAAAATTCTAGTAGAATTTGGAGGAAGGTCAAGTGTTGGTTCTGCCAAGATTCATAAGGCATGATTGGGATGACATTGTTCGTGGGCAGTAAAACAACGGAAAGGAAAATCCTTGAAATCTTAGTAAATTGGGGCTTAGTGCTGCTGTTTACCACATTTGGAGTCTGTAGAAATGCAATTATAATTCAAGGATTGATTTAAACAAAAGATTAGATTGTGGGGCTTATCAGAAAGTAAGTCAAGATTTGAATAAGGAAGGATATTAATCAGATGCTCTGCTGTAGATGGGGATTCATAGATTCTGTTCTTCAGAGAGCCTCTACTTAGCTTAAGGATGCAGCCTAGGCCTCCCTTCTAGCTTTATGAAGTTGTTTGTTGTTTGGTTTGCTGGCTATCTGTTGTTGAATATTGGTTGTATTTTGTCTTGGTTGTGCTTTAATTTGTTAGTTGGTTTATTCATTTTGGTATTGTAGTTCTGTTATGGTTCAGCAGGTTTGTAGGTGGTGTTGCTTTGAGTGGCTGGAGCTTAGTTGAGATTCTTGTTGGTTTGTTGTTATTGGCATTACATTTTGGGATCCTTGTCTGATTTGTTGCTGGTTTGGGTCGTTTGTGGTTCTGTGTTGTTGCTGGTTCTCCAACTATTTCAATAAAGATTTTTGATTAAAAAAAAAAAAAACTTCTAGTATGGTTATATCTGCAAACAATGCTCTTCGTAGTGTAATCTCTGACGTTTATTTATTTTTTGATGATTAGCAGATGCAAGTGAAATAACGAATGTAGAATCCTTGCAATTTGATTTTGAGAAAATTGAAGCTGCCACAAACAAATTCTCAGATGACAACATAATTGGTGAAGGTGGATTTGGTAAAGTTTACAAGGTACGTAGAATCCATATAATCTTTATTATTTGTGACTAGAGCATGAATTTGAGATGGAAAATTAAAAAAAATGTTGTAAACTGAGAAATAAAAGATAGTGTAGTTAATTCGAGATGACCAATCTCCTGAACTTGAAAGAGAAATTAGACATTTTTGGTTAATTTTATACTTTATTCTTATTAATGCATTTAACCTACATAAATAGCCAATGATGAGATAATCTCATCAAAAAATCTTAAAACATAGGAACTAATCCTATCCTAAAACATAGGGATCAATTTAAATACAAGCAAATAACAATACTAATCTACTACTGCCTTATTCAAATAAAGATCTATCACCAAGCCTAAATTTGAATACTTCTAATGCAAATAAAAATTTATCTAGCACATTATCTCGGGTCATAACAGGAAAACATTTCGAAAGGAAAAACCACTGCATAGAAAACCGTTGAAAACAATGTAAAAACTAAAAAGAAGGATTACATAGTTGAGACTTACAAAACCTTTGCCTCGTCTAGACCTATGCAACCTTTGCAAACACTCAGCTTGCCTTTTTATCATGGTAATCCCAGAACATTCGGAACTCTAATATAGCGATCTCCTCTAAACCAAAACCTTTGCCACTTCAAGAACCTCGACGCTTTACTCAGTGAACCTCATTGAATTTTGTCTATGTGGTTTCAACCTCACTCTTGCTTACAATGTTATTAAAATAGAAGCGGAGTAGATAAAGTTGTTTATATGATCTTGCCTTAATCAATGTATTGTAAAAGCAAAGCAAGATCAAGAACTCAATACAACGATGGTGAGGAGATTTTTCCAGTTTGCTCTTAAATGCTCTCTCTCTCTCTCTCTCTTTCTCATAAAAATGGCTAGGAGCTGTGTTTTTTTATTATCAAAAATAGCAAACTTAACAATATATACATATAGCAGACCGAACAATATGTATATTAAAAACAATTTAAGTTGGCTAGGATCCTTTAGTTTTTTCTTTTTTTTGGAAATAATTTAGCTTTTAGCTTCTTGTCACACATTTAACATAAAATTTACTAAAAATTATATCTTTCGATAAAAACTACGCAAATAAGATACCACAAATAAGCTGTTCCCAAACCCATGAATCAAAGTGGGCTAATATTATTTTTGTTCGTGCACACAAAAGGCGTCTAATGGTTATCTAATGCAATCCATACCATTTAACAACTAGCACCTGAATTTGCCTGTTTGGAGATTATTTCATTCAGGGTGTGCTACTTGAAGGAAAGGAAGTAGCCGTTAAAAGGTTCTCAATGAAGTCATTGCAAGGCTTAGAGGAATTCAAAAATGAGGTCCTACTTATTGCAAAACTTCAACACAAAAATCTTGTGAGGCTATTGGGATGTGGCATAGAGGGAGAGGAAAAGCTGCTTGTATACGAGCTCATGCCTAACAAAAGCCTAGATTTTTTTATTTTTGGTTTGTTTCTTCCTACATTCTATTTTATAAGCTTGATAGTATTTTGGATTTCTTGAAGATTTCTAGAATTCAGATTTATACGTGATGTCATAACTTAATGTTAATATTGAATTTTAGATTCAAAAAGACGCTCACAACTTGATTGGAAGACTTGCAATAACATTATTAGTGGGATTGCCAGAGGACTTCTATATCTTCATGAGGACTCCCGACTTAAAATCATTCATAGGGACTTGAAGCCTAGCAATGTGTTGTTGGACCATGACATGGTTGCCAAAATATCGGATTTTGGAATGGCGAGGATCTTTTGTGAAAACCAGAATATAGCTAGCACCAAAAGAGTTGTAGGAACATAGTAAGTTGCTGCTTCTTTTATTTCTCTTCTTCTTGGTGTTTTAATAAAAAATAATAATAATAATGTTGGTATCCAAAAAGCGGGTACATGGCTCCAGAATATGCATTGGAAGGAGTATTCTCTGTGAAGTCCGATGTCTTTAGCTTTGGTGTAATCTTGCTTGAGATTATTAGTGGGAAAAGGAATAGTGGCTTCTACCTTACAGAGCATGCTCAGACACTCCTAACATATGTATGTTAACTTTTGTCAGCTTGAATTAGAATTAGACAAAGTGAAAATGGGACACTATATATGAAATATAACTCCATTTGCAATCTAAATTGATAGGCATGGAGACTGTGGTGTGAAGATAAAGTGTTAGAGTTCGTGGACAACTTCTTGATGGAATCATGTTGGACATCAGAAATTGTAAGGTGCATACATATCGGACTTCTGTGTGTGCAGGAAAATCCAAACGACAGACCCACCATGTCGACTGTGGTAGTTCTGCTGGGAAGTGAATCAATAGCCCTTCCTGAACCAAAACACCCTGCATTCTCTGTGGATAAATTCACTCAGATTGATAAATTCTCTGTAAATGAGCTTAGCATTTCTAACATTGTACCACGTTGAACGTGTACAATTATATAAGATTGCCAATTGGTCTTGCATGATGGTGAACTTAATATTGTAGCCTAAATTTCTACAAAATAGGAATAGGATACGTATTGGGAAGGAAGGTCCATTCAACTGAGAAAATGATTGGCTGTACAAAGTTTTTAGATAAGATTGTGTTGTGAAAAAATGAATTTCACTTCTGGGTTTTAATCAGCACAAATGAAAATTCAATTGAAAGAAAAAAAAAAAAAAAAAAAAAAACATTTTTTGGGGGGAATTTTCTTTTGCAGCTAAATAGAAAAATGACATTTTGGTTTTTTCCCCTCAAAGCTTGTAATCCCAATCCCATCCCGACAATAAGAACAATCTTAAGACTAGACATGGCAAAACGGGCGGGTCGGGTCGGGTCGGGTTTGGGTCGGGTCAATCAGGTTGCGGGTCGGGTTGGGTCGGGTTGACCCGTATTTTTCACATGAATTTTTTTTTTTTTTTTTTTCAAGAAAACAACATTTATTGCTACTTGGAAAGTTATGCAACAAATTACTTAATGTAAAATGCATTATTTTGAATTTACTACTTATATCAAAAATGAACTCAGTTAAACTTATTAATACTTATTCAATAATTTTAAAATTATACAAATCCTAACATTGCTATCTAAAACAAAATAATACAAAGATAAGTACACAAGTTTTATTTCTACACAATATCAACATCTCAAAACATAAAACAAAATTACAAATGACTTATTGGATAACTCATTTGATAAAGAATAAAAACATATAAGAAATTTGCAATCTTGAAAATTAATTTTATAATCTATTATCAATTGTGGTTGACACTCTATTTCAATTTAAGATATACATTAAAATTTGATTGCTTACTTATTTACACATGGTCTTTTTTATGAATATCATATCATTGTTAAGCAACACATACTCTAGGAAATATCATAATTTATTTTGAAAAGCCGTTTATTTTGGACATAAATTATTAAAAAATAGGTCTAAGCATTCATAATTTATGCTAATTTGATACTTTGGCTTCACTATTTTCACACTTGTAAATGTTTCTCACACATGTCTACAATTTTAAATCTATGTTTTTAACTCTACAGATTATCTTGGCATGTACTTTGCTATTTGATATCTAAAAATCTTTACTCATTACAGAATGCTCAACCACATGCATTTATCTTTCAATTAATTTGCATATAGTTATGTAAATGTATCAATTGTTTCCTTAAAGTTTACAATAAACAATTAAACCAATATTGTCTTAATTTTACTTTTTTTTTTTTACCAAAAAAAAATGTTTTAAAAAAATGGTTCGGGTCGCGGGTCGGGTCGGGTTGACCCGCAAAAAACACGGGTCGGGTCACGGGTCAACCCGTTTTTGCTTCGGGTCAAAAAAATCGGGTTCGGGCTGAGTATTTTTCGGGTCGGATCGGGTCGGGTCAAAAAATTCTGACCCATTTTACCATGTCTACTTAAGACGTTCTATACTTCAATTTATTAAAGTACATGTGCGTCTCTTTGTGGGCTCGACTTCTCATAGCAAGTTTGATATGTAGGCCATTGATGAAAAAGGGGTCCTTGTGACAAAATAAACAAGAGAGCTGGACGTTTAGGCCCAGTATATTTTTCAGTCATATCCCATGGGTGGGCCTACAGGATGACTTGGACAGTCCTGAATTTGGATTCAATCAATACTCAGGGCTGTTACTCACACATGAAAAAAATAAATACGTGATATGATCACAATGGGTCTAGTGCATCCAGACCCATGTCAAGTCCCTCATAATGTTTGTCATGTTGTAATGATTAAGCTTATCAAACTAACCTCCAATGAAGGGTAGCTAACTTGCTTCTAGCCCAATTGGCACCAATCATTCTCTTCAATTTTTGTGTTGCCTCCTTACCAATTAAAAAAAAAAAAAAAAAAAAAAAATCATGAGTGCTATTTTCTTCGGTCAAATCCTATATGGGAATAACATTTCTAAGCATACAATTGTCTTTTATATTTTTCATTGCGTATGGTTAAATTTTCTTGTGTCTTTTGCTTCACTTTTTTTCTTATATAAATCCAATAAAAATAATTAAAAAATAATTCATTTACATAAATAATTAGTGCACCACCTAAAAATAATTAGTACATGAAAATAAATCCATTTACACTAATAATACTCAGTTTAATTACAGAACACAAATTTAGACTACTTCAGTATTGGTTCAACACATACACACACTATGTCACTAAAAGGATTTAAGAAATATTAAATTTTAAGATTAAAATAATAATAAAATGGATATGTTGGATTTCACTTTAATGAATTCAAAATTTTTGATTATTTCAACTAAGCCTACAATAATTTTTAGATTAAAATAATATGAAAATGGATATATATGTTGGATATGTTACTTTAATGAATTCAAAATTTTTGATTATTTCAACTAAGCATACGATTATTCTTAATATTTTTTATTGCATGTGTTATTGAATTTGTTTTTGCCATTTGATGGTTTTGTTTCAATCATTACCAAATCAACTAAACATGAGAAAAAAATATCATATTTCAAAACAATTGTTATTTTTATATAAATTTTGTGAAAATAAACATATAAATTCATTTCATATAAATAATTGGCGCATTGTCTGTGGATGATTAATATATGAAAATCAATGCATTTACCCCAATTAATTAAAACATTGACATAAGTATTTTTTTTTAATGAGGTGGAAGGCTAAATGAAATGAATTCTCACTTCTTAAATTATATGCCACTTATCTAAGAGATTTACAACAAGCAATGAGTATATATCATGCCTGGGCTAATGCGAAGATGACATGCTATGAATGTCACTATTGATCCCACATGAAGGTGATATTGCACTAATCACAATTTACCGCCGTAACTAGTAGTGAAAAATGTTATTAAATTCATTGTGTACTTAGCATTGTTGCTTGAGAAAAAGCCCATTCTTTTGTGCAATAAAAATTTGACATTACACATATAACTACTAAATGACAATGATTGGAATATGTTGACAATCTGTTGTCCTTAGATTATAAACAGTCCACTAAGACAATAACACAATCTAGTAGTTCATCCAAAAAAAAAAAAAAAGTTCATCAAAAAATAACAAAATCTAGTAAATGGTTCTCCTTTTCATGATTTCTAGCTGACTTGGAGAGACTGATGTGTCAATGTGTCATACAATAAAATCATATAGCTATACCTCTGGGTAAACCTGGATTGAAAGCTAGGCCAAGTGGGAAAAAATGGTAAAAAAAAAAAAACTAAATGCTAGAAAATTTTGTACTGTGCTGTATCTCTTAATGGTTGATGCTATTGTGACATTTCATTCCATTAAAAAAGAAGCTTGCAACTTGATTGGAAGACATGCTATGACATTATTGGTGCGATTTCCAAAGCACTAGGAAGCATGGACAAAAACAATGAAGTTTGCAACAATTTTTAAGAAATTAGAAATATGCAAATTAATTAATTATTAATCACATTTGTATTTATATTT
Source organism: Notholithocarpus densiflorus (assembly GCA_030021035.2). NCBI lineage: Eukaryota > Viridiplantae > Streptophyta > Magnoliopsida > Fagales > Fagaceae > Notholithocarpus > Notholithocarpus densiflorus. The sequence continues at coordinate 877,571 of JARYZH020000147.1, forward strand.
TTAAATATTCTTAATCATTTATTCTTGCATATAATGTTAAACATATATCAATTTAAGGGTAATAATAGATAATAAAATGAATTCATGACTAATAAAATGATGTTTAGAAATTAGAATCAAATCAACAAATAAGATCCAAATAACTAAATAAAAGATAACTAGGTAAGTATTCAAAATTTAAACTAAAAATAAATAGAGGATAAGTGTCACGATCGTGTTTTGCAATTTTTTCAAAAAAAAAAAAGAAAAAGAAAAAAGAAAACATAGTTAGGACACACATGCAGAAATGTCGTAAAAGTGAGTATTTAACACAATTACAACACCCCAAATGAAGTGTCTGTATTTTCTAGCTAAAAGACTTCTATATATTTATGAGGACTCCTAGCTTAAATCTTTAAAAGGGACTGGAAGCTTAATAATGTCTTGTAGGTCCATGGCATGGTTGCCAAAATATTAGATTTGAGCATGACAAGGATCTTTTGTGAAAAGCAGAATGCAGCTAACACAAGAAGAGTTGTAGGTACACTCCATGCATATGTACATTTCTTTATCCACTTGGATTGACAATTCTCCTTCATATAATTCCAAAGAAGAAACAGTCATTTCTATAAAACATTACTGTTTAAACAATTAATAGGCATGCATGGCGATTATGGAATGAAGGAAAAGATTTGGAAATTGTGGACCCTCTATTGATGGAATCATGCCAGACATCCGAAGTCCAAAGATGCAATCAAATCGGACTTTTGTGCGTGCAAGAAGATCCTGCAGACAGGCCTGCCATGTCCACCGTGGTGGCTCTTCTATGAAGTGAATCAATGGAACTTCCACCACCAAGATAGCCTGCACTTTCTGTTGGTAAAGTGGTTCCAAGTGGTCAGTCTTCAACAGCTCCCTCTGTAAATTAATGAACTAACTGTTTCTATTATTTCACCACGGTGGAGTTTGACAAAGATGGGAACTGGATGCCATTCTGCTTGCCAATGTAGCTTTGTTCTAATGCTGGGAGAAAAAAATGTACAAAAGTTTCTGTAAGATAGGGAGGGGGACATCTTACTTAGATTAGACACACATTAATTATATGAAGGCAAGGAATGTGCACGAGACTCACTCAAAAAAATAAGGAATGTGCAAGAGTTTGTGCAGCAAGATGTTGTTGGTAATTTATTTATTTATCTTTGGATAGATCGTTAGTTAGAGTTGGAGAATTTGAATTCTGAATGTTTTCATGAAAGTGACTGTTGAGCTACAAGACTCTTGACAGGCGGCTAGCTTATTCTGACTTTGCATACATGGCTTTCAATTCTATTTCTATAGAATGTTGAGTTAAAAAATCATTGCCACAACGCAAATATATGTACCATAAAAAATAAAAATCATTGCCATGATTTCACCTATGCCCTACCCTGAAAATTTGATCGGCCCAAAGAGAAAGAGTACGCCGAAATAACTAAATGGTCAGTTGGCCCATGATGTATGGCCTTTCATTAAATTGAAAAGAAAAAAGTCGACCTTTTTGGTGTGCTTTTTCTACCAAAAGTAGATTTTGAAAAAAATATAATTTCCTAATAATTAAAAAATTAAGGACAAATTGAGAAATAAGAGGCTAACAACCTTTAAAAAATATTTCTCTTTTTTATTCTAAGTTAGATCCTTACTCTTATATATGCATGCGTGTGCTTCCTTCTTTTATCGGTGTATTTTTTTCTCCCTCAAAAATTTGATGGGTGATAGCAGATCCAAAGTAAATATATGTTTTATTCATAATTATTTTTTTCCTGTATTTTTCCAAGTGGTTGATAAGAACTTTTAGATTTTTTTTTTTTACGTTGAAAGAGAAATTACATAATCAGTCATAAATGATTTTGAAATTAATATATGTCTAGTTCTATTTTGATAGATAATTAATTTGAAATATATTGAGCAAAAATTATTTTTGATTTTTTAAAACTAAATTGTAAATTGCATTCTCTAAGTTTTTGTTATTTTGATTTTGTTACTTAAAATTTAAAATTTTAGATTTTGGACCTTGACATCATATAGCATTTTGATATTAGTCCTTCCATACATTCCCATTACCAAGGTAACTCAAAATCAAAGTCGGCCGAACCACTAAGCCAATTAGCATGGTTTTGAATATTGTTCCATTATGATTGGAACAAAAGAAAAATCTCGTACCAGTATGCAAAGCGGAACAATGACTCCCTGGTCCCCTATTCTATACCTCTAGTAAAATTTCGGTCTATTCCGGACATTTCAATTAGCTTTAGCCAATATAAGCCTAAATTGTAGATTCCAGTTAGCTCAACTGGTAAAGTTTTTTATGGTTGTATAAGAGATTTGGGGTTCAATCCTTGTCTACATCAAAAATTTATTAGTGTCTTGGTCTAATTATAAAGAGTTATCATCAGGAGCGAACACCATAAGTTGAAACTCTCTCTCCAAAAAAAGAAAAAAGAAAAAAGAAAAAGAAAAGCTGAAATTAAAGATTCTACTGATATGCATTTTGGGTTTTTTCCCTCCTTAATCTGAACCACTGTCTTTCTATATATTTATATATATGAGCCGCTGCCTTCATCTTTGTTTAAAACATAGAAGAAAAAAACTAGATCTTAACACCTTCTAAACTAAACACAAGATGAAAAAACAATTAAACTAAGGTTTCGTGAGAGAAGAAAGAAAATAAATGAAGAACAAGATGAGAAAAGAGTAGACACATTAAGACCATTCACACTAGCTCATGCAAAAATTCTTATCTATTTGATCATAATAACATACTACTTTTTCTATTTAATACAATCATTTTTCAAAAACACTCACATCAGATTATCTATTTTACACTACATTTCATTGAAATATTATTTCTTTATCATTTTTTTTATTCTCCCAAATAATCTCTCTCTCTCTCTCTCTCTCTCTCTCTCTCTCTTAGTAAATAAAATATTAAAAAACAAATTTGTATTTGAACAATAACTATGTATATTTGCATGGTTGCTGTAGCTAGAATCCTATTTCAAAATTTTTTGCATGAGTTGATGTAGGTGTATTTTGGGGTTAGTTGGGCAAATGGTAGGGCTTATGCTATATTAGATGGATTGATGTGAATGCTCTAAGTTGTGAGGAAAAATAATGAAGGTTCAATAGTTTAGATGAGAAGTGTGTGAGACTACAAAAGGAAATAAATTTAGTAGGTGAGAAAGAAAGTCAATAGGGTTAAAAAGGGGAAAAGTGAAGATTTCCTAGTTTACAATTACTGAACATGTTGGTTTAATTTACAAAAACGCCATAAATGATTACTTTGCGGTAACATGAAACGATACGCTGAAATAAATCGGCGAATATCTTGTTCCAATGAACAAACCAAAATAGAGTCCAAAATGGTATTAAGTATTAAGAACTTTGCCAACTTAGGTAAGGCTCTCAAAGTGGAAGGAAGCTCCAAGTATAGGCCAATAAAGTTTTTTAAAATAATGATAAAATCCAAAATATTAGTTGGTACATTCTCTCAAAAAGAAATCCTATGTATTTTTCTAAAAAACAATAAAAGAAAATTTTGGACTATTAATTATCTTCTAGAGTATTAATTTAGGCCCAAAATTTAGCCAATGCATGAAAATCTCCATCTTAATAGGTGTGCAATTTTTCTAACTTTTTTTCAACAGTTGGAATTCCTCTATACATGTGCCACATAATATATACCGAGAACATTTGACTTTTGGTTGACCAAATAAATATTGTGCCTTATAAAAAATTTTGAGGTCTCAAAAATTGTACACTTCATTATTTTAATATATATTTTTAATTAAACTTAAACTCTATTTTATATTTAAACTCTCCATTAAAATCTTGATTTCTATAAATGTTAGAATATATAATTCTATATATAAACACAATCATAATTAATGCGTAATAATAAAATATATAGTTTCATATACCAAGACAATCATAATAATAATCTTCTCAAAAAAAAAAAAAAAAAAAAACAATCATAATAAAAAACTATTAATAACTACCATATTTATTATATTTTATATTTTGAGAATTAAAAAAATTATATAATATTACATTTTTATGCATTGCACGGATTACATACTAATATTATAATTTATAAGTCTAAGATTCAAGTGATTGTCGAACACTCAGGGGCAGAACTATGTGTATAACAAATGGGTGTCATGCCCCCATGAAAATTTTACAAAACATTTTATTGTAGGTAAAAACTAGGTAGAAATGTGAAACGATGCCATTTTTCTTGTATGAACTGACCCCCCACAAGGAAATTTATTGGTCTCCCCACGGGGTGCCCCACCTGTCGATATCCCTTTTAAGCCTCAAATTGTTTTCCCAAACACGTTAGGCAATAGCCAATGCCCAATCAACACTTCTTCAATTCTAAATGATTCCTTGGTGCAGTTTCCCTCACAGTCGCATTCTTGATTGACTTTCCATCCATTTAGTGGTCTCATAGTCACATTCTTATTCTTTTTTTCTCCGTAATGACATTTCTTACTTGAAGTTAAGGGAAAATGGCTTTAAAATTTTGAGAGGTACAAAATTTTTCTTCTCTTTTTTCATTTATATTTCAGTTCAATTTCTATTTATTTATCTTGTGGCTGAATTTCAGTTCAATTTCTATTTATTTATTTAAGTTCATTATAGCTCTAAAGTGTGAAGATCAGTTCTTTGCATCGTTTAGACATCTTATTTCAAAATCAGAGGTCAAATTTTATGCAAAGTTCTTTCAAAGTTTTAGTTTTCTCATATATGTAGACAAGGGAATTCTGTAGCTCAAAATCTTACTAGATATCCGAGAAATGTTAGCAGTTTATTAGTGTGGATAAATGATGTTTCTCCAACCCTCAATAATGTTTTGTTATCCGATTGTGGCTGAATTTTTTTTATTGAAAGTTTAAGTTTCCTTATCAATATATATATATATATATATATATATATATATTTATATCTTGTGCCTTATTATTTTCATTTTTCATAAAGTCCATTGATTATCCATTGATGAATAAATTTTCTTGTTATGTTTGTATGTTTAGTTATTGGATTATTTAAACAGGAGCTAAATATGATGCCAAATGTTTTACTTTTATAGCATAATGCCACATGTTTATTGTTAAAAATAGATAATAATAAACATGTAAATTTATAATTCATGAATCACCAATCATGAAAAAGAAGTCTTCAAATGGTCTGTTTGGATACCGTTTATTACTGAAATCTGAAAAATTATTGCTGAAAACACTGTAGTAAAATAATTTTTAAATGTTTGAATAGTGCCGTGAGACTCAATTTTAAAGTTATATTTGCTGAATTCCGTACTTGTGGGCCCCATAAATAGTGCATGGGACCCACAGAAATGAAACACAAACGCGCAACGCCAGGAGAAAAATGCTATCCAAACTCACACTTCGTGGACAGACTTTAATTGTATGTACCATACTTGGAAAAAGTTTTACAATAGTGCTATAGTGGACTTCTACATATACAAGTTAACTCGATTTTCATGTGGATTTTTTTCCAAATCAACCCATTCTCTTGCAAATCGAGACTTAAAAACTCGATTTTTATCTTGGAACTCGAGTTTTAGACACTCGAGATGCTAGTTTTCAATATTGTTTTGATCCGTGACAATTAACTAAATTTTTTTATATTTATTGTTATTTGGAAAGGGAGTTCATTAAATTGGCTTGTGAGAGAGAGATGAGGAAAAGAAGGGCATGATCAAATTCTAGTAGGAGAAGATGTGAAAAAGACAGAGAATTATAGGAAAAGAATTGAAAGGGTGGGTTTTCTTTAGCAACACATGACACATGCCACACCTACGTTGTTTTGTTTCAATCAATTTGGGTTCTTTTCTTTTTATTTACAATCTTGTTCCTTTCTCTCTTTTTTTTTTTTTTAAAATTCTATTTTCTTATATTTGAATCTCTTGGCCTCCCTCTACCCCTCCTTCAAACCCTTTTTTCTTGCCCTCTGCCCAATAATTGATTAGATGCACTTCAGCCCCCACACGTTATGTCTTCCTCCTCCACGACCATTGCCTTGATTGTAATTTTATATATTTTACTTTTTTTTAAATCTTTTACGTTGTGGCTTTCTACTCTATATGCTTTTAAGTGCATAAATTTTGGTGGGTTTGTATTTGTGGGTGTTTTTCCTTTGGTTGCCTTTAGACTTTGGAATTGAAAATTTTGTGATTTTTTGCAATAATCACTTTTTTTGCTATAATCTATTTCACTTTCTATAGTACTGTTAACATCTTTAAAATACTTTGGTTTGATATTGCAGGGACATTCTCACAACTTTGGAGATTGGTACCTCTCTCGTGGCTCATCAGATATGTACTGAGTAACCTGCTTCACAGTGAGCATTAAGCATTATTGTAAATCAGTATCACAGAAAATAGTGTCCTCTCCTCATATATTCAATTGTTCTTCCTCCACGTGTTCATAAAAAATAAAATAATGGTATCCATGGTTGAGTTCTTAACTAACATCTCCTATCCATGTATAAGAACTGTGTTTTGAAGCATGTTTGAATGTCAAATGTTTGTTGAAATGTCTGATAGAAAATCTAATAGCCTATGTGCAAATAAATATTAGCTACTACACATTGCCAAACCATTTGGACTAACTTTATAACAATTCATTATTATTGTCTCTTTTACTTTCCACAAACTTTTATGCTTAGAGCTTTAACATAATATGTAATTTATATATGATTATTTTAAGAATTCCATTAACTTTAAACACACAACATGGCCAAAATATAAGCTATTTTGATAAAAATCTACCCAAGAGTGAGTAGATTCTATGAGAAATACCTAATTTGAGGCAATTGGTCTCCAAGAATGATAAATAAGATTTATAGAGAATAGAGAAGATTAGGAGAGAAACTGTTGCTTATTTCATTCAATGGTCCTTGCAATCACCACTCTAGCAAACCAATATATCCAGTTTTCTTGAGTATTCAAAGCTATTCCAAGCAAAGCCATATATGTTGCATTCTAACAACCTATCTAACTAACTAACTGACAACAACTAACAAAAGTTAACAGCTTCTATGGTAAATGACTAACAATTCCCTAACTCTAATGCAGCGGCTTAGGACGGTTGTATGTTAGGCAACATCAACAATAACAGCTATGGCACAAGTCAACTTCAGCAGCAACATCACAGGTGTTGCTTGATGACTCTTAACATATTCTATATTGTTAAGTAATAAAATAGCTTACTATATTTTAATATAATGCATTACTCCTTTTTTTTTTAACCTATTGTTTAGTAATTGAGAAAATGAAGGAAAATAAGCTAAGATAAAATTCTAGATTTTTAAATGTTTCTCAACTATATGTAATATAAAAAATCAAAGTACAAGGTTTTTGGAAATAATTCTCCAGATTGGAATGACTATCATTGATATTTACATATAGTTGTACAAGTAGGATTGTACAAGTAACAAGGAAAGTTTTGATGCATGGGTTAAATATGATCTGTCATGATTTATTATTGCATAATATTCTCCTTGAGTTTGGCAATGATTTGATTTGATGCAATGGTTTTCTATGTTCGGGTTTTTACCAGAATGAGACTGATTTTCAGGATTTATGATGGCTAAACCAATGCTCATTGTTGGTGTTGCTGCTAGAGGCTTAAGTAGCTGCATAACTGATGTTGGTGTTGCTGCTAGAGGCTTAAGTAGCTGCATAATTGCTGGTGTTGTTGTTGGAGGTGATAATAGCTTAATTTTGCATATTTATATAATTATTAGAAAGCATTATTATACTTATTTTAAGTCAATTCATGAATTTTATAGTTGGTTTTAGAATAATGCTGAATAATCAATTTTGTGCTTAATTGAATTTTAATGCGTGAATTTGTCTTTTGTAGGATAATGAAATTAAATAAGTGGATTTGTGCAAAGAAGAAAGCTAATGGACTTTACTTTTACAAGGGTCATGATGAAGTCAAAGAAGGCCAAACCAATTAAATTCGAGTCCAATTGGAGAAATGAATAAAATGAAATTTGCACCAAATCCAAGTCCAATTCAGATTAGGATTCCAACCGGCGCACCAGTTAGTATTTGGAACATAACTTTCGGCTCCGATGTCCACTCTAGATGATTCAAGTTGGGCTGAAAAGTTAACTTAAAGGGCTAAAACTTTGTAGTTTACCAAAAGTTCGAATTCTGAAGTTAAATGGGCCGAAAACGTCAATTAAGTGAAGCCTAAAAGCGGATTATTAAATGTTTTGAGTAAACATAAGGGTGTCATAGGAAGGAACATGGCTAACATAAAAGGACTTAGTCCATTGGTTTTTACTCATAAGATTTATTTAAAGGACAATGACAAACCATCGAGGGAGACTAAACAAATTTTGGAAAAGACAGTTAACCCAAATCGTAAAGATTGGTCTTTGAAGTTGAATGATGCACTTTGGGTGTATCGCACTGCCTATAAAAATATTCTTGGTATGTTTCCCTATAGACTTGTTTATGGTAAAGCTTGTCACTTGCCTGTGGAATTGGAACATAAATCATATTGGGTAATAAAGATGTTTAACTTTAACTTAGACAAGGCTAGTTCATTGAGAAAATTGCAATTGAATGAGTTGGAAGAAATTTGGCATGATGCATATGAGAATTCTAGGATTTCTAAAGAAAGAATGAAGGTTTTTCATGACAAACAAATTTTAAGGAAATCTTTTGAACCATCTTAAAAAGTTCTTTTGTATAATTCTAGGTTACATTTGTTCCCCGAAAAATTGAGATATAGATGGACTGGACCTTTCATTGTTAAAAATGTTTTCCCCCATAGTGCCATAGAAATTGAAAATCCTAAGAATGGGTATTTAAGGTGAATGGTCAATGTCTTAAGCCATTTCTTGAGAATTTTTCACAAGAGGAGGAATCCATTAATTTGGAGGATCCCATTTATCAAGACTTGCCAAGCAATTTGCATTAGTATTTGTGTTGTATTGTAGATTTTTTTTTCTTTTTATTATTATTTTTATTTTGTTTTCTAACCCCTTTTACAGGTGTTAAAAGTTTTTTTTGTTCATTTATGTTCATCTCTTCAAGGTACTCTCTATAGTCTCTACTCTTTATTGTTTTTCCTTGTTATCATTGAGGACAATGTAAATTTTAGGTTAGGGGGAGGAACTTGAGATGATTTGCATTTGGTTTTATTTTATATTAAATTTTGTTTTTAGTCCAATTTTCAAAAAAAAAAAAAAAAAAAAAAAAAAAAAAAGTAGTATTGCTTAAGCAAGAGTTTTAAGTCAAACTTCTATCTAAAGAATTCCACTGTTTTTCGTGCTCAACTATTATGCACATGCACTTTAGACACATGAACATGTTTCTTAGTTGAAAGATAGAGATGACTTTGAAAATATTGAAAATAAAATGTAGAGACTATAGCCCAAGTGAGTTCTTGAGCCATTCATTTTTTTTAGAGAGTTATTTTCTTTTGATCTCATTTTTCATTTGGAAGCACATAACTTTGTTGTTGCTTAGTCTCATTATTCTTTGATTTGGTCGAATGCTAAGAAGTCAATAATTTTATGCCACACTTGAATATGTTAAAGTCATGGATTTTGAAGAATTGTCACAATCCTTAAGAGATGATTTTAGGCCATCTTTGTTAATTTTGAGCTTTTATTATTTTCTTTCTTGATACATTACCGCTAGTCACCCATTTGAGCCTATTATTTTAGCCATTCTTTCTCAAACCCTTTCCTAAAGTGTTCCAAGAATGAATGCAATCAAATTGTCTTGTTGCGGTAAATTTGTGGTGAAATAGTTGGAAGAAAAGGAGGACTCACTCAAAAAAAAAAAAAAAAAAAAAAAAAAAGAGTCATGAACAGAAAAGGAAAAATGTTGAAAAACCAAAAAAGGAATGTGAAAGAGGAAGAAATAGAGAATGAATTTGTTGAAGAAATTTTGAAGAAAAAAAGAAAGAAAGTGAAAGTGCAATATTCAAGAAACTTGAGAGGATAAATCAATTGTCATATACTCAAAAGAAGTTATCTCTCTAATTAATCTTGGGAACACTTTATTTTTACCTATACCCTTTGTTCAAAATTCCTCCTCTTTACCCTACATTACATCCTAATGAAAGTCCTATTTGATCTTAAGGAAGGTATAGTTTGGATCTTGACACGACTAATCAATGTGTGTGGTGTAATATTCTTAGTGTTTGGCATCCTTTCATGAGACTATAAATGTCTTTTATTTTGCTTCACCGTTATTTATCTTATTTATATGTGAGATATTAGTCTTTGTTCTACATTATTCTGCTCACATATGTTTGAGAGTGTTACACCTTTTTTAGAGTGATTTTATTTGTTGAGTGTTAATAACTGTGAGATTTGAGTTGAAGCATAACTCTGGATAGAAATTCAAGCCATATTTTATCTAAAGACTAAGGTTGTGTTTGTGTTGGCTAAACTATTCACACACTAAGTATTGATGGCATGTGGAATATCTTTGGTGGTTGTTAGTGTTTTGATCTTTGATTAACTATTTCTACTAAAGTAATAATTTTTTATTATTTTGTGTCTTTGTCTCGAGTCGCTTAAATTGCTAGGGACTAGCAATGAGCTGGTTGGGGAGTGTGATAATAGCTTAATTTTGCATATTTATATCATTATTAGAAAGCATTATCATACTTATTTTGAGTTAATTCATGCATTTTATAGTTGGTTTTGGAATAACGCTGAATAATCAATTTTGTGCTTAATTGAATTTTAATGTGTGAATTTGTCTTTTGTAGGATAATGAAATTAAATAAGTGGATTTGTGCAAAGAAGAAAGCTAATGGACTTTACTTTTACAAGGGCCATGATGAAGTCAAAGAAGGTCAACCCAATTAAATTCGAGTCCAATTGGAGTAAGGAATCAAAGGAAATTTGCACCAAATTCAAGTCCAATTCGGATTAGGATTCCAGCCTGCGCACCAATTAGTATTTGGAGCATAAATTTTGGCTCAGATGTCTAATCGAAATGATTCAAGTTGGGCTGGAAAGTTAACTTAAAGGGATACAACTTTTTAGTTTACCCAAAGTCTGAATTTTGAAGTTAAATGGGCTGAAAACGTCGATTAAGTGAAGCCTAAAAACCTGAGATTTTCTCCAAATGAGAATTCAACTTGTAATAGGACCTTGACCTATTTAAAGGCTCTTTAGGGCAAAATTAAGGAGGGAGCTGCCGTAGAACGTAATTTAGGTTTTCTTAAAGTTTCTTTACAGTTTTTAGAGTTTTGTTTGTGTTATGGTTTGCTAGAAGCCTTGATAAGGTAAGGGGTGAAACACAACCGTTTATTGGTATGTTCTTAACAATTATTTTATGGTTTTAATGCTAATGTTATTATGTTTTTGATTGATTTACTCATCTAGAAAAATATTTAGTTCTGTATAATTCTTTGATTTATCGTAGACTCCGGGCATGTTAAATGCTTAGTATTCCCTGCGAACTAATTCACTAGTTTTGTTTTGCCTAAAATCAATCAATTTCATGAAACTACCTTAGACAATTAATTCTTGAGTTTTTATTGTTAAATCATCCAACTAAGATCACCATTCGTATGAATTTTAGTTGAGTTATAAAATAAATATTGTTAAGACTAGCAATAGATGTGTTGTGTGTGGATCTCTAAACCTTAGTGCCTTAATATATTGTTATTTTCTCTCAATTTAAATTAACTTTACTAAACCATCTCTTCAATTAAACTTTATTATTTTAGTTTTTTTTTTTTTTTTTTTAAGAGAGTTTCAACCTATGGCGTCTGCTCCTAATGATAGCTCTTTATCACCAGATCAAGACACCAATCAGTTTTTCGTGTAGGCGAGAATTGAACCCCAAATCTCTTATACAACCATCAGAGACTTTACTAGTTGAGTTAACTGGAACCCACAGTTTTATTCTTTTGTGGTTTGCTAATCAATTCCCTTTTCCCTGTGGATTCGACCTCAGACTTACCGAGTTATTACTTCATGACAATCCTGCACCTGGGAGCATTATTTAAGTCACAGCAGGAGGCGTGATGGATACTTTGACTGATTTGGTATGTCATTATATAAACCCATAAATTTAGATTGACAGTATTTATTTCTCATTCAGGAGTAGGATCAAGAAAATAGCTCAAATTGTTTTTTAGAACTAAGAGACTAAATATGATTGAAGAATGTGATCATCTAAATATGCACCATGTAACAAAAAATAGGATTAGCTTTATAAACCTGCATTTCTATAAGTGGTTTGGTAGACATACTTTGAATAACACCAAATGGTTCACATCAATATCTGGTTTGTTTTCATGATTTCAATTCAGCCTAAAACATGCTTATGAGAGATAAATATATATATATATATATATATAACATGCTTATGAGAGAGAGAGAGAGATATATATATATATATATATATATTTGTTTACAATAACAATAAGTATGTGCTTTAAGCATGAATGATTTCCTGGGGCATGTCATGTTTGTGGTGAATATATTTTTAAAGCCATATCAAATGTTGTATATACAGATGGATGTTTGAAGTGTAGCTATTGGAAATGGTTGCTGACCTTTTAGTTCTTTTAATAATGATGATCTTTGTGTTTGGTTTGATTGAATAGGGATGGCCAAAGAAATTTTTGCAGTTTCTTTTCCAAATTTTTTTGAAACATAGTGATGCAGGTAATTTTGGAATAATTACTAGCAAAAATGTTTTTGTCTTTGTTATGGAATAGTTTCGTTAATACAAAATTCTTTTCTTATATTTCTTATAAAATGTTCATGAATATTCTTTTAGTGGATTTATAAAGACCAATGGACTTAAGTGACTTCATATGTCATCTATTCAAGATGTTAATTGTGGTAAATATATATTCATCGTCTTTTTTTTTTTTCTTTTTTTTTTAATCTTTTAATTTTGGCATTATTATTTGGTATGATTTTTCAATTGGTGGCATTGATGTCAAGCTTAAGATGATGTCAAGCTTATGATGATGAGCGGGTGGTAAATACAACAAATTCAAGCCTAAATCTTGACATCTTAGATAGTTTTCTTTTAGCCTTTTCTTTAGTTAGCTTTACATACAAATTAGATTTTTGCTGTTATTTTTTCTTTGAACTAATGAGCATATTTTTTATGTTGTTTTTATTTAGATATTTTGTATGCGAAGATCTTGGACATAACAAATTGTAATTAAGCTGAATGATCTCATGCACCTATCTCCATTCAATTTAGGAGATACTATTGGACCAATTTATTCCTTTATTTTGTATTGTATTTAGTAGAATTTCATGGACAATGATTGTGAATTGATATTGTATATGTGGTATCTAATAGTGATTTTTTAAATTATATAAGTAATAGCATTGTAATGAGAAACTTGGTATAACCAATATCATGAAAATTGCAAGGAAAAACCATTTTAATACCTCTAAATGTCTTGGACGAAATAATATTCTATATGTTTAATAACTCAAGTTAATATCAATAGTGCCACTACAATTCACTATTCCCGTGCGTAAGCATGGATTATATACTATATATATAAAAGCAAAGACCTTATACGAGAGTGCATGAGGTTCTGCCAAGTGGCACATTGATACTCATGATCACATGGTATCCGTCAAGCAAAAATTGAGAAGAATGAGGACCGAATGACTCTTAAAAATCAAAGAGGAAGTCACTAAGCAATCAAAGGTAGGGTTCATCAAACCCGTGCACCAAGCCAAATGGATAGCCAATGTTGTGCCCGTACCTAAGAAGGATGAGAAGGTGAGGATGTGTGTGGATTTTAGGGACTTGAACAAGGCATGCCCTAAGGATGACTTTCCTCTCCTTCACATTGATGTCTTAGTGGATAACACGATGGGAAGTGCTTTGATGTCTTTCATGAATGGCTTTTTGGGATACAACCAAATTAAGATGGCTCCCAAAGATATGACCAAAACCACTTTCACTACCGAATGGGGAATCTATTGTTACACGGTGATGCCGTTTGGCCTCAAGAATGCTGGGGCAACCTACCAAGGGATGGCTACGACCTTATTACATGATATGATGCATAATGAGGTAGAGGTGTCTGTTGATAATATGATAGTGAAATCCAAGGATGGAGGTAGCCACACCATAAACTTGAGGAAGTTCTTCGAGAGGATTAAAGAATATAGATTGAGGTTGAATCCACAAAAGTGCACCTTCGGCGTAACCATGGAAAATTGCTAGGCTTCCTAGTGAGTGATAGAGGGATAGAAGTTGACCCATCCAAGATTAAAGCCATATTAGAGATGCCTCCTCCCAAAAGTGAGAAAGAAATAAGGGGTTTCTTAGGTCGGTTGCAATACATTAGTCGATTTATTGCCAAGCTTACCTTTACTTGTGAGCCCATCTTCAAACTCTTAAGGAAGAATGAACCATATACATGGAATGATGAGTGCCAAGAGGCCTTTGAACTTATCAAGGAATATCTCCTCCACCCACCTATCCTAGTGCCTCCACAACATGGAAAACCATTACTCCTATACCTCTCCATCATAGGGGATGCAGTTGAAAGTATGCTTGCACAAGAAGACGATGACAAGGATGAAAGGGCCATATACTCCCATAGAAAGGTCATGCCTTGCACTTCTTTGGGCCGTGCATAAATTGAGATATATCGTCTTACCTTTCCAAATATGGGTGGTAGCAAGAATGGACCCATTGAAGTATCTCTTTGAGAAACCCGCTTTGAGTGGAAGATTGTCAAGATGGTTGATCTTGTTAGCAAAATTTAATTTGAAGTATGTGGCTAGGAAAACTATCAAAGGAAGCGTCGTGTCAGATTTTTGTGCCGAGAATCCTATAAAGGGGGAAGATGGTAAAGAAGACTTTCCAGATGAAGACATTTAGGGTGTTGAGTTAGGAGCATGAAAGATGTACTTTGACGGAGCCGTAAACCAATATGGGAATGGGATGGGAATGGGATTGGAATACTCTTGATCAGTCCCGAGGGATCTCACATACCTTTGGTAATCAAGCTAAACTTCAATGCAACTAATAACATGGCTGAATATAAGGCTTGTATTGCCGGAATGGAAGCTTTTCGAGAATTGGGGGTAAAGGAGGCTGAAGTCTTTGGAGATTCAACTTTGGTTATAGCCCAAGCGCAAAAATTGTGGAAAGTGAAGGAGGAACATTTGAAGCTGATACTTGGAGGACTTGACCAAGACCTTTGACAGAATTGAATACACAATCATTCCAAAAGCTCAAAATCAATTTGCGGATGCCTTAGCTACCTTGGCCTCCATGGTTGAAATACCCGAGGGAGTATGGACACGACCCTTGGAGATTGAGCGAAGTTATGAAGAAGTGCACAAAAGGAAGACTGAAGCTTTAGTAATGACCATAGAGGAAGAGGAAGTTTCGTGGTACTATGACATCATGAAGTTCTTGGAATTAGAGGCATATTCAGATGGTGCCGACAAGAGAGAGCATCGTTCCATTAGGATGATGGTAACACAATACATCCTATGTGGGGGACAACTCTATAGAAGACCCCATGATGGAATACACCTTCGTTGTTTGAAGAGAGAAGAAGCCGAGAGAGTAATGGAAGAATTTCATTAAGGGGTTTGTGGTCCTCATATAAATGGAAGAATATTAACCAAAAAGATCCTAAGAATAAGGTACTACTGGAATAAATGGAGACTGATTGTGTGGACTATGTGAAGAGTTTCCATGATTGTCAGACACACGCCAACTTGAACCATGTACCGCCTAGTGAGTTGTATAGCACGACTTCTCCGTGGCCATTCTCGGTTTAAGGTATAGACGTGATTGGAAGGATAGCCCCTGAGGCTTCAAATGGGCATGAATACATTTTGGTAGCAATTGACTATCTCAGCAAATAGGTAGAAGCAGCCTCTTACTCTGTATTGAAGGCTAAGCATATGGCTCGGTTCTTAGAAAACAACATCATATATCAGTTTGAGGTGCCCCAAAAGATCATTTCTGATAATGGTTCCCACTTTGAGGGAGAAGTTTGAAGGGTCATGGAATTATACAACATCGAGCATCACAAGTCTTCACTATATAGACCACAAGCTAATGGGGCCGTAGAAGCAACCAATAAGAATGTGAAGAACATCCTAGCCAAGATGGTAGTGACATACAAAGATTGGGCGGAGAAACTTCCATTTGCCTTATGGGGTTATAAAACTTCTATCTGTGCGTCGACTAGGGCAACACCTTACTCTTTGGTTTATGGTAGTGAGGCGGTGCTTCCTATTAAGGTGGAGATAAAATCTTTAAGGGTATTGGTGGAAACCAAGGTCCTAGAAGAGGATTGGGTTAAGGCGAGATATGAACAATTGACTTTGATAAATAAGAAGAAAGCTAGGGCATAATATCATGCACAAGGGTACCAAAAAAGGATTGCTAGGGCATTTAACAAGAAAGTGAAACCAAGAAACCTTAAGGAAGGAGACTTGGTCCTAAAAGTGCTTAGAGATGAGACTTTTGATCTAAGAGGGAAGATGAAGCCAAGTTGGTCTGGGCCTTTTATCATTAAGAAAATCATGTCTAGAGGTGCTACAAAAACCACAGATTTGGATGGAGAAGAGATGTTTTGCCCAATTAACATGATAGACTTCGGAAATACCACATTTAAAAAGAAAAAAGAAGAAAAAACCTGCTAGGTTGAAAACCTAAAAGGGCGGCCTAGGCAAAAATTTAGGCAAAAGAACCTTGTTAGATTGAAAACCCATAAAGGCGGTCTAGGAAAAAATTAGGGGAAAAATCCATGGGCATGGTGAAAATTCCCAAAGGGATGTCATGGGCAAAAATTACATGGCAAAGGAAAAAGAAAAGAAAAAGAAAAAGAATAATGATGACAATAAACAAAGATAATAAAAGGAAATTCTCTCATTGCTCAAATTAAAGGATAATAAGATTGTTTTCATTGGGGATTTGGAACATTCCAATCCTTTATTAAATTCAAAAACAAAACATGAGAATCATAAAAGTGCAGAAAAGTAAAACATGGGATATATCAAGGTGGTCACTCAATCCTCCTTATTTTCTTGCTAGTCTTTATGTAAGCCTTCTCATCCTTCAGAATCCACTTCATGTCATCCTCCAACCATTGCTTGTACCTTGTAGTGGGGTAGATGTATTTGGGAGGAACGATGTCTATCGTCACCCTATGACATGGCTAAGCCTCACTGATCCTGCCTAAGATCCTATTGGTGAACACTGCAGTGTGGTAGGCCCTCTCATCATCAGGAGCTCCTTGACGCTCTCCAAATTGCCTTGAGATACGACAAGTGGAGTAGTAAGAGTAGCATCGAAGCCTAACTAAAGTCACACAGTGGTCCTTGCAACAACTATGGACCATGCTTGAGATATGCCACCATTCTACGACCTATTGAATGTCGGTCTCATTGAGGTGACCCGTAAGCTCCATCCTCAAAGCCCGTGTCATTCTGATGAAGTCGGCAGTCCCTAAGGTGCCTAGGGAGGTAGGTGATGAGAGGAACAGTGGGAGGTTGAAGCAACCAAAGAAGGAGAAGGATAGAGGGGAGGGAATAAAAAGAAAAGAAAAAAAAAAGCAAAAAGAGGGAGAGAGCATGAGAAAAAAATAAAATAATGATGAAAGACGATATAAGGTGCCTTGATGGGTTGAAAACCGAGAGGCAATCCATGCAAATTAGAGGGATCCCGCTAGGTTGAGAACCTAGGAAAAAATTAGGGATTATACCTGAAGAAGAAGAGGACTTTCCGCCAAGAAGTTTACTTCCTTCCTATGAAAGGCATCCAAGCTATTGAGGGTCTCCACCAAGATCAAGCCCACCGGATTACCTCTCTTTAGCTCATAAGCTATTATGCACATCCAAAAGTCCACACAATACGAGTTTTGAACCAAGAAATACCTTCCAAGAGCACACAAGCAAAAGGCATGAAGAAAGTACGAGTGTGTCCTCTTACCCTCGGGAAGGGTTGAACCAGAAAAATACTCAAAAACCAACTTAAAGTTGAGCTCCCCAAAGACACACCACCTATTTTATGTGGTGGAAGGGATGCCCAACATGACTCCCAACAAGGAAGGAAGATCCCCACCTATGGTAGGGAAGATGCGGTCATCAATTTTCGGTTCACCCATGATAGCAGCAAATTCCTCAATAGTGGGGCATAGTTCTATTCCATTGAAGCGGAATACATGCCAAGAAGGAACCTAATAGTTGGCAGCAGCACGAAAAAAAGGTTCATCCACTCTAATTTGATGATAGGGGAAGATGCAATAAAGACCATAGGGAGTAATGGAATCCTTGAAATCGGGAACAAGCTTTCTAATCCAAGTGGAGACATCAAGAGGAAAGTTTTCTACTATTAGGAGACCTCAAAAAAGTGTTCTCTAGGTTGGAAATACGTAGGTGAGGGTTTTGGACTCAAATGACTACGTAGGTGAGGGTTTTGGAATCCAATTAAGGTTTTTTTGATTCGCGGCCCACGTACGCAAGGTCAACCCTGCGTACGCAAAGTCAAATTTGCGTACGCAGGCCCATCCCCACGTATGCATGGCGTTTGGCAGAAGCCCATGTTCCCCTATTTTGAGCAGATTTTTTCACTCCAAGCCATTCCTAAGGGTTCCTATAGCCTAAAGGATCATCCAAAACACATTCCAAGCACAAGATTGCAAGCATTAAAGAAGCAAAGTTGTATAGAAATATACAATTTATGATTAAGTGCTAAGTTCCCAATCAAAGGCATAAATGTAAAAAAAAATGTTCTTAAATACAATCTTTCGTCTAAATCTTAATCCAAAATCTCTGCTAAAGGGAATAAAAATCCATAAAAAAGAAAGAAAGAAAAAAGATGTGTGTTATATGCCTATATGTGTCTTGAACTGCAGGTAATCAATGGTGCCGCCTCTTCCTTGATCGATAGCTAGGAGTTGCCTCCGAGTCCTCCTCCTCACCATCATCATCATCATCATCATCACCACCACCTGGATGGGCCACTTCTCTAGGACCATATAGCTCCCTTGAGTAGTTGGTCTCCTCTAATTTGAGATTCCCAGCTAGCCACACCAACTTCTCATGCTCTTGGATAGTGAGTTGCAGTTCAAAAAAGGAAGGGTTAGTGACTAAAACAAATAGAGAAATTTGGCAAAAAAAAAGAAGGACAAAAGGAGAAAGAACTCATCGCCCAAGTGTTGGGAGGGAAAGGATAGCCCATGACATTAGGATTACGGGGCACGGCATGCTCCCGAGTAAAGCCATCAGGGCCATAAGCATAGACCGTCCAAGGGAGATGTAGAGGATCAATGGGCTCACCAGCAACAGGTCCCTACTGTTACAATTTCCCACATTAAAAGTCATGACAAACAAAAAAGAAAAAAGAGAAGAAAAGAGATTGAACATGAACCTGAATAATAAGGGAAAGCATGAGGCGAGTAATGTTGAACTCCTCATAGTTCAACCCCTTAAGAAGCCGCTCGGCATAGGAAATGCCGCTCCCCCATGAGTTATATTTAGCATCAGTCATGGAGTGTGGGGCAAGAATGAACTTAGGAGAGTTCATCGGAATCTGTGGTTCATCTTTACCCACCAGCTGGCATTGCACTCTCTCCACCAAGTTTAGCACCCTCAAACCCCCTTTTTCAAAGGGCCAAGTGATCTCTAAAGCAATAAGAGTGGCAAGCTCCAAGTCTCGAGAAGCAGGAAGGGGTTGGCCGGCCCATGGAGTCCAGTTAACCTATAATGACACAAGGTTAGAAGAAGAGTATTCTAAAGGAAATGCATGAAAAGGCATGAACAACTAGAACTCCTAAACTTACCTCATCCGAAGTTAACCTAGCAAGATAGGCCCTCACTTGAGAAAACTCCCTTAGAACCAGGTCGGTGCTTGGAGTTATGAGACCATACCTAACAACCCACCGCTGCAAAAAGAAGCACAAGCCACAGGTTAGATGCAAGATGGCAGTTTGCAAGATGACATTTTTCAAGATGACATAGTTTGCAAGACTACAAGCTAGAGTAGAAATGCAAAGAATGGAAAGATACTAACCTCAAGGAGCTTCCAAGGCCCTACAAGCTGTTGCAAGGTGCCCCGACTGAGAGTATCAAGAGTGGAGTAGAGATAGGCAAGACATGCTTGCCGCCAGTTGGCCCTTTGTGCCTCTCCAAAGTCCTGGAAGAGGGTCAACCACCTCAACGACACCGTTTGCCCACCATTGGCAAAGAGATAAGCCCTCAACAAGTGAAGAAGGAAAGCCCTAGCCATACAGACACACTCCTCCCTGGTCCTATGTGGGAGGAACATGTAATCCGACAACAAATCAAAGTAGCGGATGGTCTTAGTGGAGTACTTCCTCCCCAACATGTCGAGACCCAGATGGATGCCCGATGCATCGTCTAAACTAATGATAGTACCTTCGTAGCTAAGGCCAGTCATGCATTAAAAGTTGTATGGAGTTACCGTCATCTCCTGCTCAGCAATATGAAAGGTGTGGGTAGTATCCCACCACTTCTCAATGAGGCATTGCACCAAGGTAGTGCTCGCAGACTTCTCCGAAAGAAGTCTAATGATGGGTTCAAAGCCCGCCTCCCAAATATAGCCCCTGGTTTCGAGGATAAGAAGATTGTACCACTCCACCACTTTATTAGTGCTTCCCCTACCAACATAAGGGGATGATGACTGCAAACAAAAAATAAGATGACATTAGATTCTTGATTCAAGTAGAATTTGGGAAATATGATGTTTTGATGCAAGAACGAAGAAAAAAAAAAGATATAGTGATATTTAGGTACAAAAATGACAAAAAGGTGTGTTAGGAGTGCATATAGAGGTGAAACAAATGAAAAATAAGTGAAAATGGGCCGAGTAGAACTTCTGCCAGACGTCTCACGTACGCGGGTCAAAGCCTACATATGCAGACAAGACTCCGCATACGCAGGGCCATTCCCATGTACGCAGAGCCTCAAGAACACACTTGCGAATGCGAGAATAGAGCTGCGTACACATGAATGAAAGCTACGTATGTAGGCCCGAGCCCATGCATGCAAGAACACAAGAAGAAGCAGTTCTTCGACATTTTGAAAGATACATAATCCAAAATCAATCCTAGACATGTTCCTACCCCTCTTAAGGTGTCAAGTTTTCATCTAAACCCATCCTATAGCAAAACTCAATCATCTACATGGCCAAAAACACATTGAAACAGAAGATCAGAGAGGAACTTGAAAATGAGAAAAAATTTCAAAACTTACAGATTCGGTCGTGGGAATGTGATTCTCTGGTTGGTATGTCAATGGTGGAGACCCTACCAACCTTGTTGCTCCACTCCACCGGGCAAGGTGAAATGCATCAGAATATAGGACGTAGGAGGACTTCTTGGCCTTGGGTGCCATTGGAGAAGATGATGAGAGAATGAGAGAAAATGAGAAAGTGAGAGGGCTTGAGAAAATGAAAGAGTTAGAAAGTGAGAGAAAGAAAGAGGAGAAGGAGGTTTTTGTAGAGAGAAACAAAGAGAGTTATGGAGAATATGAAGAGGTGAGGAAGATGAAGAGAATGAAGAAAAAAAAGAAGAAACGGTTGGTATCCATTGGGAAAAATGAAAAGGCAGGAACACACCTGATGGCTAAACTATGTGTAGTTTAGGCCTCACCATTAAACTATGTGTAGTTTAGTCATGAACAGTAAAAAATATATATATATATATATATCTTTCAAAAAAGAGGGACATCTTATGATTACCCCAATTAAGGCACAAAATTATCAAATGACTCATCAGTGAACGGTAAAGGAAGTAGAAGACTCTTCCCCCGATCAGGCACATCAAAAACCATCCCTAGTGGATCAAATACATTAAGAACCATCCTCAGTGATTCAAGCACATCGAAAACATCATCCCTATGAAGGAAGCAGAAGACTCTTCCCCAGCGGATCAAGCACATAAAAAACACTACCCTTAGTAAAGAAGCAGAAGACTCTTCCTCAATATTTCAAGCATCTCAAAAAACACTATCCTCAGTAAGGAAGCAGAAGATTCTTCCTCAAATGGATCAAACCTATCAACCATCATCCCTATAGAGGAAGCAGAAGACTCTTCCTCAATAGTTCAAGCATATCGAGCATCATGCCCATGGAGGAGGCAGAAGATTCTTACCCAAAGTATCCCTAGTAAGGAAGTAGAAGATTCTTCCCTAGTGAGTCCAATACAAAAAAAAAAAAAAATCCCCAGCGAGGAAGTAGAAGATTCTTCCTCAAAGTCCTCAACGAACCATGAAAGAAGTAGAAGATTCTTCCCTAGTGGATCACACATCTACACTATTCTTTAGCGAGTCCTACTCCTCAACTAGTTTCCCATCCCCAAGCAAGTCATAAGAGGTAGAAGATTCCTTCCCATACGCATCTACTCTTCAGCGAGTTTTCACTATCTCCGATGGATCCAACAATCAAGACTACTCGTGCACATATCCTCTGGGAGTTGAACATGCAGGCACAGTAGAAAAGGGTAGAGATAGTGATAGAGAAAGAGACCAAGGTCAACCTGAGGCAAGAGCCTTACCAAAAAAGGTAGAGAAAGAAGTGAAGAAGATAATGTTAGGATTAGTGCCCTTAAATCCTATTGTAAGATGCCATGTATGATAATATGTATGACATTATTTGTGAAATGATGTATGACTTAATATTGTGTTTAATAAAGTTGTTTTATTATTATCTAAAATAATGGTAACATGAATATTCGGACATTATCATATAGTCCATGAGATGCATAGTATGTGATTTAGTCACAGAAGATATAAGTCACAAGTTCTTTATAAACTCAGAATTGTAGTTCGTAGTTGGTGATGAAATTGGACATTTCATCTGCGAAGACTATAACATATCAACTAAGATGATTTGTCTTGATCATGGAAGTGGAGACTTCTAGTTGATGTGTTGATATATTTTAAGAGTTAAAACATGTTGATCTGGACTGCTATGAGATTTATTATTCTCCTAACGACTGTCAAATGAATAATAAATCTCACGACTTCTATTTACATGAACTCTTAATCCTGAGAGAATAATAGACCTGATCATAAAGTGTAGGTTGCTTTGATATATCAGGAGTAAGATCTAATGTTACAATCAAAACCTCAGTATGTTGGGTAGCCACATTTAGTGTTGATGGAACATATATTCTCAAGATGGAATTCATAGTCTCTTAACGGAGATACAAAATATTCACTTGAGATAAGTTTAATGGGTTTGTTATTCAGAGAGTTAGGCATAACCACTTTAGTAAGACTAAAGTATATATTTATGGAAATTGGATTTCATAAGTATATGGTGAATAACTTCAAAGGATTAAACCGGGTACTCAAGGATTAAGATGTAGTAGTTCACAAAGTGGCAGTCTTCATTCATGACTTTGTGTTACTACAAATATTTTATGAAAGGGTTGCATGCACAATAAAGTCTTGGGATATAATTTATTAATAAGACATAGAGTGCAATTATATTTATATAGTGGTATTAAATATAATTAATGGTAACTTTGGACTTGTCAAAAGTTGACAGAAAAGCCCTTCCCATTGGAGCTAGTGTCTTATTTGTTCCCTTTTGGTCCCACTCCAAACCACATACTAAAGCCCAATTGGAAAGGCCCAAAAGGCTAGCCCAATTAGATAATCAGTTATATGGAGAAAAACATACAAAATTTTGGTATGAACATGAATTAGTATGTATGTGAGTGTTGAACACTTTTTCATTCTCTCTAGAACACATACATATAACTGATTGAGAGACCACACTTCTTGGGCTTCAAGTGGAATTGGAGTGAAGATTAAAAGTATTCACAAGTACTCTTCATCTTTGGTTTTAAATTTCACCGCATTACGGTACACTCTCTTGTTCATATATTCTGAAATTTACATAGTACATGTTATCAATTGCGAATGAAGTATATCCGTTAATTTTCCGCTACATACATGCATATTTCCATCAGATAAGAGGAACAAGTCATCAGGAGAAGTTTGAGGTAAGAGCCCCGGATAGACACCACAGAAACTATATCCTTTTGTTGTTTGTTGGGTTAGCTCGTAAGAGCACCTTTGTTTTTTGGGTTAGCTCATAAGAGCACCCTTGTTTGTTTGTTTTTTTTTTTTTCTTTTTAAGTAACTCTAGGATAGTGAGTCACTCGCCATTTGCTTGTAAGTGGCAAAAAAGGTTTTGAGATAGTGAACCTATCATTGCTCATTTCCCAAGCAACAAATGTGGGACTTCGGACATACGAATCCCACGCAGCTCTTCGGAGTTGCACCCCGCCCCATGTATGCGTGATGTGTGTCGTGTGCGTGGGTTGAGCCCGAACCGTACGTCAAAACAAAATGTTTTGTCTTTTATTCTTTTGATTCTATTAGTGAAGCTCACGAATCAAAAGAGGGGCATCTGTAGACACCATATTTTGTACTCCTTACGACTCGGGCCCTCGTTCCCCAATGATTCTCGAACTCTAAGGCCCAAGGCCGGTTTAGGGCCTAATCAGATATCAAATTGACTTAAGGAGTGTTAAAATGAAAAATATAACCTTTTAAATAAGCAAAAATTTATTTTTGGAAATAAAATAACCAAAGTGGCCCTCGGCCTGTGTACGTGGGTCGCTACCTACGTACATGGGCCAAAGCATGCGTACGTAGGCACGTTTTTGCGTCCACAGCTAAGGTTTCAAAAGCATAAGAAAGACAAGTTTTCTGCAATAATGGCTGAGGTTTGGAATGAATCCCACATTTTCTAGGAGCCATTTCAAACCCCATTTTCTCAACTATAAAAAAGCCTTACATGGTACATTTTCAAAACATACAGAAATCCCACGGGAAAAACCTAAGATTCACTAGAAAATAGTAAATCAAAAAGGAGTTTTTCACAAAACACCCTCAAGTCAATTTAATTTGATTAGGACCTTTTTTGACCCCAATCCTTTTAGTTTAACATTGCTAATCACTTTCTTATTGGTTTGTGAATAGATTTGACTAAGGGGAATGGTCAAAAACCAAGCCTAGGAGCTTTTTGCTTTAAGGTATTCTTTCTAGCTTTCTTTTATTTTTTGTCTTTCTTTTCTTGTTTTAATCTTGTTTTTAGTTTGGTTTATGTTTATGCATGTTTGCCTAGATCAATATATAGTTTTGTCTAGGTACTGAGCATGCTAGGTTGTTAGAATTAGGTTTTTCTTACTTGTGCTCTATTTTCTGCGTTTTTAGGTTTTCTGAGCAAGGACTTACGTACGCATAATCTTGCCTACGCACGCAGGCTTGATTATGCACACGTAGGCCTGTCTAGCGTGCGTGATGCCGTTGCCTAGAAACCCTAAACTTTTGTTTATTTTGTTTTTGCCTTCACATGTTTGTTCTGTTTAGCCTATTTTTCACATGTTTTAGGCTCTATAGGTTCCTAATTACCTCTTTCACATGTTTGTTTGTTATCACATGTTTAGATTAGGGTTTGTTTTGTTTCCTTGCTTTGATGCCATGCCATTCATTCACATGTCCATGCATTGATGCCATAGGTGTTGTGTTGCTGCAAGGTAAGTAAAGGGTAAGTCATACATTAGAAATGTCCATGCATTTGTGTTTTGGTTTTATTTTGATTGATACGATGAAGCATGCTTAGATGTATGATTAGGGTTTCTTATGTGTTAATGCTTTGCTTTTGATATGTATTGTTTGATGATATGCTTGCTACCATGTTTGGGGTTGCTGCCTTATTTAGATGTATTCTAGGGTTTCTTTTGTGTGTTTGACTCTCTTTTGCTTTGTGGATAGATAAGTATGCTTGTTTAGGGTTAAAGATGTCATGTTGTTTGTTAGATGCATGTTAGTATGTGTGTGAGTTTAGAATGCAAGTATTTAAATAGTTTTTAATAGGGTTAAGACATAGGACACAATGATGGGAGGCCAACCTTAGGGTTGGGCAGTCTTGGGTGCCTAACACCTTCCCAAGAGCGTACCTAAACTTCAAACCCATACTCTAGTAATAAGATCAAAAAGGTCATTCCTCAAAGGGATGCTATATATATGGTTCCTAGACCATTGCAAAAACTAGGTGGCAACTCCAAACCCTTGTGTCCACAATAATATACTAACATAAACATGATATAATATTTACATAAGCCTTAAACATTAATATGATATCATAAATAACTTATGCTAACTCTAATGTATTAAAGAAACAAAAACTATGATTAAGCGAACAAAATAACTTATTACACTGCATAATAAACGTCAATATATGGAATGGATTAAATGCTTTTATCATTATTTAAAATACAATATTCCTACATTGTTCTTTTATACTTTAATGGCTCTTTACTTAAAGTGAAAAAATGTAATGTACATGTGTGTGCAATTTTAAACTTTCGCTTTTCAATGATGAATTTGTTATTTCAACCAATTTCTATGACTATTATGCTATAGTCAAATTCTTTGTCCTCTTGAAATTAAAATAAAATAAATTAAAACTTTCTTTATCCCTTTAATTTTGTATTATTTTAATTCAATAAAAAACATGTTTATGTTATTGTGACATTACTTTATGTTATTATTTTAACATATTTTGAACATTCTATATAATCTTTTCACATTACATTTTAAAGCATTATCCGTGCATCGCGCGGGTGCTTTGCTAGTAATAATTAATAGCCGAAACGTTTGACTTTTTGTTGACCATTCCTCATTGCGCCACATGACTACATAAATTAATGTCACCTATACATTTAAAAACACCAAATAGTTGTGACTTTTCATTTTTCAATAGGCACCTTTTCGGTTAATAGGTATATTTTCATTTAATAGGCACCTTTTCAGCCAATATACACCTTTTGACTTTTTGTTAACCGTTGCTTAGCTTTACCTTTTTTTTTAAAGCTCCCAAATTTTTTCACATCAACATTATTTAAATAAAAAAAATTATAATTTTATATTTCTAAAACCCAACACAAAATCTGATTTTATATTTGTAAAACCCGATACATAAACGCAGGCCCATTCTCCTTCCTCCAAAGTAAAGACCTATGGCCAAAGGCCAAGCCAGCTCCCCAAATCCCCGATCTCCACATTTGACAAACAAAATGCAGACCATTTCTCCTTCCTTCATTGTTTCCCTTCTCCTTCTTCCAAAACAAAGACCCACGGCCAAACCCGCAGACCCCTTCTCCTTCCTCCAAAACAAAAAACAAAAACCCGATGCTAATTGAAAACCAGCATAAGAAACCTCCTTCTCTCCCACTCTGGTCTCTATCTCCAATGATCCAAAAAACCCAATCGTTGCTTTAAGGTACGCTTTTTTTCATCTTTTTTCATCTTCTTAATTTTTTCTCCCTCAACCTCAAGCCTCAAATCTCTCTCTCAATTGAAGTTTTATGTTCTTAACTTTTCGGTCCCAACTCCACCAAATTCGTTTCCCATTTTTCAACTTTGAAAGCATTTGATAGAAGAAGAAGAGAAGAAAGGCAGTGGATCTTATTGTGGGCAAAAGAAAATAAAAATAAAGAGAAGATGAAAGGGATGACAGAGAGTTACGGAGGGCACTATGAGAGAGAACCAAAAAAAAAAAAAATTTGATGGAGAATGTCAAAGAAGAGAAGGGAACGATGATAATTAAGAAAGGAAAAAAAAAAAGACTAGTACTATAACTATAATGCTATGTTTGGATGTTAAGGGAAGGAGGGGGAGTAGAGTAGAGGGAGGGAGAGTAATTTAATTACCTTGTTTGGATTTTTTTTAAGGAATGAGGGAGAGGGGTTTGGAGGGGTTTGAACTCCTTCCAACCCCTCATTTTTAATTCCCCCAAATTGGAGAGATTTGGAGGGAGAGTAGAGCATTAAAATGTTTGACCAAGTGAATTATCAAATTTACCCTTACCATAGTAACAAAATTACAAATGAAAAGACTAATTATTCCCCTCCCCCTTACTTAATTTTAAAAACATCCAAACAAGGTGGAGGATAATCATTCCCCTCTACTCTCATCTCCACTACTCTTCTTCCCTCTACTCCCCTCTACTCTCCTCTCTCTCAAAACTTCCAAACATAGCATAAGAGAAGGAAAACAAAGGATTTGACAGTGAAGAAAAGAAAAACGAGAGAGAAGAAGAAGAAAGAGATGAAAAAAGAGTTATAGTGGGAGAAGATAGTCACGTGGGGAGGGGTAGATTTTTGCAAAAGTGAAAAAGGAAGCTTCTTAGAAGGTGTGTGATATATAAACACCCTTCTATATTTACTAAATTACAAAAATACCAATTTGATTTTTTTGCCTTTAAAAGTTCCAATTTACATCACCTCTAAGATTTCCTTTTTACTATGCATAATAATAATAATAATAATAACTAGTCGCTAATCCGTGCGACGCACGGGAAAGTTCTTAGAAATGCTAAATATTTTTTTTAATCAAATTAAATGCATTTTTAGTCGGGTTGAGAGAAATTTAGTTAACTTAAATGAACCTTTTCGCTTTGGATTTCAAGGAATAACTCACACAAAAAGGAATATACAAATTTCATTAGGATTTGAGTTGGTCAACCAAGGTATATATATATATTTCTTAATCTACCAATAAAGCAAATTATTGCCCATTTGAAACAATTTACAATGTTCATTCTAGGCAGAAGCTTACATACTTTTTGTTGTTGTGATTTACAATTTGAGTAGATGAAAAATAATATGATGTTCTATCACTGGTTATTGCCTTCACAACAAAAGGGGTAAAATTTCAAATCAAAAGATTACATATCACATTTAAAAGAAACACTAACAAAAAGTAAAATATATGACATGCACTAATAACAAATGATCATAATATTCAAAGAGTTTTGTAAATCAACAACAAAATCTTATTAAATTGCTGGGGGCAGCTTCACTAACTATAATTTATCAAAAAAAATAACCTTCTTCATAAAACTTGTTTAAGTTATCATATTAAATATGAGAAAACAGGTGCAAGCATATTGTTGTTGACTCTACACTGTATTAGAAAGAGTCTCTCTTGGATTGCTTCATTCTTCTCTCTGCTCTATAACTAAAGGCCCCCCCCCCCCCCCCCATAAGCTTCCTACCTTGCAAAACTATCAACCATCAATAACACACCCAAAATGATAAAAATCTAAATAGATTAAAATGTTAGATTGAGAAAGAACTTAAATGTTTATTTATAACTGCCAAAATTTTTTAAGGATTTCCAAAACTACTAAAGTTTGTCAGGGTTAACAAATTTTATACACCTATGGGAACCTAATTCCTTTCAATCCAATCAAAGAATTAGATAAACAAACAAAAAGAATAGAAAGATATAATACCTGTTTTCAAAGTTTTCAAGGGCTTTAACTAATTCCTCATACTTATATTCCTTTATCTCCACCTCTACCTCTACTTTCTCCACCACTCCTACACCTTTTAAAATTCCAAAATAACCCAACGACGTCGTTTAATGCAATATCTTTTAACTTAAAGCATGGACACAATAAAAATGAGTGAAAAAGATCATACATTTATGTAAACATTCAAAAATTTGGGAATTTAGATTCAGATTCTGTAATAAGAACAAAACAGTCGGGTATATTATCTTAAAGGTGCTGATTAACACAGAACAGATTGGGTTGCCGAGCTGTTTGGTTTTTCCTTTACAGATGATGTACGGTAGCTGTTTTTCCTTTCTTTCCCACTAACAAAAGTAGTATTGTTTATGAGAAAAGTTTGAGTTGAAGCCAAGAGAAGAATTTTTATAGATACAAAATATTCAAGGGCAGGTTGTATGATGAAAACAAATATTTTACCTTCCATATTTTACCTTCCAACCATTTAAAAGAAATATTTTATCTTCTCACAATGAATTATTGGAAAAACAACTAAAAACAATTATAATGAGTATAACAATCGCAATAAACAATATGTTCCAACCGTTTAAAAGAAATATTTCTTTTATTTTGTATAACAACTTAGCTGAGTTATATATACTTTTTTAAAAAATTTAAAATGAAAATAGTCTAAAAACAAAAGAGTCATTTTTTTTTTGTTTCTCTTTTTTCTTTTATTTAGCAAGTAAACAGAATAATGAACAAATATAGATTCCATAAACAAAACTATCAACAGTAGACAAATAGTGCAATACGTGTATTAGTAGCAAAGCAGTAAATGATCTGATTAATGGTTTTATATTGACTATTTATATATAACTTTATGCAACATGAACTTTTTTAAAATTTTTTTTACAGAAATTGTTAACAAACCTTGAGTCGATGCAGTTAAGTATGCAGCTCTTTATCCAAAAATGAAAGTAGAACCTGCAAAATAAGTATTTTTTTAGTTTTTTTTTTAATTAAAATAATTTGTAAAAAACAGAATAACGAAGATCAATAATAGTGCAGTAAATGACCACCTAAATCAAGTTAATACCTACTCACAAAAACAACAGCGAGAGAATTAACTCCTACATCCTTTGCAACTCCAAGCACGCAAAAAGAAAGTAACATAATATATATTTCTAAACCTAGACATGGATCAATGTATGTCTGTCTGTGTGTAGTACCAAAATGTTCAGTTTCTCAGAGAAAAGAATTACTGGCTTTGCAATCTTTAATAGTCAGAAACTGATTCACATGCTCAGGTGCATTATGATTATAGAGGTACAGAACTACAAAGATTGCAATCTTTAGGAGGCAGCAAACAAATGTGCAAGATCTGGAAGACAACATCGAAAACAGGTCATTCTAAACTTTAGTAGTTGGAAAGAGATTCACATGCTCAGTAGCTAATGTGATATTAGAACTAAAATCAAAAGTCATATCAACAGAGAAACAAAAAAGAAAAAAATAGTTCTTAACAATATCTGAGGACCTTAAACAATCATATATTATGAACATTCTCTGTTAACAAAATGAATTTTTCTTTCAAAAAATCACATGCCCAAACATAAGCCTAAATTTTTGATAAATCCAAAAATAAGCCTAAATTAAAACAAATTCAGATAAAGAACGATATTAAAAACTCCAGCAACCCGAAATTGAAACAAACCCCAGCAGCAACGCAAAACTAAAAAAACCCCCAACAACCGCAGGAACCAAGCCCAGCAAATAGACATGCTAACTATAAACTATTGACTCCTTGAGAAATATGCCAAAGTTCCAAAGATTGGTCATTTAGTTGCATCAATGATTCAAATAAATAAATAAATAAAACAGAAAAGAGAAGAACAAACAATCTATGGAAGAGTATAAAAGAGAAGAAAAAGAATCTGTCCAATACCAGAACAATCTCATAGACAAAACATTCGGCTCCATGTTTCATCCAGTTATGTCAGATCAGCAATTAATGCAGCAATCTCTTCATCAATATCAAAGGGGACCGGACAATAGTGAAGGGCCTCCCGTAGATCTCTCTCTCCAATTCTTTCTACACAACACATTCATAATAGGAAAAAAATGAAATCAAGAGGTAACAAATCAACCTTGCCTAAAATTATTATAAAACCCCATAACTATCTGTAACACACAGCCCATACATATCACTGAATTAATTTTTCAGCCAAAATAAATTAATCATCAGGCCGACTCTTAGGTCTTTCAAAAACACACAAAAAAAAAAAAAAAAAAAAAACTATTAAATCGATACTATCTCCACTATGAAATCCATCGATATTTACAATATTTTCTTACAAAACCTGTACAATTTGAAATCCCTAAATCGATAGAAAACCTAATTGAAGACATATAATTAAAACATAACTTTGAGGCTCTATTCCATTTAAACTAGTTTCAATCTAAATTTTAACCCATATCAATCAAATAAAATTGAAACTTGAAAAAGATCAGATTAGAATTCTTCATACCTGAAAAATCGTCCAACATCAGAAACGGAAAAGGATCCAAATTCTTCAAGTTAGTCCTGAAAATCAAATGCCCAGAAAGGGGGCCAAAAAATAATCAATGCCCAGATGATAAAAACTCAAGAACAAAATAACCATGAATCAAAATTGACATTAGCCAAAGGAGTTGTGGTTGAGAAAAGAAGGAGGGAGCTGCATTGAATGAGAGAGTTAAAGAAGAAGAAGGAGATGGGAGTGAGTTTGAAATAGAGAGAGTTTGATCGAGGGTTTTGTTAGGGCTGAGTTTGCGTTTGAGAGAGAGTTTTGAAATACCTGTGGCTGATTTCTGCGTTTAGGCTTCTCTTGTAGTTGGGTTTTAATAAAAATCGGGTTTGTAATTTGTATTTGATGGGGGGAAAAAAAGATTTATTATCATTTTGGGTTTGTAATTTGTATTTGATGGAAAAAAAAATATTTATTATTATTTATATAAGTATTGCTGACGTGAAAAATTGTGGGAGTTTCAAAAGTTTCGGTTTTATATATATATATAGATAATTATTATTATTATTATTATTATAGAACTAATTTATATATATTAACAATAACCCAAAATAAGTCGACACTGTAATATTCTATAGAAAATGTTGAGGACACAATTTTTTAGTGTTGTGGCGTTGTGGGATTTTTAGTATCCTTAGCATTGCCCATATTCTATTCTAATAGAAAACCGAAATGTGCATCAAAACGGCATTTATAACTTTAAAATGAAACTTCTTAAAAGGTACATGTTATATAAATGACTTACTTATTTAAAAAGAAAAAAAAATACTAATTGTGTTACATTTTTTTTTTTTTTTTGGAGAGGAAAATGTGTTACATTTAGTATTAATATTATTATTATTTCATCTTTCACATGTATTTTCCGTTGGTTTCTAACTATCTGCCATTAGCCTTATTAAAATAATTGGTATGAATTTGTTTCTAAAACAAAAATTGCTATGGAACAGACAATAAAGAACAAAAATTAATGCTAAGGCAACTAGATTTTGCTAATAAATCATTACTCACAAAAAATTAAAAATAATAATTCAAAGGTTTATGTATTATGTTTTCTTTTTAAGCCTACTTATTATATTTATTGTCCCACGATTATAAATTATAAAGAAAATATACTATAAAAAATGCAATTATCTATGAATATATGTTTTAATTTGTAAGTCATTTTATTATGTCAATTTTTTTTCTTTTTTTTCTTTTAGTTATACAATGCTATTCTGATTTGTTTCTAGAAAAATGTTATTTATGGCTATAACTTATTTTAGAATGAATGCAATGTCTATTGGATAGTTTATCAATAATTTTCAAATGGCATCTTACATTGTATTATTAATGTCATCTCCTATTTACGGAAAATTCTTAGGTAGTCCCGGAGTATAGTGAAATGATGCTCCCTCCTCTTACATTCATGGTGGACCCCACCATTAATTTAATGAGCGGACCCTACCATGAATGTGAGAGGAGGGAGCACTATTCTCCATGCTCCGGGAGTACCTAAGAATTACTCCCTATTTACAAGAATTTCATACATTTATGCTAAATATTCCTTTTTTTTAGTTATTATTATGCTAACTATTTCAACTTAAATATAATGATATTCTCTTCTAAACTCATTCTATATTTTTCCCGTGCATTGCATGGGTTTAGTGACTAGTAATAACTAATAGTACTTTTTGTTGACTAGTCCTCATTGCGCTATATGGCTATATAAATTAATGCCACATCTACGTTTAAAAACACAAAAAAATGCGTCTGTTCAAGCAAACTGTTTAAGAACTATTTTTGCAACTATTGGTGTTCAACTGCACTGTTCCACTTGGTAGCTATTAATTTTGCACAGTTACTGATACATTTCACGTTATATTTCTTTAGAAAAAAAAAAAAAAAAACAAAAACAAAAACAAAAAACAAAAAAAAAAACAAACAAAAAAAACAAACAAAAAAAAAAAAAACAAACAAACAAAACAAAACAAAACAAAACAAAACAACAAAAAAACAACAACAACAACAACTTCAGTTCATTTTTCACCCCCTTCTCTATACAGGAAAGTTTTGGGTTTTAACGCAATTTTTCATCTTAGTGTTTCAATTCAAGTTATTGAGTCATATTTTATTCTTTGAAGCAAATTTTGATTCTCTCTAATTCTCTCTTACTAGACTAACTTTTTTAAGATCATTGAGCGAAGCCAGGGGGTGCAAGCATAGAAAGAGGTTTTTGTCCTTTGAAATTATTATTACTTCTTAATTTATGAAGAGAACTTTGCAATGGGTCTATCAAGTTGTAATCAAAGAGATTTTATGTTTTTGCGTAGAGTTTCTGCATTTTGTGATTTCATTTTGCAATTACATTGTATTTGCGTTTGCGTTTAATGAACGTGTTTTGATCGTTTGTTTTAAAAGTCTGGGTTTCAATCTATTTTGTAATTAGCAAAAATTGTCAACATATTGTGGGTTGCGTTAATTGTGCATATTTGGGTTTTACGGTTGTGATAGTTCTACTAGTTTTGATTTGTTTGCCCATGTGGTTATTATTTCGGTGAATCAACATCGTTATTCATGACGTTTGTATTATTGTGCATACATTGTGGGTCTATTTACAAGTCACGTAATATGATTTTTTTTTTTACTCTATTTTCATTTGATTGTGTTTATATAATATGCATTTGATTTTTTATGATTTTGCTTTATCAAATGCAGTTTTAGTTTTGCTAAGAATTTGAGATGGCGACAAAATTGTCAATTTTATATGATTTAGTGGAATGGGTGTTGGATCTGGTGTAGGGGTTGGATCAAATAGACAAAGCCGCTAAGACCTAAATGTTATGGTTTGTGCCATTCTAACTTGCATCTTTATTATTGTTGGTTTTTATTTACTTATTGTAATATATTAATTCATAATAAATAATGGAAACCAGTAGTCTTTGATAGTTCTTCATGCATGAGAAGAGAAGAAAGGCCAACCCTTCACCCTCAAAATTTTTGAAAAAATGCCCGAGCCAAACTGAAAAAATGGGGCTTTTGTAATGTTCTATAAACACAATTGTATTTATATATATATATATAATCTATTTATTGATTCTTTTGTAATACTTATTAAACCAAATGTAAGAACACATTATGATTATTGTAATATATTACTTCATAATATTTATATGTATCTCATTTTTAATGATCTTGTGTGTAAAATTTTGACAATTTCATCATAAGAAATGTTCAAACTACATTTTTCATCTTATATTGGAGATGATTTAGCTTTCAATAGTTGAATTTAGAGAAACTTTTAAACTTGAACATGTAAACATTTGATCTAAAACAATCTCATGTATCGCACGGATTAGCGACTAATAATAACTAATAGTTGAAATGTTTGACTTCTTGTTGACTGTGTTTCAATGCGCCACGTGGTTACAAAAATTAATGACACGTTTACTTTTAAAAACACTAAAACCTTGTGTCTTTTCATTTGGTATAATAAGAGAAACGTTTCAATATTTTCACTTTTTAGTACCGTTTTGTTTTGTCGCCTACAATAAATAAAAAGATGAAATGTTTTGTCTCTCGGGTAGTAGTTACAAAATATCAAACAAACACTTATTTTTGGCTCCTGGTAGTTAAAATTTTTGCACCTTTCATATTCCTTCCCCAAAAAAATACACTTCTTTCTTTTCTCTTTTTTTTCCTATACACTTCTCTCTCTCCCTCTCTCTGATAATTTATTTTTTTGCACTATGATACAATTTCTACATACAAGTTTTCCTCTATTTGCTGAAAATACTCAAGACTCTCCAATGGGATCTGACGACTATCTACAGAATTGGAATAATGTAAGTTGCATGTTTCACTTTTCCTTTTGGTGAAAAACAAGAAAAATAAAAATTAAATAAAGGTTTCTTTTTGTTGTTGCTGTCCTAATTTTCCTAATTCATTTGTAGAACCAAGTGCAGGAATGGTGGACACAACAAGCACGGTTGTGGCCATGTCAACTAAGTTTATCATGATCTGAATTTTTTCTAACCGCTGGTATTTTTTTTTGGTTAATTTGGAATTCTGTTATTAAATTTCTTAAATTCGAGTCCCAATTGAATCACATAACTTCACGTTTAGGATTATTGTCTCCTCTGAATATCAAAGACTGCCACTCCTATAAGAGTCTATCCTCTATTTTGTCTCTCTCTGATTTCTTCTTCTACTTTTTTAATTGAATTTGATCGGTTTGATGTAGATTGTTATTTTAGAATTTCTAGTGATATATATGGGCCCTGAAGCCACATGGTAGATAAAGATGCAGGCTGCAGCCAAGTTATTTTCGAATAATTGTAGCAATTTATCCTTATCAAGTAGCAGTAGTTTTTTTGATAGGGTCAAGTAGCAGTAGTTTGATTTGAATTAAACACATTCTATTTTGTAGAAGAGATTAGGTGATTACGTTGGTTGTCATTACTCATTAGGATGTTGTTTGATTTCTCAATTTAATGTATAGTAAGCCTTATCAATTAATATATTCACTTTTGACATTTGTTATATTTAATAGATCACAAAATTACAAAAAAAGATTGGTTACATTTTTTGGGTCTTCACTGTAAATCAACAGAATTAATAATTTTCTGTTCTAATTTTGTTTCAAGCCCTTTTATTTTGTTATGGTTTTTAGAATTTTAATTTTGATGTCTTTTGTTCTGTAATGAATGTGTTGTTCATTCTATTATGCATGTTTAATTTTTGGTTTTTTTGGTTGGTTCTGTTACGGTTCCATGGTAGGATTTGAGTTTTGTTGTAATTTGGTTTTGTTATGGTTTTATGTGTTGTTAAATCCATAAATCAGACTCATAAGACATTAGTTATGTGCCTTTTGATTTGCAATGATCATTGCCTAATTCAACCAAGTGAAATAGAGTTGGCACTTAATTTTTTACTATGGAGAATTTCGGACTTACAGTCATCTTTTTCTATATCTCACAAATGCCATATTTTTCTTTGAAGTGGCCTTGATAAAAGAAAGTTAGTTGTTGTATATGATGCTGAGTGCCACACATATTATCAGGTTAGAAATGTTTCCTTCCTATTTCAGTTTTGCATTTATATACTTTAATTTTTCACTCATTTTTTTCATAATCTTCACTTGATTATCGATGGGCATCAGTGTAAAAATTTCTTATTTAGCAACTTATTAGAGAACCACCCTCACAAGCTGATTATTTGTCTCATTCCATATTTCCTACATGGATATGTCCATGTAGTGACTTACTTTTTTTTTTTTGAAAGGATGTAGTGACTTACTAAGGTTAGTTCTACCCTATTCTTAATTTACTTTATTTGTACTTCTAATATAATTTATAAGGTTTTGAGTATTGATTGGTCAACTTAACATGTAAAATTTAAATGTGAAAATGTTAAGAAATTGCGACTTGAAAGTGATTGATGTGAACATTTCAATGTTTGAATGGTTATTGATATTCAATTCAATATTGCATTAGGTTGAGACTTGATAGTTAGATGATAATGCCATGTCAAGTAAACGAATGCTCCATTGCATGTATTAGGTTTGTGAGCATGAAAGACACATATTAATTAATAGTTATGCTATGCACAATTCGTTTGATGTTTTCCTACCGTGGGAATGAGCTATTAGTTTACCTACCTATCAACAACAAAAAAAAAAGATCTATCAACTATTAGTAACTATGTGGAAGTGTGGCATGCATTATGCAAATTAGTAAGACATGTTATTTGAATAATGTTAGTCTCATTTGTATAACCTATTTGTTTTTGGTTTTGCATAGTAAGAGCACACAATTACAAAGGCCTAACCTATACATACACTCCAAAAGGACTACCTTAACTATCAGATGTAGGGCGATTTAGGTTGCTTAGATTTTTCTTCTCCAAAAAAAAAAAAAAAAACAAGGGTGTTTAGATTTTGGGCAAATGTTATTTTCATTTACTCAAAATAATTGGTTGAAACTTTTTCAATTAAAATTGTTCACATGCAAGTTTTAAAGAAAAGAGATGAGCTCTAGAAGGAGGATGCTTAGGTAAAGTTTGCTAGGTGGATGACCCTTATAGCATAATAATGTTTTGGGTCTAACTATAGTAGATAGCATGTTTGATCCTAAGGAGTCACTATTATTAGACCTTACCAGTATCAAATTGGTCTATTCAACTTTTGGGTCATTTTTTTAATGGCCTTTCTAAGCATTTGGATTCATTTATATTGATTCATCTTTAATGCAATCACACATTTGTTTTATCTCTATTACTATAAATATATGTGATTTAAATTAAAATATCCCCGTGCATCGCATGGGTTAGCGACTACTCTCTCTCTCTCTCTCTCTCTCTCTATATATATATATATATAATCGAAGTCTTGACTTTTTGTTGACCTCTTTAGAGCTTGCCACATCATCATTATTTATTTTAAACAAAATTATTTATTTTAAAACAAAATTATTTAACTTTTTTTTAATTAACAATATCAATGTCAACTCGAGGAGGACTAATCTTTGACATTAACAGTCAAAGTCCAAACTTAATAAGGAGTGAAACTCTATCTTTCTAACAAGTCCAACTTAAACTCAAACTTTTCTTTAAATTTGTGAAGTTAATCATGAACACTATAAAAGCAATGCAAACCCCAATATTTTTTTTAAACCCAAATCTAAAATCAACGCAAAATCACGCATCTGCAGCAATCTTCAAAGTAACGTAACTTTTCCTTTTATATCACGCATCTGCAATCAGTTCTACCCATCTGTGACTCTATTCTCAATTTCTTCCTCTTTCTGCGTTCCAACTTCAAACTCACTAATCACTATGTTAAAGTTAAGTTTGATTTACTATTCTTTTTCTCCCTTTTCTTTACTCATTAGCCGTTTTTGAAGTAGACAACTGGTCTGCATTGCTCCAATTTCCAAGAGAACGTGCACCATGCGTGTGGTTAAAATTTGATGTTTTCATCAATTGAAGTGATGGCCAAGTATGACTCCTCTTTCTTCTTTATTTCTTATTAAAATAATATATATTATACTACATAACATTATAATATATATAAAACTATTATACATCATATAATATATATATATATATATAATAGAAATATAACATGATTTTTTGGGCTAAGCAAAACAATTGATCATTATTATTTTAAAAAACTAATTGATTATTTGATTAGATTTTTCATATATTGAGATTTGTCTACTTTTTAGCAAATCTTTAATTAATTAATTATTATTTTTTTATTTCTTTTTCATGTATGAATAATTTGGTATCCCCTTCTTTGTCACCCCATTATTTTTTTCTCCTCTATTTTTGTAAAATTGTGATTTACAACTATGTTTTATGTTAACTTTATTCCATGACAAAAAGTGTTGTAATTGCTTTAATTTATTTCCTTGTATTTTATGGGATTTTATTATATTGGGTTTAGTATTAAGTTGGTGAAGACTTAAGTTTAAAATGAAGAATCAGTGGATTTCGCGAGTGTCTCGCTTGAAGATAACCCGCGAAAGAGTCATGTGAGAAGTACATGCTGGAAGTTGAAGAGTCATGCCAGGCTGTCGTTTTCGCGAGTATCTCGCGGGTAAGGCCTTCCCGCGAGATAGTCGCGAAACATTCTGCCTAAAGGCTTTTTAAGTAAGACTTTCATACTCTTCACCCATACTATATATACCCTCATTACCCACAAATGTAATTGAGGCCATTTAGAGAGAAAAACTCTAGATAGGTTTTCTACAACACACATCCATCTTTTAGAGAGAGAGCTACTCATCCTTAGTGAGAAATCATTGTAATCTCTTCTCCATCCCTCTCCTATTATCCCTTGAGATGAGATTTGTACTCAAACACAACCCACACATTTTCAGTGTGTAGAGAGTGTTTTGGAACTTGGGAAGTTTTGGGGAATTACCAAAAAAAACCGGTGAGGCTTGGTTGATGCTATGGGCTATAGTGGGATCCGGTAAGTTAGAGAAGACAAAAGTTTGGCGTAACCTTGTTGGAGCAAGAAGCTTGGAGGGCTTAGGTGCACTGGGTGGATTAGGCTTGGAGGATCTTCTGCTATTCGTGTATCCTAACTACATTCTCTAGTGGATCATTGACGGATGCAATCGGGCGTATTGCGGGATCTGAAGAG
This sequence comes from Notholithocarpus densiflorus, assembly GCA_030021035.2. NCBI lineage: Eukaryota > Viridiplantae > Streptophyta > Magnoliopsida > Fagales > Fagaceae > Notholithocarpus > Notholithocarpus densiflorus. The sequence continues at coordinate 917,592 of JARYZH020000147.1, forward strand.
ATAGACAAGACACGGTTCCGAGAAGTCTTGTTGGAGTAGGAGCTTGGAGGGCTTAGGTACATTGAGTAGATTAGGCTTGGAGGGTCTCTTGCTATTCGTGTATCCCAACTTATTGTCTAGTGGATCGATTTACCGCTTGGAGAGCGGTGGAGAGGTTTTTCACCGAATTCTTCGGTTTCCTCTTCGATAACACATCACTGTGTTATCTTATGTTTGCATCTCTCTTTCCTTACTCTTGTGCTTTACTTTTATTGTTTGTTGTTCATATTTATGCACTAGAGTAGTATCGGTTGATTGCGTTTCATTTACTCTTATTTCCGCACTTAGATAAGTTAGAGTAAAAGCAATCTAGCCGTAATTTTTAATTGGGGGTCTAAATAGCTCTTGTGTTTTTTAACACATTTTCGAGCTTTCAATTGGTATCAGATTGGGTACACTTGTTGTGGTTTAAATACCTAAGTGTGATCCTTGACCCCGTGTGTGTTTTGCCATGGATAGTGCTTTGTATGCCTCTATGCATGTTTTGGATGTTGATGAATGTAACATATTACGTGTTTGTGAAAATGCCTCTATGAGTGATAATCCTCATGATTGTGATGCTATGTTACATGAATCCTTGGGTGTTGTTGATATTCCTAACATTAAACTCTTGAAGAAAAATGCTAAGAAGTTTCATAAGGATTTGAGCAAGTTATTTGGTGAAAATGATGATTTGATTGCTAAACTCAATGAATCCAACAAATTGGTTGAAAAATATAAAAAAACTTGCTGAAATTTCTCTTGAAAAACTGAAAGAGTTTGAATGTTTGAATATGGACTTAGATGCTAAACTTGTTTTGTCTAACAAACTTGTTGATGATCTTAAATGTGAAAATGAATCTCTTAAGATGCATGTCAAGTGTTTGATTGCTGAACCTGTTGCTAAAAAGAAAGATAATATATGTTGCAATCATGTTGTGGTACCTGATTTTGTCCCTATTGTGAGTTCTACCTCAAAAGACATATCGGTGTACATTCCTCCATATAAAAGAAACCAAAAAGTGGAGAGAAATGCTCTTAAGCCTAAGCCTCTGTTTAGGTCCCATCCTAGGGAATTGAGTGGATCTAAGTTTGTTCCTACTTGCCACCATTGTGGTGTGATCGGTCACATAAGACCCCAATACCCCAAGTTAAAGAGAGAACAAACCCATGTTGCTAAATCCCTTCCTAAAAGGCCTAGTGGACCTAAACACATTGTTTGTCACCATTGTGGTGCCCTTGGTCATCTTAGACCTCATTGCTCTAAGTTTCAAGCTCTTAAAAGAATAAAAAGAAAAGAGAAACTTGAGCTTCTTGGAAGTTGTGCTTTGCAAGCTAAACCAGATTTGATGGAAAATGGTAAGTTGTTGAAGAAAGTTTTTAATGTTCTTACCTCCTTGTCTATGTGCATCTCTGGTTCTCATTCTTTCAACCCTCGTCTCACTTCTCATGAGACACTCATTCCAAACAATCATTCCGTTTGGATGAGGAAGGGTTCTTATGGTTGAGCTTTTACTCTTTTGGTCCTTGATCTAATTCTTTCGATTTTTGTAGGACCCTTCATGCATTAGATGCTTCATTGTCATGCATTTGTGCATCTTGCATTTATTTGTATGCATTGCTTTTGTTTTTTATTTTACTTTTATATTTTAGTTTTGTGTGAGTAAAAAAAAAAAAAAAAATCCAAAACCACATAAAAAGTGAAAAATTCAAAAAGTTTGATCGTATATGTTTGAGCACATATCTCATGTGAGTTTGGCCTAGTACCTTCGTACTAATGGCGTAGTGCATTTACGAGCCTAGCTTGTTCTGTATGCATATAAATATTTATGGGAGAAATCTTGAAATCTATATGTGATTGTTGTAAATAGATCTTCAAGCTTGTCATGAATGATTGGTCAATAGTCTTGATGGTCTTGATACTTGCATAGACTTGTGCCTATATCTCTTCCCACTTTATTTTTATGTTTTTGCAATAGAGCTCACCTAATGTAAATCTCAAAATGAAAAGAGATAATGAGCTGCAAAAGCCTGTCGCACTTACTAGTATTTGACTAGGAAAAAAAGAAAGCGACTCTTGTATTGAAATTGTATGGTACTCAAAAAGCCAAAGGCTAACTCTACATGTTGAAATATCAAAATTTCAAGCACCGATCTCAAAAAGAGATGTTGTATCCAAAAAGGATCAAATGTTATGATTTGTGCAGAAGCCAAATGAAAAGCTTCTAAGATTTGTAATCATTTTTCATGTGGGAGGTCATATATGCTCATTTCTATAATTGAGATTGTCCACTTGACTTAGTACTAGTTGTGTATGACTTGGTTGAATTGATCATTAAAACTTCACTCTAGACTAAGGACTATTCTATATTTGATACTCACACACAACACACAAGTTTATTGTTCAATGAATACTTATTTCATTTGTGTGATTGTACATGATCAAATGTGATGTGTGTGTGCTCAACCATATGTGGATCAAATCAAAAAGATTTTTGTTCTTTTTGTTTGCTTTTGGATGTGATTTGTACTACCCATGTTTTTCAAAGTTTTTCAAGTTGTTTTTGTGTGAAAAAACATGTTTTCTGAGTGTTTTCGTGACTTATTTCATGTGTAAGTTCAGTCACGAGTTACAGGGTCCAATTCTCAAGTTTTTTTAGTTTTGGACAGAAAGTTTTGCGACTGTTTCGCGAGTAAATCTTACCAGCGAGATTTCGTGGGTATGTAACCAGCAAAACTTCCCACGAAAATTTCCAGATCAGCTTTTAAAGGGCATTTCATGGGACATTTGTTCTAAACGTCTACCATCTTTTTTCAAACCCCTGTTTTAATGTTTCTACATCAAAACCCAACTAAATTCAAGTGTTTTTCATTTCATTAACATCTCTAAGGTAATTTTTAACACTTTTCATTGATTTTGATCCTTAGATTATGTTTTTGAGGGTTTTATGTTCATAGTTGAGATTTTCTCAAATGGGAGTTGGAAAACTTAATTTTTGTCAATCTTTTTGATTGGGCTTTGTTTTAAATGATGATTTGCTTTGGTTGTTGGCCCCTTGTGGCAAAAATAACATGTATTTAGGCAAGATTTTCATAAATTCTTGCATTGTTTAACATACATGTGTAGTGTGTGCACTCTAAGTGTTTGATAAAATGCCCAAATGGCATTTTCTCATTGTTTTGGACTCCGATGAGTACCAAACTTTGGGGATCACCATAATTATTAATGTTTATCATGTTTTGATCATTGGTAGTGTGTTTTATACACTTTGCCCCGTGAGTGCTTATTCATGCATTGGTCATGCATCTCACATGCACACTAGATGCACCTTTGCTGCACACACTTGATCACTTGACATGTTTTTACATTTACTCATGTAAGATTAAGTCTTTTTAGACTTTTTAGCACATATAACATGGTCTTGTGTATATGTCATGCCTAGGTCCATATCATGTTCTATCATTCTTAGCATGTCATGTTTACTTTATGCTTTGTAGCATTGTGTCTTTAAGATGTTTTATCTTTTGTTTGAGCTTCATTTTCTCATTCATCTTGCACCCTTCATGCATCATACCCTTGCTCACATCTTCTTTTCTTTCCCTCCTTCCTCTTGATTGATTTGTCTATTCGTGACAAAAAGGGGGAGTGTATACCGGAGAGTATACCGATTTGTATCGTCATTTCTATATGACTCATGTGCACACTCTTAGGAGGAGTAATTCTACCTCGTGCACATTCGTAGGGGGAGAAAGTCATAGGGGAGATGTATATACCAAGAAGGAGAAGACATTCTTTTTTTAGAAAACCTTGTTTTACTTTATACTTGTTTTCTCGTTGCTTTATGGTGCTTTGAGTTATATTTAGTATCATCTATGCTTTACTGCTCTCATCGCATCATGCACTTGTGCCCTAGTAGGATCTTGTTCCTAGATGCATATACTTCATGTATTTTGCATTGGTTGTGTGTTGGACATGCTTTTATCTTTATACCATTGTGCTTTATTGGTTGCATGTTTGGATGATCATTTGCTTTGCTATATGATCATTGTGGTCATTTGCTATATGATCATTGTGGTCATTTCCATATGACTGTCATGTGTTTGATCAAGTTGCTCATATGTTTCACAACATGTTTACTTGATCGCTATTTACTTGTTATATTATACTTGTCCTTTTTATCACTTAATTTACCTTGAGGGTCTAATGTATTTTGTGCAAGTGTTTCAGGCTACAAGTATATATGTTCCAAGTGTTACACAGCTTCTAGATTTAGGTGTGAGTGAGTTTTGCCATTGTTCTCAAACTCATGTTTTAGTCTGGAGTTTGTTATAGGGTGTTTTGTCACGGAATAGCCAAAGTGGGAGATTGTAAAGTTGTGATTTACAACTATGTTTTATGTTAGTTTTATTCCATGACAAAAAGTGTTGTAATTGTTTTAAGTTATTTCCTTGTATTTTATGAGATTTTATTGTATTAGGTTTAATATTAAGTTGGTGAAGACTCAAGTTTAAAATGAAGAATCAGTGGATTTCGCGAGTGTCTCGCTAGAAGCTAACCCGCAAAAGAGCCATGTGAGAAGCACATGTTGGAAGCTGAAGAGTAATGCCACGCTGTCATTTTCGCGAGTGTCTCGCGGGTAAGGCCTTCTTGCGAGATAGTCGCGAAACATTCTACCTAGAGGATTTTTAAGTGAGACTTTCATACCCTTCACCCATACTATATATACCCTCATTACCCACAAATGTAATTGAGGCCATTTAGAGAGAAAAACCCTAGATAGGTTTTCTACAACACACACCCATCTTTTAGAGAGAGAGCTACTCATCCTTAGTGAGAAATCATTGTAGCCTCTTCTCCATCCCTCTCCTATTGTCATACCTTGAGAGTAGATTTGTACCCAAACACAACCCACACTTTTTCAGTGTGTAGAGAGTGTTTTGGAGCTTGGGAAGTTTTGGGGAATTACCAAAAGAAGTCAGTGAGGCTTGGTTGATGCTATGGGCTATAGCGGGATCCGGTAAGCTAGAGAAGACAAAGGTTCGGCGTAACCTCATTGGAGCAAGAAGCTTGGAGGGCTTAGGTGCACTGGGTGGATTAGACTTGGAGGGTCTTCTGCTATTCGTGTATCCCAACTACATTCTTTAGTGGATCATTGACGGATGCAATCGGGCGTATTGCAGGATCCGGAGAGCTAGACAAGATACGGTTTCGAGAAGTCTTGTTGGAGGCTTGGAGGGCTTAGGTACATTGGGTAGATTAGGCTTGGAGGGTCTCTTGCTATTCGTGTATCCTAACTTATTGTCTAGTGGATCGATTTACCGCTTGGAGGGCGGTGGAGAGGTTTTTCACCGAGTTCTTCGGTTTCCTCTTCGATAACACATCGCCGTGTTATCTTGTGTTTGCATCTATCTTCCCTTACTCTTATGCTTTACTTTTATTGTTTGTTGTTCATGTTTATGCACTAGAGTAGTATCAGTTGATTGCGTTTCATTTACTCTTGTTTCCGCACTTAGATAAGTTAGAGTAAAAGCAATCTAGCCGTAATTTTTAATTGGGGGTCTAAATAGCTTTTGTGTTTTTTAACACATTTTCGAGCTTTCAATTTTGTAAAAAAAATTAAAAAAAATTATTTTATGGTTTTTCATGTATTTTTAAAAAAGTGATTTTCGTACATGAACCACTAAACCCTACGCCTGTGACTGTATATGATTTTTTTTCATCGTTTAAAGTTTAGACTCGTTAAAATTTAAAACTTATTGCTTTATGGGTTCGTGTACTTTTTTTTCTTTTTCTTATATTTCTTTTTTGAATAGTCATATATTTTTTGAATTATTTCAATAACTTATTCTTTAATTATATATCTTTTTTGGCATTTTGGAAGTTTTAACATCTGAATTTATGTTAGTTTTTGGAATATTTGAAGCTAATCAATTTTTCTTTTATATTTCTCTATTGTGTAATTATATACATTTTGTTCTGTTTCAAAATTTTCAAAAATTTATAGGAAGTAAATCTTATGATTCTTTAATATTTTTCAGCCTTTCAAAAATTTTAACATCTGAATTATTCTTTTGATGGTAACACATCTTTCTCTTATATTTCTTTGTTGTGTAGTCACACACACACACACACACACACACACACACACACACACATATGTTTATATATAAATATATATATATATATATTATCTATAATTTGTAGACTCTGAATCTTTGGATTCCTTTCAATAGTTATAACCATGGATTATTCTTTTGAATGTAACTCATCTTTCTCTTATATTTCTCTATTGTTTAGTCATATATATTTTGTTTTGTTTCAATAATTTCTAAGCAGTGAATCATCTGATTCTTTAATATTTTTTGGTCTTTCAAAAATTTTAATATCTGAAATTTCGTCCTTGAAAATAACAAAATCCATGCAAACATTAAAATAAAAGTTAATATTATATAATATTAAAAATTTACAAATTAGAATAGTATTCCTGAATACGAATTTACTTTATGTGAGTAAAATTTAGGATATTTTTTCTCTTAATATTTAAATGTGCATTTTTATATGGTATTTCTGAGTAGATAATGTAAATCCATGCAATATATTAAAATCTCTATATTATTTTTTCAATTTTTTATAAGCCATTGCATGTTCAAGCAATGGTTTCTTCATCAAATTGTAACATAAATTGAAGTCATACAAGAGCAAATCATGCAACGGTGTAGTTTTTTAATCAATTTAAGATTTTGTAAAGTTGTGATTTACAACTATGTTTTATGTTGGCTTTATTCCATGACAAAAAGTGTTGTAATTGCTTTAATTTTGTTTCTTGTATTTTGTGGGATTTTATTGTATTGGGTTTTGTATTAAGTTGGTGAAGACTTAAGCTTAATTGAAGAATCAGTGGATTTCGTGAGAAGCTCGCGAGAAGCTAACCCGCGAAAGAGCCACGTGAGGAGCACATGACTGGAAGTTGAATAGTCGTGCTAGGCTGTCGTTTTCGCGAGGTACTTGCGGGTAAGGCCTTCCCGCAAGGTACTCGCGAAACATTCTGCCTGTATGATTTTTAAGTGAGATTTTCATACCCTTCACCCATACTATATATACCCTCATTACCCACAAATGTATGAGAGGCCATTCAGAGAGAAAAACCCTAGATAGGTTTTCTACAACACACACACCCATCTTTTAGAGAGAGAGCTACTCATCCTTAGTGAGAAATCATTGTAGCCTCTTCTTCTTCCCTCTCCCATTATCATACTTTGAGAGGAGATTTGTACCCAAACACAACCCACACATTTTCAGAGTGTAGTGAGTGTTTTTAGTGTTGTTGGGAAGCATTGGAAGATGTTAAGGATGGCGGATGCAACATGGAGTTTGTTGCGGGATCTGGAAAGCTAGACAAGACACGGTTCTGAGAAGCCTTGTTGGAGTAGGAGCTTGGAGGGCTTAGGTACATCGGGTAGATTAGGCTTGGAGGGTCTCTTGCTAACCCATGTATCCCAACTGATTGTCTAGTGGATCGATTATCGCTTGGAGGGCGGCGGAGAGGTTTTTCGCTGAGTTCTTCGGTTTCCTCTTCGATAACACATCGACGTGTTATCTTGTGTTTGCATTCTCTCTTCCCTTACTCTTGTGCTTTACTTTTATTGTTTGTTGTTCCTGTTTATGCACTAGAGTAGTATGATGTTGATTGCGCTTCCTTTACTCTTGTTCCGCACTTAGATAAGTTAGAGTAAAAGCAATCTAGCCGTTATTTTTAATTGGGGGTCTAAACAAGCTCTTGTATTTTCACACAATTTAGAGCTTTCAGATTTTATAAAATTATTTTAGTCTACTTTACAAATAGGACAGTTCCCATGCATAGCACGGGTTAGTGACTAGTTATATATTAATAGCCAAAGCTGAAAGAAAATCCAATTAGATTTCAAATTGGAATTCAATTAGAGTCTAATTTTATGCCACGTGTCTCATCTAATCTAAATTTTAAATTTTTGTGACAAGTAAGTTAATTCAGTGTAAAAATTGGATTTTAATTATAGTTTAATTTTGTGTCACGTGTCCCATCTAATCTAATTTTTTAAATTTTTGTGCCAAATGAGTAATTTAGTGTAGAAAACGAGGAGTTCAATATAAATAAACAAAAAAAAAAAACCTAATTATATAACTAAAAACAATTCAAATTTATAAACCATTTATGTAATATACCATGAGGTCCATGACTATATATAGTCCATTACTAACTAGGTTATATATATTAAACCAAAGTTTAGAGAAAATTAAATTAAAATCAAAATTGGATTTTGTTTTTGTTAGCTTTCCATACAAATAATGAACATATTGTTTTTGTTAGAGAAAATTAAATTAAAACCAAAGTTTGCCGTTATTTTTTCTCTGAAATAATGAACATATTTTTTATACAGGTTCTATTTAGATATTTTTTTATGCGAAGATATTGAACATAACAAATTGTAATTTAGCTGAACGATCCCATGCACCCATCCTCATTCAATTTAGAAGATACTATTTGACCAATTTATTATTTTTATTTTCTGTTGTATTTATTAGAATTTCACAAACAATAATTGTGAATTGATATTGTATATGTAGTATCCAATAGTAATTTTTAAAATTATATACATAATAGCAATGTAATGAGAAACTTGGGATAACCAATATCATGAAAATTGTAAGAAATAACTATTTTAGTACCTCCAAATTCAGACTATATCCTATATGTTTAATAACCCAAGCTAACATCAATAGCACCACTACAATTCATCATTCTCGTGCTTAAGCACGAGTTAGATACTAGTTAGTTCTAATGTAAATTCATTACTGAAATTACTTTATTACTCATCAATAACACTCATAACAAATTAATACCTAAGATTTAATATAAAATTGTTATGAATGAAGCGTTTCACTTCGAAAATAGGAAAATTAATTAAAAAATTGTACTTTTAAATTGAAACTGGTATGACAATTTCTCTATAAAAAAAAAAAAAAAAAAAAGAAAAAAAAAGAAAAAAAAAGAGGCTTGACCACATATTATTAAATTCTACCTTAATGAACTATGGTGCACAACCTTTAGGGAAAGAAGGGCCTTAACACCCCCCCCCCCTAAATCTATAATTAAAATAAATATATATATATAAAATTTAATGTTAGGATTTTAAGCTCTGGTTGTGATTAGGTTAACCGATTTAATCTAGATCGTTAATTAGTTATATTATGATCCAAATCTAAATTTGTAAATATCACATAAACATTGATCACACATGACAATTCAGGAAAATCAATGAAACAGACCGTTTCACAATAAAAATCAAGAGGCCTTTTACCTTACAATCCAAGGTAAAAATCCACTAGAATATAATTGATGCTTCAATATAGACTGGTAAAAAAGGATCTTCAATATAGAAGTAGAACTCCAATTGAGGCTTCAAGAGAGCTTGGAAATATCCTAGATATGTGTACAAAAATATAGCTTTCATAAAGTCTTGTAAAAGTTACTCTAGGTTGCTTTTATTTGTGTCTTGTTGTGGGCGCTGTAGACACCGCATTTTATACCCCTTATGACTCGAGCCTCCATTCCCGAATGATGTTAGAATTTTAAAGCCCAAGGTTGGTTTAGGTCCCAATTAGATGAAAATTGACTTGAGTAAAGTTTTTATGAAAAATATAACTTATTTTTGGAACAAATAAACTATTTTTGAAAAAGAAAGGTCACGGAAACCCTAGGGCGTACATATGCATACAGGCGTATGCATATGCATGCTCAAGCTCTGCATACGCATGCTAGGATTCTAGAAACTATGTAAAACAAGTTTTCTGCATTTAAAACTTGGTTTGGAATGAATCCCACATCGTCTAGAAGCTGCCCCAAACCCTTATTTTTTACTATATAAAGCTATAAAAAGGTTTTTTTTTTTTTTTTTGAGAAGGACGGATTCCAGTGGTAAAACACATAAGATTCACTAGAAAATAGTGAATCAAAGAGGGAGTTTTTCACAAAACATCCTCAAGTTAAATTTTGTTTGATTATGACCTTTTCTAGTCTTGATCTTTGAGTTCTAAAGTTTACTAACTTATTTTGAATTGGTTGTAACTAGATTGATTGAGGGGAACGGTCAAAATCAAGATCTAAAGAGTTCTAGTGTTGAGGTAAAGTTTCTAAATTTTGCTCTTCGCATTTCTTTGTTTTTCTTTGTTTCTTTATGTTTTTATATGAGTTTAAGTGTTCATAATATGTTTATTTATTCTAGGTTTACTTTATGTTTGTATCTAAAGCATGTTAGGCTGCTAGATTCTTAGTTTCCGTGTTTCTGTTGCAGGTTTCTGGATTAGGGTTCTTAGGCATGTATGCGTGCGCATACTGCTTGCATGCGTACGCATACTCATAGTATGCGTATGCATACGCTGGCCAAGAAACCCTAATTCACTTTTTGTTTGCTTTTTCTTTGTCTTATTTACATTTTTCACCTTCTATTTAACCTATTTTGTCATATCCTTGAGTCTCTGTCTTTCTGTTTTTTTTTTTTTTTTTGCTTTATTTTATTCCTGTTATGCTTATCAGGGTTTTATTTTGTTTTAATGCCATGAACATGCATATGAATATGACCATGCATTGATGCATAGGTGCTATGATGCAGTGAGGTAAGTCATGCATAATGCTTTGAACATGCATTTGATTTGGTTGATGGATATGATATGGTTGATATGTTTGGTTGAATCCCTTGATCTTGAGGCTTGAATGCTATAACATGTTGATCCTAATCTGCCTAGTGATGTTTTTGCCCTTGGAGATATATGCTTATATGCCACGATAGATGAATGCTAGGTTTGGGGATGATTATGTCATGTTGATTGCTTTAGATGCATGCTAGAGTGTGTGTGAGTTAGAATAACACGTTAAATTTGTCTTTAATGAGATTAAGATTTGGAACACAATGAGTGGAAGCCGACCTATGGATCGAGTGGGGTTGGGTACCAACACCTTTCAATCCCCATACCTAAACTCTAGACACATGCTCTGGTAAAAGATCACTCTTTCCTTGAAAGGGCACTATATTTATGGTTCCTAGACCTAAACTAGGTGGTGACTCCATTTACACCCTCTGCCATGGTCCACCCTAAGCCAAGGCGTACTTCCCACGAAGGAGAGGATGACCCACGTCACGGGCGCTTGTGCCTGCGACAACCCCTTTTGCTTGTTTTGGGATTTCCCCTCAAGAAGGTTCGTGCGAAGTATGCCTTGGCCTAGGGTGGGCTACGGCAGAGGGTGTAAATGGAGTTGCCACCTAAACATCCAAGCATCAAAGCTCATGGTTTTCAAATAAACATATTAAACAATTTAACTATCAAACATTCAAATGCATGTTCACGTGATTTATGCATGACTTATCTCACTTGCTTCACTGCATCACAACACCTATGCATCAATGCATGTTCATATCCATATGCATATTCATGGTATTCAAACAATCTAAAATCCTAATAAGCACTAAGAAGATAAAACAAAAATAAAACAAAACAAAACAAAGAGGCAGATACTCAAAGACATGAAAAAAGAAGTTAAATAGAGGCTAAACGGGTAAAAGAAAGCAAAGGAAAACAAACAGAAAAGAATTAGGGTTTCTGGGCATAGGTGTGTGTGCGCATACATAGGGCATGTGTGCGCAGTCTAACTATTTGTGTACGCACACCACGAGTATGCGTACGCATGCATACAACACGCATACACACCTAAAACACAAAACCCAGCAAACAGAAAGGAAACTATACAAAACCACGAAACTAATAACCAAACATGCTTATAACACAAACACAAAGTAAACCTAAACTAAACAGATATGTTATAAACACAAAAATATATATATAAGCACAAAAACAAAGAAAATTTAAGAGCCAAAGTTAGAACCTTTACCTCAACACTAGAACTCTTTAAAACTTGATTTTGACCATTCCCCCTCAGTTAATCTATTCACAACACTAGAACTCTATTCCCTCTTTAATTCACTATTTTTCTAGTGAATCTTGCGTATATTTTCCTCCTTTTCTCTGTATATTTAGAAAAGTGCCTCTTATGGATTTATATAATTGTAAAATGGGGGTGTGGGGCGGCTCCCCAACAATGTGGGATTCATTCCACACAAATTTAAGTGAAAAAAGCTTCCCCTACATAGTTTTCAGGAACCCTAGCTGCGTACGCATGCTGGGGCATACATGCGTGTGCCCTAAGCATGCGTACACATGGCTTGAGCATGCGTACACATACGCGTGTATGCATACACACACTTAGGGTTTCAAGCAGCCTTTCTTTTTCAAAAATAGGTTTATTCTTCCAAAAATAATTTTATATTTTTTATAAGTACTTCCTCAAGTCAATTTTCATCGGATTGGGCCCAAAACCAACCTTGGGCCTTAGAGTACTACCATCATTGGGGAACGGGGGTCTGAGTTGTAAGCGGTACAAAATGAGGTTTCTACAAATGCCCCTTTTTGATTTGTGAGCTCCACTAACGAAATCAAAAGAAAAAGAGACAAAATATTTTGTTTCAACGTGCGGCTCAGGCCCAACCCATGCACACGGCAAACAACACACATACATGGGATAGGATGCAACTTCGCAGAGTTACGTGGGATTTGTATGTCCGAAGTCCTATGGGTGTTACTCGGGAAACGAGTAATGACAGGTTCACTATCCCAGAACCTGGTTTGCCAATTGCAAGCAAAAGGTGAGTGACTCACTATCCTAGAGTCACTTAAAAAGAAAAACAAACATGGCCAACAACCTCAACCATCAACCAAATAAACAAAGTGCTCTTACGAGCTAAAGGGATATATATCTGTGATGTTTTTTCTGGGGCTCTTGCCTCAAACTTCTCTAGGTGGCTCTTGCCTCTAGATGATTTTTGTCTCTATCCCAATCTCTTCACTTCTAGATGGCTCTTGCCTTTGTCTTAAACTCTTCTATTCCAAGTGGCTTGCGCCTCAGTTTTGGTGTACATGTTCAATTCTAAGAAGGATATTTTCTCAATTTCTGTATTCTTCTTTTTTGACTTATCTTAGGAGTTTGTGCTTGCATATTCAATTTTTGAAGGATATGTGCACAAGTATGGTGGTGGTTATGCTCTTGGGCGGAAAGCTCACTCTAGGGGCTTTCCAAACATGCATGGGGGTTTTCTCGGTAATTTTTTACTTACGAGGAAGTCCTTGATGATGCATGATTGTGGACTAATGGAGTCGCCACCTAGATTAGGTCTAAGAACCATAAATATAGCATCCTTATGTGGAAGGACTAGTCTTACTACCAGAGTATGGGTTCAGAGTTTAGGTATGGGGATGGGAAGGTGTTAGGCACCCAACCCCACCCGACCTGTAGGTCGGCTTCCATCCATTGTGTCTTATGTCTTAATCTCATTAAAGGCTCATTTAATATTGTTATCTATACTCACACACACACTAGCATGATGGAAAAATACATGTTTGTATCCCATACTAAACATACACAGCGGAAAAATTAACGGATCTACTTCATTCACAATCGATAACATGTACTATGTAAGTTTCAGAATTTAAGAATAAGAGAGTGTACCTTGGTGCGGTGAAAATCAAAACCAAAGATCAGAAGTTCTTAAGAACACTTTTAATCTTCACTCCAATTCCAATTATGCCCAAGAAGTGTGGTCTCTCAATCAGTTTCTATGAATGTTATTCAAGGGAGAATTAGAGAGTGTCCAACACTCACATACAAAACATTTCATGTACTTCCAAAATTCTGTATGTTCCTCTCCTTATAACTGATTATCTAATTGGGCTAGCTTTTTGGGCATTTCCAATTGGGCTTTAGTATGTGGCTTGGAGTGGGACCAAAAGGGAACAAATAAGACACTAGCTCTAATGGGCCTTGGGCTTTTCTATCAACTCTTGACAAGTCCAAAGTTACCATTAATTATATTTGATACCACTATATAAATATAATTTCACTCTAGGCTTTATTAATAAATTATATCCCAAGACTTTATTGTACATTGCAACCCATTCATAAAATATTCGTAATAATATAAAATCCTTAAGGTAGACTGCCACTTTGTAGACTACTATATCTTAATCCTTGAGTACCCAATTTAACCCTTTATGTTATTCATCATATTTTTATGAAATCCAATTCCATAAATATATACTTTAGTAATTTCTTACTAAAGTGGTTAGGCCTAACACTTTGAATAACCGTACCCATTAAACTTATTTCAAAGGAATAGTTTATATCTCCGTTAAGAGACTATGAATTCTATCTTGAAAATATATGTTCCATCAACACTAAATGTGGCTGCCCAACATACTGAGGTTTTGACCGTATTTTTAAATCTCACTCCTGATATATCAAAGCAACCTACACTTCATGATCAGGTCCATTATTCTCTCAGGATTAAGAATTCATGTAAATAGAAGTCGTGAGATTTATTATTCATTTAACAGTCGTTAGGAGAATAATAAATCTCACAGCGGTTCAGTTCAATATGTCTTAACTCTTAAAACATATCAACATATCAACTAGAAGTCTCCAATTCCATGATCAAGACAAATCATCTTAGTTGATATGTTATAGTCTTCGCAGATGAAATGCCCAATTTCATCACCGACTACGAACTACAATTCTGAGTTTACAAGGAACTTATGACTTATATCTTTTGTGACTAAATCACATAAATCACATACAATGCATCTCATGGACTATATGATAATGTCCGAATATTCATGTTACCATTATTTTAGATAATAATAAAATAATTTCATTAAACACAATATTAAGTCATACATAATGTCATACATAATATCATACATAGAATCATACAATAGGATTTTAGGGCACTAATCCTAACAATCTCCCACTTGCTCTAAAAACTATTGTGCACTAATCTAACTCCCATTTCCTCCAAATGCGACTCGAAAGTCCTTTGAGGCAAGGTTTTGGTAAAGGGATCTGCTAGATTATTTGCACTTTCAATCTTTGCTACTACTACATCTCCACGAGAAATTTATGTAACGAATGATGTAGTACTTTCTCTCAATGTGCTTTCCTTTCTTATAATTCCTTGGATCTTTGGATTGTGCAACTGCTCCACTATTATCGCAAAACAATGTGATTGGAACATGATCCATTCTAATAACACCAAGATCAGAAAGGAATTTCTTGAGCCATACAGCTTCCTTTGCCGCTTCACAAGAAGCAACATACTCAGCTTCCATGGTGGAGTCCGCAATACAAGATTGCTTAACACTCCTCCAACTTATGGCTCCATCTCCCAAGGTGAATACACATCCTGAAGTGGATTTTCTGAAATCTAGATCCGATTGAAAGTCTGAATCTGTATAGCCAATGGGAATCAAATCCTCACAATGATAAACAAGCATACGATTCTCGTTCTCCGTAGATACTTGAGAATATGCTTTACAGCTTGCCAATGTTTTGGTCCTGGATTTGATTGATATCGGCTGACCATGCCAAATGAATAGCAGATATCTGGTCTAATACAAAGCATGGCATACATGAGACTTCCCACTGCAGAAGCATAAGGAACTTGTCTCATAATATCTACTTCCTCTAGAGTCTTAGGCCTTTGGTCATCAGACAGAGGAACTCCATGTCTGAAAGGAAGTAATCCTTTCTTGGAGTTTTGCATGCTAAACCGTTCTAGAATCTTATCTATATATCCAGCTGGTGATAAGCCTAACATTTTATTCTTGCGATCTTGCCAAAGCTTGATCCCTAGAATAAAGTTAGCTTCACCCAAATCCTTCATATCAAATTGGTTGGACAACCAAATCTTTACTGATGACATTACCCCTTACATCATTTCCAATGAGTAGAATATCATCAACATAAAGCACTAGAAACATTACTACTTTGTCTTGATGTCTTTTGTACACACATGGTTCATCAAGATTTTGTTCAAAACCAAATGACTTGATTGCTTGATCAAATCTGATGTTCCATGACCTAGATGCTTGCTTAAGTCCATAAATGGACAACTTCAATTTGCATACCATATGCTCTTGGTCCTTTGCTATGAAACCTTCTGGTTGTATCATATATATTTCTTCTTCAAGATTGCCATTAAGAAATGCAATCTTGACATCCATTTTCCAAATCTCATAATCATAATGAGCAGCAATGGATAAGAGAATTTTGATAGATTTAAGCATTGCTACTGATGAAAAGGTTTCCTCATAATCAATACCTTATTTTTTAGTATACCCTTTCGCCACTAGCCTTACTTCAAAGGTTTCAACCTTTCCATCTATCTCTCTCTTCCTCTTGTAAACCCGTTTGCAACCAACAGGTTTAATGTCGTTAGGTGTCTTTACAAGATCCCAAACTTGATTGGAATACATTGAATCTAATTCAGATTTCATAGCTTTAACCCAATGATGTGCATTTATATCATTCACTGCTTCATCATAAGTGTAAGGATTAGTTTCGGCCTTTTCTGAGATAGCTTCATAAGTTTCTCCTAGACCTATAAATCTTATAGGTGGCCTAACAATCCTCCCACTACGACGAGGCACCTGTGTACTAGACATCTCATGAGTAGTATCTTGTGGTGTATCTAATACAACCACATCATCCCTAGTTTCATCTATAGGTTGTTCAATTACAGGTTCATCTAATTCAGCCAAGACAACTTAGTTCTAGGATTAAAATTATTCACATAATCATCTTCCAAAAATTTGGCATGGGTACTAATAAACACTTTGTTATCCTTATGATTATAGAATAAATAACCATTTGTTTCCTTTGAATACCCTAAAAACATGCATACTTCTGTTTTAGCTTCCAACTTATCAGACTTCCCTTTCAACACATGTGCTGGACATCCCTAAATGTGGAGATATTTCATGCTAGGCTTGCGCCCACTCCACAATTCCTTAGGTGTGTTGGGAACAGATTTTGATGGAACTAAATTAAAAATATACATTGCAGTTTTTAGTGCATATCCCCAAAAAGAAACTGGTAAAGTTGAATAACTCATCATGGACCTAACCATTTCCAAAAGAGTCATATTCCTTCTTTCTGCTACACCATTTTGTTGGGGAGTTCCAGGTGCAGTCAATTGCGATACAATCTCATTTTGAGTTAAGTAATCCTTGAAATTCCCAAGAAGGTATTCGCCACCACGATCAGATCGAATGGCCTTTATGTGTTTACCCAATTGATTCTCAACCTCAGCCCTAAACTCTTTGAACTTTTCAAAGGCTTCGGACTTCCGTCTCATTACGTACACATAACCATATCTTGAATAATCATCGGTAAAAGTGATGAAGCACTCATAACCTCCTTTTGCTTGGGTTGACATAGGACCACATACATCAGTATGAACTAATTCAAGCAACTCTTGGACTCTTATACCTTTTGCATTAAAAGGTCATTTGGTCATTTTGCCTTCTAAACAAGATTCACAAACTGGAAATTCATCAAAGTCCAATGGCTTTAAGAGACCATCTTTGATAAGTCTTTGAATCCTGTTTGAATTAAAATGACCCAAACGCAAGTGCCAAAGATATGCATCGTTAGTAGAAGGAAAATTTCTCTTTAATGATTTTACATTAGAGTTATTATCTAATTCAGAATTATATAATTCATGCTTATCAGGAGTTAAAATATAAAGACCATCCACGATATTGCCAGAACAGATAAACATTTTACCCTTCTTTATTACAACATTGTCTTTAAGGATAACACAATATCCATGTTTACCTAAATAAATTGCAGAAATTAAATTCCTATGAACATTAGGTACATATAGACAGTCTTCTAATATTAAAACCCTTGACTCAAAACATAAATTAAAAACACCAACAGCTACAACCGGAATCCTGCTCCCATCAGCCAAAGTAAGAAACAATTCACATTCATTAAGTTTTTTGGTTTCCTGGAACCCCTGCAAAGAATTGCAGATATGATTAGTACAACCTGAATCCACACACCAAGAATCTGTGGGATTTTGTACTAAACATATTTCAAGGAGGAATGAATTATTCATACCCTTATTATTGGCAGCTCTGAATTTTGGACAATTCCTCTTCCAATGTCCTTTCTCACCACAATGGAAACACTTTCCTTTGATCTTCTTTCCTTTGTCGGCAACCCCTAAGGCAATTTGTTTACCATCTTGTTTGGTGAAGTCCTTCTTCTTCTTCTTCTTACCCTTGCCTTTCGACTTAGGTTGAGAAGTAGAAGCTTCAGCCATATTAGCATCAACACTAGAAGTACCAAGAATGCCTTCCGCCGCTACCAACTCATTCATTAATTCAGACAATGAATAAATCTTTTTGTTCATATTGTAATTGAGTCTGAATTCCTTGAATGATTCCGGTAGTGACTGGAGTATCATATCCACTTGGGATTCTCCATCAATATCGGCACCTAAAACTTCTAGTGTATTCAGATTAGAGATCATTGTAAGACAATGCTCCCTCACTGAACTTCCATCAGTAATTTTGGTATTATAAATTTGCCTCATGGTTTCTTGCCTTGCAGAACGGCCTTGCTCACCAAACATCTTCTTCAGACTTAGCATAATGTCCGAAGCTAGTTTTACATCCTGCATTTGATGTTGTAGAACATTTGAGATAGATGCTAGGATGTAGCACTTGGCCATCTCATTGGATTTCTACCAACGATCATATTGCTGTTTTTCCTCAAGAGGAGCATCTAATGAAGGAAAGCTAGGACATGGTTTAGTAAGCACATATTTGTGCTCTTCAGCAGTAAGAACAATGTCCAAATTTCTTTTCCAGTCAACATAGTTGGATCCAGTCAGTTTGTTTTGATTAAGAATAGTAAAAAGTGGGCTAAATGATGCCATGTTCAAATCTGAAAATAATAAACATGAATATAATAAGTAAACTAGACATTATCAATTTAGCATATAAACATATAGTATGGAACCTTAATAAAACCATAATATAAAATATGCAACAACAACCCAATCCATATCTATAATTCCTTGGTAGCAAGTTTATTATAAACACATTAATTGATTGAGAACTATTCTTATTATTAGTGCTATCATGATAACTCTTATCAAACACTAATAATATGCCGTATTAACTTTAGCCTCTAAGTAATAATGACATAGCTCCTTTGGGAGGTTAACATTACACTTAGTCTAGTGTACACCATTATCTAGAATCATGTGTAGTCACATTTCATCTCCCTTATAGTGTTTAAACTTATAGTACCATGGAACAAAACACCCTCCTTTGGGATCGCAAAGCATATACGCCAAGACGAGGTGCTTGTCCACACTACTTTAAACAGGTAAGTTCAATCTTGTAGTACTATGAAGAAAACACCCTCCTTTGGGATTGCGAGGCATATACGCCAAGATGAGGTGCTTACCCACACTACTATGAACTAATAATGGAGGCCGTGAGATCCAACCCTTGTATCTCTCTCCCACTAGATGTTTTAGAATAAAGGTTTTTAATTATAAAACATGCATAATCTAATTACACATTGCCTTGCTCCTTATACATAGAAAACTCTTAGAAAAATTCTAAATTCCCGGTTCTCGATCAATGCTTGATCGCTTCTTGATCGATCGAGCCTCTGAATTTCCAGTCTTGATCGATTGAACGTGTATCTCGATCGATCGAGAAACAATCTGGATGCTCGATCGATACTCGATCGATCGAGCGTCATGAAATTCGAATTTCCAGAAATTTTCAAAAGCAGTTTTTAACGTTTTTTCATGAACAAACAACCATCATATGAACATGATTGACAAAGATGGATATCAAAACCGAATTCTATTGATGCTATAGCCTTAAAGTTCAATTTAGCATACTTAAATTCAAATTTAAACAACATCATAACATCAATATCAGTTTTTATCAAATCATAGTTTTATCAACCATGTAGAAAATTAAATAGGTATAATCTTCTAACATCATGAAACTATTATCTCTAATTCTAAAACTCATAAAACATGTTACACAGACTCGAAATTGAAGACCGTTCTGATACCATTTGATGGAAAAATATATATTTGTATCGCATACTAAACATACACAGCGGAAAATAATAACTCTTAAAACATACTTTAGTACTTTCTTACTAAAGTGATTGCCTAACACTCTGAATAACCGGTTTAACCCTTTATGTTATTCATCATATATTTATGAAATCCAATTCCATAAATATATACTTTAGTAATTTCTTACTAAAGTGATTGCCTAACACTCTGAATAACCGTACCCATTAAACTTATCTCAAGGGAATATTTTATATCTCCGTTAAGAGACTATGAATTCCATCTTGAAAATATATGTTCCATCAACACTAAATGTGGCTTCCCAACATACTGAGATTTTGACCATATCTTTAGATCTCACTCTTGATATATCAAAGCAACCTACACTTCATGATCAGGTCCATTATTCTCTCAGGATTAAGAATTCATGTAAATAGAAGTCGTGAGATTTATTATTCATTTGACAGTTATTAGGAGAATAATAAATCTCACAGCGGTTCAGTTCAATATGTCTTAACTCTTAAAACATATCAACATACCAACTAGAAGTCTCCACTTCCATGATCAAGACAAATTATCTTAGTTGATATGTTATAGTCGATATGTTATAGTCTTCGCAAATGAAATGCCCAATTTCATCATCGACTACGAACTACAATTCTGAGTTTACAAGGGACTTGTGACTTATATCTTCTATGACTAAATCACATAAATCACATACAATGAATCTCATGGACTATATGATAATGTTTGAATATTCATATTACCATTATTTTAGATAATAATATAATAACTTCATTAAACACAATATTAAGTCATACATAATATCATACATAGCATCATATAATAGGATTTTAGAGCACTAATCCTAACATAGCATACATCTAGAAATCAACATGGCATCAATCATCCTGAAAACCCTAACATACATCTATCATGGCAACTCACATCATGCATATCATATCATCTCATCCAAGGTAGCAAACAACAAGATATCACGAGGGCAGAAACATAGACATGGCAATATCAAAGGAACATGTGATTGCATTATAGACATCAAGAACACATCAGCATGTTCAACTCATCATTAAATATATATCCAGTGCATGTTCATGTGTACACATGACTTACCTTACTGCATCTTAGCACCTATGCATCAATGAATGGACATGTGAATGCATGTTCATGGTATTAAAGCAAGAAAAGTAAAGAAAACCATAATCTAGCATGTTAAAGACAAACAAATAGAGGAACAAAGACTCAAAAACATAAAAATGAGCCAAAACAAAGGCATATGACACAAGGAAATAATGAAAAAGAAGCAGAAAAACTCGAATTAGGGTTTTTGGGTTGAAGTATGCATGCACATACATAAGCTTGCGAATGCAAACTAGTTGTATGCGTACACATACTTCAAGCCTAC
This sequence comes from Notholithocarpus densiflorus, assembly GCA_030021035.2. Lineage (NCBI taxonomy): Eukaryota > Viridiplantae > Streptophyta > Magnoliopsida > Fagales > Fagaceae > Notholithocarpus > Notholithocarpus densiflorus. The sequence continues at coordinate 939,073 of JARYZH020000147.1, forward strand.
ATGCGTATACAAAATTATTTGTGCGCAGACACGCCCCCAGAAACCCTAACTTAGAAACTTAGAAACACAGATACAAAGCAGAAACAAAAACTAAGGAAACTAACAAACTAAGGAAACTATTCCTAAACATGTATTGGATCTAAAAAAAAACACGAACACACTTAACACATCAAAATATGTTCATCGAAATATCCAAACATTCAACTCTCTAATCAAAATATGGTGAGACACAACAAATCAAAAAAAAATAGAATCAAATCATATTTCTATAGAATATACAACATATAAATCAATTAAGAACAACAAGAACAAGTTATAATAAAAGATCCAATTCAGGGAAAAGCCATAAAGGGAGACTCACCTTGCTTTATGGAAACACACTTGATTGATATTTAACCGGCCCCTCAATTCTTACAACACAAAGATTAAGTTGAGAGAACAAGAGAATTAAAGAATACAATAGTTTTTGATAATCACAACTCAAGAACAAGATTAGTTTTGAAAAAGGTTTTGAGAAATCAAATTGGGAAAATAGTTTTTGCCTTAGAACTAACTAAAGAGAGGTTTTTAATTTGTAAAAAACATGCAAAGGTGCTGTCTGGGAGTTTTGGAAAAGTGAATTAGGGTTTTAGAGAAGATGGAGGCCAAAGGATCACTCTCCCTAGCTAGGGTTTTGATTAGAGGCATAAGATGAGTATTTATAAGTTAAAATTAGGGTTTTTAGACTTTTTAATGATCTTCAGACGCTCTCAAGGGTCCATGGCCCGGCCCACATTAAAGCATTATGATTTGGGCCCTTAAAATGATGTTTTAAAACCTAGAAAATCGGACTACCCAGTTGGCCCAACTTCAAACAGTGATAAAACAAGCAATATAAGTCCAAATTAGGCTCAATTTGTGTTCAAACTGAAGCCCAGGATGTCTACTTTCCAATGAGATAAACTTCACTCAAGAATCCTTTGTGGATCAAAAATTATGGTCCAAACAATGAGCAATGGTCATTTTTCAGTATCGATTTCAAAGAGATTTGAGCACTTTTGAGTTGTGATTACTTCCAAACTATTGTGAACTCTTTAATTACCCTTAGTTGACATATGTCAAGCTCATCATTGGGGCTGGGGACCAAAATTTATTAACGGGTACAAAATGCAGTGTCTACAATGATCCACTGGGGAAAATCTTCTTTTTGTGACTCATTTGGGAGTTGTGTTGGTGGTTTTGACTCACGAGAGAGTTTCCTTGGTGATTCTAACTCATGAGAGAGTTTTCTTTAAATTTTCATGCCATTTGACCCACTAAAGGGTATTTCTTTCATTTCAGTGTGTCTTTGTAACTTCTGATGCTTCATGACCCACAGGGGATGATTTTGAATTTTTTCTTTTCATTTCCTACCTTCTAGAGTCTATTGGGGATGCCCTAAAAAATTTTTTTTTTTTACTAAAATACACGTAGTTTAGTGGGGGCCTAAACTACATGTAGTTTAGCCACTGGGTGCCTTTCCCGCCTCTTCATTTTCTCAACGGTTATGAACCGCTTCTTTTTCTCCTTATTCTCTTCATCTTCTTCTTCTTTTCTTTTACTCTCTAACTCTTCAACTACCGCTCTCCCTACAAAAATGTTGCCTCCCCCTCACTTCTTCACCCTTTCACAATCTGAGAATATCTTTCTCCCAAACTCTCTCAATCTCTCCAATGGCACCTAAGGCCAAGAAATCCTCCTACTTGATCACCGGTGATGTGTTCAACCTTACCCACTGGATTAGAGCCATGAGGCTAAACGAACCTCCTCCATTGCTCTACAGATCAAATGACCATCTTTCCAACAATGCACGGGTTATATTGGTAAGTTTTTCCAAACTTTTCTCATTTTCGAGTTTTGCTCTGATCCTCTGTTTTAATCTGTTTTTAGACTTGTAAATGCTTGGGTTTTGCTATAGGGTGGGTTTAGATGAAAACATAATGTCCTAGGAGGGGTAGGAACATGTTTAGGATGAGTATTGATCCATGGTAGGCTGAAAATGTCGAAGGACCCGTTTTGGTTGCACCCATGCATATGCATGCGTGCGTAGTCAAGTCGTATGCGTGCGTGTACACTTGGTATACATACGCATAGATGTTCATAAAATCACATGGACGTACGCCTCAGCATGCGCAGGCGTACACAGGGTATGCATACGTATACACTTAGTACGCGCATGTATAATGAGACTTAGAATCACGGTTTTATGCCTAGTTTGATTTTTCCTTTTTCACTTATTTTTGTCCAAAATGATTCTTATGCTCCTATTTTTATCTCCTACAAGGTTTGCAGCCTTACTCGAGTAAGGGTAGTGCTAGCCATATATCCACATGGTATCAGACCTTGATGGTCAAGATGAGGGCATTGGTGAACGCGGCCAGCTTCGGGCCACTTATACATCTTCTTCTAGAGGATGCAACTAGCGACATACTAGTTCAGGCCCTTGCTGAGAGGTGGTGGGACACTACCCACACTTTCCACATCGTTGAGAGGGAGATTACTGTGACTCCTCACGATTTCCACCGGATGACTGGTTTGAGATCACATGGGCCTGTCATCAACTTGGAGGGTGAGTCGGGCATTCAGCTGGGCATGGACTTGCTAGGGTGTGCCTACCCTAGTGAGTGTATTCTCTACTTTGATCTAGAGAGGGACTACAAGCCTCTTTCTTAAGCAACTTCGTATGATCGTGCCTAGATGGCCAGGGCAGTTTTGCTATATGTGGTAGGGGCATATCTCTTTGCCAATGGGGGTCAGACAGTGTCCCTAAGGTGGCTTGCTCTCTTCTACGACTTTGAGCAAGCTTGGGAGGTCAACTGGGGCCATGCTTGCCTTGCCTACCTCTACTTGGTCATGAATATAGTGAGTCAAGGGACTCTACGCTAGTTAGCGGGGCCTTGTAAGCTCCTTGAGGTTAGACTCTTTTCCCTTACCCATGTAATTTTACAAATTGTACTTCGTACTTTTGTAAACTATATACATTTCATATCCCTAAGATGTCATCTAGGTTTATAAACTGCATTTCATGCTTTGGCAAATTGTATCTTACTTCCTTGCAAACTGTCTTCTTGCAAACTGTACCTATGTCCTTTTTCTTGCAAACTATATTTGGGTTCCTTTTCTTGCAAAATATCATCTTGCAAATTGTATCTGGGTTCCTTTTCTTACAAACTATCATCTTGCAAACTGTATCCATGTTCCTTTTCTTGCAAACTATCATCTTGAAAACTATATCTGTGTTCATTTTCTTACAAACTAACATGTTGCAAATTGTATCTGTGTTCCTTTTCATGCAAACTATCATCTTGCAAACTGTATTCATGTTCCTTTTCTTGTAAATTATCATTTTACAAACTGTATCTGTGTTCTTCTTCTTGCAGCATTGGGCCTTATCGTATGGTCTCATCTCTCGTGGTGCAAACGTGAATCTAAAGGTCTTCCTCTCGATGCAAGCTCATCTCAACAACCTTACATTTGACTCAGTGAGCAAAATTCCTCTTGTTCAGTTATCATCATATGCATCAAAGGTTTCTTTCTAATCATAAGTGTCTTTGCAGATTGTTTGGGGACCTTGGGCAGGTGTTCCTCCGATTGGTGATCCAAATCTAGAGGCGGCTGCCATCGTCTCTTCTGAGACCTCTCAATTTCTTAAGGGTGCTGTGGGCGCAATGTGCTTTTCGGGCTTTGGGGAGTACGCCTCGGCTGAGTGGACTAGGGCAGAGAAAAGAAAACAGAGTCACCACCTAGTTTAAGTGTAGGAACCATATATATAGCGCCTTTACGTGGAAGAACTGATCTTACTACCAAAGTATGGGTTCAAAGTTTATGCTATGTTTGGAAGTTTAGAGGGAGAGAAGAGTAGAGGGGAGGAGAGTAGTGGGGAGGAGAGTAGAGAGAGTAAAGGGGAATGGTTATCCTTCACATTGTTTGGATGTTTTTAAAATTAAGTAAGGGAGAGAGGAATAATTAGCTTTTTCATAATTCATAATTTTGGTAATATGGTATGGGTAAATTTGGTAATTCATTTGGTCAGGCATTTCTATGCTCTACTCTCCCTCCAAATCTCTCCAATTTGGGAGAATTAAAAATAAGAGGTTAGAAGTAGTTAGAACCCCTCCAAATCCCTCCCCCTCCTTTAAAAAACATCAAAACAAGGTAATTTAACTTACTTTCCCTCCCTCTACTCTAGTCCCCATATACTCCCCCTCCACCCAAACAAGCTATTAGGTATGGGGATTGGAAGGTGTTAGGCATCCAACCCCACCCGACCCCTGGGTTAGCTTCCACTCATTGTATCTTATGTCTTAATCTCATTAAAGGCATGTTCAATATTGCATTTAAACTCACACACACACACACACTAGCATACATCTAAGCATACAACATGGCATCAATCATCCCAAAAACCCTAATATACATCTATCATGGCAACTCACATCAAGCCTAGCATACATCTATCATGCATATCATCACATCACAAATCCTAGCATATTCCTATTAAGATGATACATACTCCTAAGGGCAGAAACATCGTCAAGGCGGCAATCAAACAAACATGTTGTCATATCAAAGAAAAACATAGGCATGTTAAAAAAGTTATCACATCCATGGCAAAGCATTCATAAATATCATTCATGTTCATCAAAGCAAGATCAAGATCATATTTCAAGCGAATGCATGTTCGTGTGAATGCATGACTTACCTCACTTACCATATTGTACCACAGTACCTATGCATCAAATGCACGGTCATATCATATGCATGTTCATGGCAAAACAATGAAAACATAAAGAGGGAAACCTTAATCTAACATATTAAAGGAAAACAAAAAATAAACAGAGAAGTAGGAACATATACATGTGAAAAAAAGCTAGAATAGAGACATATTGGTTAAATAAAGTAAAGGAACAGAAGCAGAAAAGGTCGAATTAGGATTTCTAGGCTTGAGTACGCGTACGCATACATAGGGCCTACGTATGCAGCCTAGTTGTATGTGTATGCATACTTCGAGTATGTGTACGCATGCAGAAGCATGCGTACGCACACACACCCAAAATCCTAACCTAGAAACAGCAAGAAAAAAAGCATAGCAGAAACTTAAAACAAAGAATCTAACAATCTAACATGCTTTAAACGATAAAACCAAGAAAACCTAAGTTAAGCAGACATATTATAACATAAATAAATAAGAAAAATAAAGAGAAGGATTAAAACAAGAAAAAGCAAGGAAATGAAAGAGAAGGTTTAGAACTTATACCTCCAAAACAAAAGCTCTTTGGCTTGATTTTGACCGTTTCACTCAGTCAAATCTATTCACAACCAAACAAAATTGATTAGAAAACTTCAAGATCAAGACCAAAAAAGGTCTTAATCAAAAGAAAATTGACTTGAGGATGTTTTGTGAAAAACTCTCCCTTTGATTTACTATTTCTAGTGAATTTTAGGTTTTTCCTTAGGATTTTCTGTGTATTTCAAAAAGGTACCATGTATGGCTTTTCATATTGAGAAAATGGGGTTTGGTACAGCTCCTAGACGATGTGGGATTCGCTCCAAACCTCAGCTTTAATGCAAAAAACTTGTCTTTCATAGTTTCTAGAACCTTAGCATGCGAACGCATGCCTGTATATGTGTACGCATGCATGAAGCTTGTGTATGCAGGTTTGGAGCATGAGTATGCATACGCGTGTTTGCGTACGCATGCCCTAGGGTTTTCGCGGCCGTTGTTTTCCAAACATAGATTTATTTTATTCATAAAAGTGTTATATTTTCTAAAATACTTTCCTTAAGTCAATTTCAATCTGATTGGGCTCTAAACCAACCTTAGGCTTTAGAATTTTACCATCATTGGGCAATGCGATGTCTACATATGCCTTTTTTTGATTCGTGAGCTCCGCTAACAGAATCAAAAGAATAAGAGACAAAACATTTTGTTTCGAAGTACAGCTTGGGCCCAACCCACGCACATGGCAAACAACACACATACATGGGGCGGGGTGCAACTCCGAAAAGTTACGTGGGATTTGTATGTCTGTGGGTGCAAAGGAGAGTACACCTCGGCTGAACTGTGGCAGAGAAAAGTAGAGTCGCCACCTAGATTAGGTCTAGGAACCATATTAGGCCTTTTAGGCCAATCACTTACATACATGGATCCATATACCAGATTATAGGTCTGCAGTTTAGGTACGGCTTGGGAAGGTGTTAGGCACCCGAGACCACCTAGCTTGGGAAGGTTGAATTAGGGGTTCATCAATGCATGTTCAAATTCTTATGAATGTTCATGTGATTCATCAAAGTATAAACCCTAATCATCAATCTATCAATTCAAGCATGTGAAACGTGTTATTCTACTAACCCTACACCTAAACATGTGAAAACAAAACTCAACAAGACCTAAATAGAAGATTAAAACTAATCAAAACACACAAAATAGCAAGAACCTTAAATCTGCATTTCTAGGCACAAGTATGTGTGTGCATACATAAAGTATGCGTACTCATGCCTCGAGTATGCGTACGCATACATAAATCATGTGCATGCATACGTGCCTAGAAACATAATTTTAAAGAAGCAACAAAACAACAATCAAACATAACCTAGCATGCTTCTAATATCCAATTCAACTGTACACTCAAAGCATGGTAAGACAAAACAAAACAAAATCAAACAAAGCAAAACATATTTCTAAGCATGTATAACAAATAAAACAAGTTAAGAATCATGTGAATCCTATGTAGCAAAGTGAGAAATCATGGGAAAAAAGGCTCACCTTGCTTTAGAATCATAGATTTGAGATTGTTTATCCGACCCCTCTGTGCTTACAACACAAAGATTAGATTAAGGACAAGAATAATCAAAAGAACACAACAATAGTTCGTAATCACAACTTAAAAACAAAAGATTTTGAAAAAGGTTTTGAGAAATCAATTTAGAAAAATAGTTTCTTCCTTAGAACTAAATAAAGAGAGGTTTTTAATTTTTAAAAAACGTGCTAAGGTGTTGTGTGGGGCTTTTAGAAAAGATGATTAGGGTTTTAGAGAAGATGGAGGCTAAAAAATAACTCTCTCTAGCTAGGGTTTTGATTAGAGACATAAGATGAGTATTTATAAGTTAAAATTAGGATTTTGGGGAGGGGCTTTTTAATGATCTTTGGATGTTCTCAAGAGTCTATGGGTCGGCCCACATCAAAGCATGATGTTTTAGGCTCTTAAAATGAAGTTTTAAAACCTTGAAAATCTAACTGCCCAGTTGGCCCAACTTCAAATGGTCATAACTTACTCAATATAAGTCCAAATTAGGAAAATTTTGTATTCCAATTGAAGCCTAGGATGCCTACTTTCCAATGAAATAAATCTCACTCAAAATATCTTCGTGGATCAAAAGTTATGGTCAAAACAATGAGCAAAGGTCATTTTTTAGTATCGATTTCAAAGCGATTTGAGCACTTTTATGTTGTGATTACTTCCAAACTATTGTGAACTCTTTAATTACTCTTGGTTAACATATTTCAAGCACATCATTGGGGCCGGGGACCAAAATTTATTAACGGGTACAAAATGCGGTATCTATAGATGTCCCTCTTTTAACTTTACTTGCACTACAAGTTCAGTTAAAAGCCTGAAGAAACAAACATTTTGCAAGTTAATAAACTTTGAGTCCACACACACATACTACACACAAACACACAAACACACAAACATGCAAACATGGGGGTGTGCTAAAAAAGGTGATTGGTGCACTTCCAACAGTAAGTGTGAAAAACCACATAAAAGAAAAAAAAAAAAACTGAGATGTTTTCGAGTTTTAAGGACTCTACCTTCATGATAGACATACATGCAAGCAATCATGCAAACAAGAAATGCATCATAAGAGACATAAAAGAAAATTTGAGATGTTTTTGAGTTTTAAGGACTCTACCTAAAGTTGGGAGGACCACTCGAAGTGAGAAATTTACGTCCAAACACAAATAGGCCACTCAAGAATGAGAAATTTACGCCAAAGGGGACCACTCGACCGAGCAATTTACATCCAAACACAAGCAGGCCACTAAAAAATGAGAAATTTATGCCAAAGGGACCACTTGACCTAGTAATTTACTTCCAAACACAAATAGGCCACTCAAGAATGAGAAATTTATTCCAAAGGGGACCACTTGACCGAGCAATTTACGTCTAAACACAAATAAGCCACTCAAAAATGAGAAATTTATGCCAAGGGGACCACTCGACTAAGCAATTTACGTCCAAACACAAATAGACCACTCAAAAATGAGAAATTTATACCAATGGGACCACTCGACCGAGCAATTTACGTCCAAACACAAATAGGGCACTCAAAAATGAGAAATTTATGCCAAAGACACAAATAGTCATACATGACTCACACAAACACACAATTGCACAAGGTTTGCAAAAGCAAACACACAAGATTCATGCAAACATGCAAGAATACAAACCATAACCACACATGACTCACATAAGAAAAAGAATAAACAAACACAAAAGACTCACATAAAACACCAAACAAACACGTGATCACAAAATATAACAAAAAGGATGAACTCAACAACGTAGGAGGCACACAAACATAACAAAGCATGCAAACACACAAGATGCTAAACAAGATGGGCTTAGGGCCTAAGATAAAACAAGGAAGGGCCTAAAGCTCGACACAATGCAAGGACAGGCCTAAGGCCCAAACGGAGTATGAGATAGGCCTAAGGCCCAAGATGGAACAAGGACACAAACAAGCAAACAAACACATATGACATAAAAACAAATAGCAAAGATCAAACTGCAAGGATTGCAAACAAACATGAAGACACCAAAGATAAGGACAGACAAGACAACTTCTAAAAAAGCGATAAACGCACAAAACAAAGGGTAACAAAGATGACAAGGACACAAAACATAATGTCAAACTTTTGAGATGTTCAATCATTAGAATGCATTAGAACGCATCCTCCTTGGTTTATAGATAACTTTTAAGATGTTCAATCATTAGAACGCATCCTCCTTGTGGGTTCCACCTTGCCCCTAAATTGACTGATTCACTTTCTTTTATTTATTTATTTATTTATTACCTTTTTCCTAGGCCGCCATTGATGGAAATATGAGAGTGCGCAGTAGAAAAATTAACGGATCTACTTCATTCGCAATTGATAACATGCACTATATAAATTTCAGAATTCAAGAATAAGAGAGTGTACCTTGGTGTGGTGAATTTCAAAACAAAGATTGTAAGCACTTGGGAATACTTCTAATCTTCACTCCAATTCCACTAACGCCCAAGATGTGTGGTCTCTCAATCAGTTATATGAAATGTTCAAGAGAGAATTCAAGAGTGTCCAACACTCACATACACCATTTCATGTAAAAGGTTCTATCTAAAATTCAGTAAGTTTCTCTCCTTATAACTGATTATCTAATTGGGCTAGCCTTTTGGGCCTTTCCAATTGGGCTCTAGTATGTGGCTTGGAGTGGGAAGAAAATGGACCAATAAGAAACTAGCTCCAATGGGCCTTGGGCTTTTCTGTCAACTCTTGACAAGTCCAAAGTTACCATTAACTATATTTAATACCACTATATAAATATAGTTGCACTCTAGGCCTTATCTATAAATTATATCCCAAAACTTTATTGTACATGCAACCCCTTCATAAAATATTCGTAGTAATATAAAGTCATGAATGTAGACTGCCACTTTGTAAATTACTACATCTTAATCCTTGAGTACCCGGTTTAATCCTTTTAAGTTATTCACCATATATTTATGAAATCCAATTTCATAAATATATACTTTAGTCTTACTAAATTGGTTAGGCCTAACTCTCTGAATAACAAACCCATTAAACTTATCTCAAGGGAATATTTTGTATCTCTGTTAAGAGACTATGAATTCCATCTTGAGAATATATGTTCCATCAACACTAAATGTGGCTGCCCAACATACTGAGGTTTTGACCATTACTTTAAATCTCACTCCTGATATATCAAAGCAGCCTATACCTTATGATCAGGTCCATTATTCTCTCAAGATTAAGAGTTCATGCAAATATAAGTCGTGAGATTTATTATTCATTTGACAGTCATTAGGAGAATAATAAATCTCACAGCGATCCAATTCAATATGTCTTAACTCTTAAAACATATCAACATATCAACTAGAAGTCCCCACTTCCATGATCGAGACAAATCATCATAATTGATATGTTAGAGTCTTCGCAGATGAAACGCCCAATTTCATCACCGACTACGAACTACAATTCTGAGTTTACAAAGAACCAGTGATTTATATTTTCTGTGACTTTTCACATAAATCACATACTATGCATCTCATGGACTATATGATAATGTCCGAATATTAATGTTACCATTATTTCAAATAATAATAAAACAACTTTATTAAACACAATATTAAGTCACACATAATGTCATACTTAATATTATACATAGCATCATACAATAGGATTTAAGGGCACTTATCCTAACAATCTCCCACTTGCCCTAAAGACTATTGTGCTCTAATCTAACTCCCATTCCTTCTAAATGCGACTCGAAAGTCCTTTGAGGCTAAGCTTTGGTAAATGGATCTGCTAGATTATTTGCACTTTCAATCTTTGCTACCACCACATCTCCACGAGCAATGATATCTCGAATGATATGGTACTTCCTCTCAATGTGCTTTCCTTTCTTATGATTCCTTAGATCTTTTGATTGTGCAATTGCTCCACTATTGTCACAAAACAAAGTAATGGGAGCTTGCTCCATTCTTACTACACCAAGGTCAGAAAGGAATTTCTTGAGTCATACAGCTTCTTTTGCTGCTTCACAAGCAGCAACATATTCTGCTTCCATAGTGGAGTCCGCAATACAAGATTGCTTGACACTCCTCCATGTTATGACTCCACCTCCTAAGGTGAATACACATCCTAATGTGGACTTTTTGAAATCTAGATCCGATTGAAAGTCTGAATCTGTATAGCCAATAGGTATTAAATCCTCACAACGATAAACAAGCATATAATCTCTCGTTCTTCGTAGATACTTGAGAATGTGCTTTACAGCTTGCCAATGTTTTGGTCCTGGATTTGATTGATATCGGCTGACCATGCCAACTGAATAATAGATATCTGGTGTAGTATAAAGCATGGCATACATGAGACTTTTTACTGCTGAAGCATAAGGAACTTGTCTCATTATATCTACTTCCTCTTGAGTCTTAGGCCTTTGGTCATCAGACAGAGGAACTCCATGTCTGAAAGGAAGTAATCCTTTCTTGGAGTTTTGCATGCTAAACCGTTATAGAACCTTATCTATATATCCAGCTTGTGATAAGCCTAACATCTTATTCTTTCGATCTCGCCAAAGCTTGATCCCTAGAATAAAGTTAGCCTCACCCAAGTCCTTCATATCAAATTGGCTTGACAACCAAACCTTTACTGATGACATCACTCCTACATCATTTCCAATGAGTAGAATATCATCAACATAAAGCACTAGGAACATTACTACTTTGTCTTGATGTCTTTTGTACACACATGGTTCGTCAAAATTTTGTTTAAAACCAAATGGCTTGATTGCTTGATCAAATCTGATGTTCCATGACCTAGATGCTTGCTTAAATCCATAAATGGACATTTTCAACTTGCATACCATATGCTCTTGGTTCTTAGTTACGAAACCTTCCGGTTGCATCATATAGATTTCCTCTTCAAGATTGCCATTGAGAAATGCAGTCTTGGCATCCATTTGCCAAATCTCATAATCATAATGAGCAGCAATGGATAAGAGAATTCTAATAGATTTAAGCATTGCTACTGGAGAAAAGGTTTCATCATAATCAATACCTTCCTTTTAAGTATACCCTTTCACCACTAGCCTTGCTTTAAAGGTTTCAACCTTTCCATCTATCCCTCTATTCCTCTTGTAAACCCATTTGCAACCAACAGGTTTAATGCCGTTAGGTGCCTTTACAAGATCCCAAACTTGATTGGAATACACGGAATCTAATTCAGATTTCATAGCTTAGACCCAATGATGTGCATCTATATCATTCATTGCTTCATCATAAGTGTAGGGATCCGATTCAGCCTCTTCTGAGATAGCTTCATAAGTTTCTCCTAAACCTATGAATCTTATAGGAGGCCGAACAATTCTCCCACTACGACGAGACACCTGTGTACTAGACATCTTATAAGTAGTATCTTGTGGTGTATCTAATACAGCCACATCATCCCTAGTTTCATCCATTGGTTGTTCATTTACAGGTTCATTTATTTCAACCAACACAACTCTACTTCTAGGAGTATAATCATTCATATAGTCATTTTCCAAGAATTTGGCATTTGTGCTAACAAAAACTTTATTATCTTTATGACTATAGAATAAACTTCCAATAGTTCCTTTTAGATACCCTACAAATAAAACCACTTCTGTTTTAGGCTGTAACTTGTCAGACTTTCCTTTTAACACATGTGCTGGACAACCCCAAATATGGAGATGTCTCATACTAGGCTTACGCCCATTCCACAACTCAACAGGTGTTTTAGGAAAAGACTTCGAAGGTACTAAATTTAGAAGATACATTGCAGTACTCAAGGCATATCCCCAAAAGGAAATGGGTAGAGTTGAATAACTCATCATGGACCTAACCATATCTAAAAGAGTTTTATTCCTTCTTTCCGCTACACCATTTTGTTGTGGAGTTCCAAGTGCAGTCAATTGGGATACAATCCCATTTTTAGTTAAGTAATCCTTGAAATCCCCAAGAAGGTATTTGCCACCTCGATCAAATCAAATGGCCTTTATGTGTTTACCTAATTGCTTCTCAACTTCAGCCCTAAACTCTTTGAACTTTTCAAAGGTTTCGGACTTCCGTTTCATTAGGTATACATAACCAAATCTAGAGTAATCATCAGTGAAAGTAATGAAATACTCATAGCCACCTCTTGCCTGGATTGATATAGGACCACACACATCAGTATGCACTAGTTCTAGCAAATCTTGGGCTCTTCTACCTTTTGCATTAAAAGATCGTTTGGTCATTTTACCTTCCAAACAAGATTCACAAACTGGAAATTCATCAAAGTCCATGGGCTCTAAGAGTCCATCTTTGATCAGTCTTTGAATTCTGTTTGAATTAATATGACCTAAACACAAGTGCCAAACATATGCATCACTAGTAGAAGGAAAATTTCTCTTTAATGATTTTACATGAGAGTTATTATCTGATTCAGAATTATATAATTCATGCTTATCAGGAGTTAAAATATAAAGACCATCTACAATATTGCCAGAACAGATAAACACTTTATCCTTCTTTATTACAACATTGTCTTTTAGGATAACACAATATCCATTTTTACCTAAGTAGCAGAAATTAAATTCCTATGAACATTAGGTACATACAAACAGTCTTCCAATATTAAAACCCTAGATTCAAAACATAAATTATAAACACCAACAGCTACAACCGGAATCCTGCTCCCATCAGCCAAAGTAAGAAATAACTCCCCTTCTTTAAGCTTTTGGGTCTCTTGGAACCCCTGCAAGGAATTGCAAATATGATTAGTACAACCTGAATCCACACACCAGGAATCCGTGGGATTCTGTACCAAACATATTTCAAGAAGGAATGAACTTTTCATACCTTTATTGGCAGCCCTGAATTTTGGACAATTCCTCTTCCAATGTCCTTTCTCACCACAATGGAAACATTTTCCTTTGAGCTTCTTTCCTTTGTCAGCAACCCCTAAGGCAATTTGTTTACTCTCTTGCTTGGTGAAGTCCTTCTTCTTCTTGTTCTTACCCTTGCCTTTCGACTTAGGTTGAGAAGTAGAAACTTCACCAATATTGGCTTCAACATTAGAAGTACCAAGGATGCCTTCCACCGCTGCCAACTCATTCATTAATTCAGACAAAGTATAAATCTTTTTGTTCATATTATAGTTAAGTTTGAATTCCTTAAATGATTCTGGTAGTGACTGGAGTATCATATCCACTTGGGATTCTCCATCAATATCGACACCTAAAACTTCCAATGTATTCAGATTAGAGATCATTGTAAGACAATGCTCCCTTACTGAACTACCTTCAGCCATTTTGGTATTATAAATTTGCCTCATGGTCTCTTGCCTTGCAGAACGGCCTTGCTCACCAAACATCTCCTTCAGACTTAGCCTAATGTCTGAAGCTAGTTCTACATCCTGCATTTGATGCTGTAGAACATTTGAGATAGATGCTAGGATGTAGCACTTGGCCATCTCATTAGATTTCTGCCAACGATCATATTGTTGTTTTTCCTCAAGAGGAGCATCTAATGAAGGAAAGCTAGGACACGGTTTAGTAAGCACATATTTGTGCTCTTCAGCAGTAAGAACAATGTTCAAATTTCTTTTCTAGTCAACAAAGTTGGATCCAGTCAATTTGTTTTGATTAAGAATAGTTACAAGTGGGCTAAATGATGCCATGTTCAAATCTGAAAACAATAAACATGAATATAATAAGTAAACTGGACATTATCAATTTAGCATATAAACATATAGTATGGAACCTTAATAAAACCATAATATAATATATGCAACGACAACCCAATCCCATATTCAATATCCCTCAGCATAGAGTGAATATAAAATACTATGATTGATTGAGAACTATTCTCATTATTAGTGCTATCATGATAACTCTTATCAAATACTAATAATATGTCGTTTTACATTTGGCCTCTAAATAATGATAGTAAGAACTCAGCATAGAGGATACTATAATATTTAGTCTAGTGTATACCATTGTCTAGAATCATGTGTAGCCACATTTCATCCCCTTAATAAGCTTATTTTGTAGTACCATGATACAAAACACCTTCCGCATGGAATGCAAAGCTCGAGGCTAAGACAAGGTGTTTGATCAAACCACTATAAACCAAGATATTCAATCTTATAGGACCATGAAATAAATACTCTCTGCATGGAATGCTAAGCTCGAGGCAAAGACAAAGTATATATTCCACACTACTATGAACCAACAATAGAGGCCGTGAGATCCAACCCTTGTATCTCTCTCCCACTAGATGTTTTAAAGGAAAGGTTTTTTAATTCTAAAACATGCATAATCTAATTACACATTGTCTTACTCCTTTTACATGTGAAAACACTTAGAAAAATTTCTGGTTTTCTTTATTTCGATTGATCGAATGTGCCCTTCGATCGATCGAAAAAATTAAGAAATTCGAAGTCTTATCACTGTTTCATTCGATCGATCGAAGGTGATTTTTGATCGATCGAAAATTGTGAAACTTGAATTTCCAGAAATTTTCCAAGGCAGTTTTCTACGGTTTTTCTTGAACAAACAACTTACATACGAACATGATAGTAAGAGAATGATATCAAAACTGAAATTCATTGATGCTATAGCCTTAAAGATCAATTTAACATACTTAAATTCAAATTTAAACAACATCATAACATCAATATCAGTTTTTATCATATCATAGTTTCAACAACTATGCAGAAAATTAAATGTGTAATCTTCTAACAACATGAAACTATAACTTCTAATTCCAGAATTCACAAAACATGTTATACAATTCAAAATTGAAGACCGCACTGATACCAATTGATGGAAATATGATAGTGCGCAGCAGAAAAATTAATGGATCTACTTCATTCGCAATTGATAACATGCACTATGTAAATTTCAGAATTCAAGAATAAGAGAGTGTACCTTGGTGTGGTGAATTTCAAAACAAAGATTGTAAGCACTAGGGAATACTTCTAATCTTCACTCTAATTCCACTAACGCCCAAGATGTGTGGTCTCTCAATCAGTTATATGAAATGTTCAAGAGAGAATTCAAGAGTGTCCAACACTCACATACACCATTTTATGTAAAAGGTTCTATCTGAAATTCAGTAAGTTTCTCTCCTTATAACTGATTATCTAATTGAGCTAGCCTTTTGGACCTTTCCAATTGAGCTCTAGTATGTGGTTTGAAGTGGGACCAAAAGGGACCAATAAGACACTAGCTCTAATGGGCCTTGGGCTTTTCTGTCAACTCTTGACAAGTCCAAAGTTACCATTAACTATATTTAATACCACTATATAAATATAGTTGCACTCTAGACCTTATCTATAAATTATATCTCAAAATTTTATTGTACATGCAACCCCTTTATAAAATATTCGTAGTAATACAAAGTCATGAATGTAGACTGCCACTTTGTAAATTACTACATCTTAATCCTTGAGTACCCGGTTTAATCCTTTTAAGTTATTCACCATATATTTATGAAATCCAATTTCATAAATATGTACTTTAGTCTTACTAAAGTGGTTAGACCTAACTCTCTGAATAACAAACCCATTAAACTTATCTCAAGGGAATATTTTGTATCTCCGTTAAAAGACTATGAATTCCATCTTGAGAATATATGTTTCATCAACACTAAATGTGGCTGCCCAACATATTGAGGTTTTGACCGTTACTTTAGATCTCACTCCTGATATATCAAAGAAGCCTACACCTCATGATCAGGTCCATTATTCTTTCAAGATTAAGAGTTCATGCAAATATAAGTCGTGAGTTTTATTATTCATTTGACAGTCGTTAGGAGAATAATAAATCTCACAGCGGTCTAGTTCAATATGTCTTAACTCTTAAAACATATCAACATATCAACTAGAAGTCTCCACTTCCATGATCAAGAGAAATCATCGTAATTGATATGTTATAGTCTTCGCAGATGAAATGCCTAATTTCATCACCGACTACGAACTACAATTCTGAGTTTACAAAGAATCTGTGATTTATATCTTCTGTGACTTTTCACATAAATCACATACTATGCATCTCATAGACTATATGATAATGTCCGAATATTCATGTTACCATTATTTCAGATAATAATAAAACAACTTTATTAAACACAATATTAAGTCACACATAATGTCATACATAATGTCATACTTAATTTATACATAGCATCATACAATAGGATTTAAGTGCACTTATCCTAATAGCCCTTATGGGTTTTCAACCTAGCAGGCATTTTTTACCTTTTTTTTTACTCTTTTTCAAGGCCCTAACTTTTGCCTAGACCGCCCTTGCGGGTTTTAAGCCTAACGGGCTCTTTCACTCTTACAGAAGTAAACAAATGGGATGCAATGAACAAGTGCCACGACTTATCCTCAAAAACATGAGTTGCATAATTTACGTGGTGTGATGTGGTTGCAACTCACAAGGTTGCCTACATATTCAAAAGGGATCAAGCCTAACGTAGTTCACACGAACAACTTCAATTGATCAGAGAGGACTTTTACTTGGCTTCTAATGAAGGCTTTGCTTCTTGGCTCATAAAGGAATGGATAACAAAGGCTCAAACTTACTTTCTTGAGGGTTACAACTTGGTGAAGAATTACTTTTCATCACTTTTGAAGTTTCTTCACTTTCACTTTTTTTTTTCACTTCACTTTTCATCTTTCTTTTTTTTTGTTTACTTTTGATTCACTTCTCTTCACCTTTCATTTTTTCTTTTACTTTCACCACTTTATTCCACTTCTTGCCCCTAGTGTAGGGGGTAATCCTTGACAAGGGTTACTTTGAAAGAAAATAACTTTGAAGGCTCAAAAGGGGTGAGCGAAGGGAAATGTGTTTAGGATAGTAGAATAATGGCCTCTCTTCATCCCAATTTCCATTGTTCAATTATGGGCAAACATGCAACATCACATATTGAGAATCAAATCTTGAAACTTTGAGAACTTATCATAAAACTCAAACCATTGCAAACCACTTTATTGAATAATT
Source organism: Notholithocarpus densiflorus (assembly GCA_030021035.2). Taxonomy (NCBI): domain Eukaryota; kingdom Viridiplantae; phylum Streptophyta; class Magnoliopsida; order Fagales; family Fagaceae; genus Notholithocarpus; species Notholithocarpus densiflorus. Next base: position 956,889 of record JARYZH020000147.1, read on the forward strand.
AAAATAGAGTACATGAATTGAAAGACTCACTGAATTAAAATACATTTTTGAATTGAAATAACAAAGACACACTGAATTAAAATAACAACACTTCTGAATTGAAAAACACATTGAAATGAAAGACTCTTGTGGAATGCAATAATAAAGACTAAAATTCTCAATCAGTCAACCCCAATTAGGAGGAGGCACACCATGGTAGTTGGGGAGAGGATTAGTCTTGATGTTTGGGAGGTTGATAGGTGGCAAAGGGACCTTGCCATATTGAATGAGGTCTTCAATGTCATGATAGAGACGATTGCACATATTAGTAGAATGACCATGGCTCTGATGGTACTTGCAGTACTTACTTGCATTGTAGTTTGGAGCAGAGGTGTTTAGAGTATACCTTCCAAGATCCAATGGCTTGATGAGTCCTTTGGTTGACAATTTTTTAAGTGCTTGGGATAAAGTCATTCCCAATGGAGTGAACTTTCTTCGAACATTAATAGCATTAACTTCACTTGTCTTACCACCATTGTTACTACTATTACTTGAATACCTTACCCCAAACTTCTTTTGAGGTTTTGCATTTCTCTTCTCAATAAGTCCACTATTAATAGTGATGATGATCAACAACAAGTGTTCTTCATCCATAGTGGTCGTCCAACATTAACAACACCCAGAACAGCCCTCAAAAAGGTAAAAGAAGGAGTACGCATCACAACACACAATAAAGACTCACAAGCAGGCCATCAGTCGTCCAACTAGTATTTGGTCGTCTATAGAGAACGTGGTCATCCATACCATAGTAGAGTATGGACGACTAATAAACACTTAGAAACTTTCTGAGTGTTTTCTACAATCTCAAATGGTTAGGTCACTAACCTTCACCTCGGAACATGGGGTGAATTCTCCGAAATTCGCTTCGCTCTCCCCACTAAGTCCACACATCTCCCATGATGTCAGTAGTTCCTATCAAGTAGACCCACTCCAAACTCTCTATAAAAAGGGCCGAGCCTCATCCAACCCGATACGTTTTACTATTCATTTACCTGCTATCCTTATGTTCTAGAGAGAAAACTGACTTAACCATCGAAGGGTTCTTGGCCGGTTCACCCCAGTCTCCTTCGATAGTTCACTTCTTCCTTTTCAGGTTCATCCAACCGCCATTAAAGCTGGAGCATTCAGCCTGCTGATTTTTGTGCATCATCAGTTGGCGCTGTCTGTAGGGAAGCTTTGTATTTTAATCACCTTGCTTTCTAAGACAAAAAAGGCTGCATGGTCCAGACTAGGTCAATGGCTACGAGTCCAGACCACCACGACAATGGAAATGCTTCTAGCCATCCTAATCGTGCCCCACTGCTAAAGACTGCTCCACTACTAGCGTTTGTCTAGCAGTAAGTGCAGTCTATGGCAGCCGTCATGGCAGACCTAACGCACCAAAACCAGGAGTTAACCTGAGAAGTTAACATGCATAAGCAACATCGCTAATGGCATACAGAGGGTCCTAGGCAAAATTCAGGGGCAGGAGAAGCGAAGAACAATGCTGGGGGTGGAGAGCAGTCAAGAGGCACTGTCACATGTAGGGTGCCACATCTGGAGAAGGAGATGGATCAAATGAAAAAGGCCACGGAAGAGATAAAGGACTCCATGAGAAGGACAAACCACGTTGATGATCTCGTCCATAGAACTGACTCTCCTTTTACTATGTCCATCACCAGTCACCCCTTGTCATCCAAGTTCAAGATGCCTACCTTGGATTGATATGATGGAATGCGAGATCCGTGCGATCACATTGACACATTCAAGACTACTATGCACCTTCAAGGGGTTCTAGACGAGATAATGTGTAAGGCCTTCCCTACCATGCTTAAAGGTCCAGCTCGGGTATGGTTTGGCAAGATACCACCAAATACTATAACTTCTTTCCAGGAGTTGAGTTAGCTGTTCGTCAACAATTTTGTCGGAGGTCAAAGACATAAGCGCTCTTCGTCAAGTCTGTTGAACATAGAACAAGGGGAGAATGAAAGTTTGCGGTCTTTCATTAGTCGTTTTAACAGAGAAGCTTTGTTGGTAGATGATATGGACGATAAAACCTGTTTGCAGCTTTCCATATTGGAGTCGCTTCAGATCTGTTCATTCACAAGCTATATGACTAAGAGCCACAGACGATGGCCGAGTTAATTCACTCAGCTCAAAGTTTCATGAATGTAGAAGACACGATTATTGCTAAACAGAAGAAAAAGGCTGAACGAGCAGATGCTGAATATTCGCGTCATCTAGAACAAGGCCCTAATCCAAAGAAAGCCAAAAAGGGAGAAAAGAGAGACAGATATGGCAAGAAGGCAAGATCGTCTTCAGGACGAAATTCAAACTATACACCTTTGAATGCCCCGCTTGACCAAGTATTGATGAAGATCAAGGACGACTCATCCTTGAAATGGCCGGGGAAAATTAAGAGGGATCCTAGCAAATGGAACAAGAGTAAGCATTGTCATTTTCAACGAGATCATGGGCATGATATGGACGAGTGTTATGACTTGAAGTAGTAAATTGAAGTTCTTATAAAATAGGGAAAGTTAAAGAATTTTCTTGGACAAGATCATAAGGACGAAAGGTTACCACTGAAGGGCAAAGCAGAAGAACCACTATGTCCACTGCTTGGTGTGATAAGAGTTATTGTGGGAGGAACCTCAACTGGAAGTTCGTCAAAAGCTAAGAAGACCTACTTACAAGTAGTACAGAACGTCCACCAAGGGTGCTGGGTATAAACGAACTAGCCATTTCCTTCACTAACGAGGATGTAAGAAGATTGCATCATCCTCATGACGATGCAATTGTTATCACTTTGACGATTGCGAATTACATAATGAGAAGGGTGTTAGTTGATAACAGGAGTTCTGCAAATATCCTTTACTATCCGGCCTTTTAGTAGATGAGAATTAGTAAGGAATTGCTTCATCCAGTGAAAGTGCCTTTGATCAGATTTGGAGGAATGAAAGTTCTACCAGTGGTTACAGTTTCCTTGCCATTTGTGGTTGGCTCTTACCCACGACAGGTAACCAAGATGTGAACTTCCTCGTCGTTGATTGCTCGTCCTCATACAATGCCATCATAGGGTGACCAACCCTAAACAGTTGGAAAGCTGCAACGTCCACTTATCATCTATCTGTTAAGTTCCCGACGGAGTATGGTATAGGATAAGTACAAGGTGATCAGCTTGCGATCAAAGAGTGTTATTTAGCTATGTTGGCAATGGACAAGCAAATGCAGACGATGAATATTGTGGAAAGGAGAACAATTACAGAGCTGATGGAAGTATTAGAGGATGTTTTCTTAGACGAGTCCAATCCAGAAAAGTTTACTAGGATTAGAACAAGTATGGAGGAGGAGACGAAGAAGAATCTTGGCCAGTTCCTTAAGATGAGTATCGATGTTTTTTCCTGGAGCTATGAAGATATGCCTGGGATTAATCCAAGTGTTATTACCCATCATTTAAATGTATCCTCATCCCACAAGCTCGTCCGTCAAAAGAGAAGAGTATTCACTCCGAAGTGACAGCAGAGTTCGTTCGAGAGGTTTATTACCTTGATTGGCTAGCAGACGTAGTGATGGTTAAGAAAGCGAATGGAAAATGGAGGATATGCGTGCACTTCATATATTTGAACAAAGCATGCCCTAAGGATAGCTATCCCTTGCCACGTATTGACCAATTGGTGGATTCAACAGCGAGCCACCAATTACTAAGCTTCATGGACTCATTTTAAGGGTATAACCAGATCAAGATGGACGAGGCAGATCAGGAGAAAACATCCTTCATCACCAGCCAAGGTTTGTTTTGATACAACGTGATGCCATTTGGTTTGAAAAATGCGGGGGCAACTTACCAGAGGTTGGTCAATCATAAGTTTCGTCCACAAATAGGGCGAAACATTGAGGTATATGTAGACGACATGTTGGTCAAAAGCACAAAGGAGGTACTTCACTTGGACGACCTTCAAGAGACTTTGGATACGCTTAGATGATACAACATAAAGCTAAACCTGAGAAAATGTTCCTTCGAAGTTTCATCGGGAAAATTTTAGGGATTCATGGTCTTACAGAGGGGAATTGAAGCAAATCCTAACAAGATCCAAGCAATACTAAGTATAGAGCCCCCAAAGAATGTCAAAGAAGTGCAGAGCCTAACTAGACGAGTAGCTTCCCTTAACAGGTTTGTCACAAAAGCTACCGACAAGTGTTTGCCATTTTTCAAGGTGTTAAGCAAAGCATTCGAGTGGATGGATGAATTTCAACGAGAATTTGAAAATCTTAAGACTTATCTTACCACAACCCCCCTGTTGAACTCGTCCAAGCCGGGTGAAAAGTTGTATCTGTATCTAGCGATATCTCCTTATGCAGTGAGCTTAGCCTTAATCAGGGAAGAAAGGAAGGTGCAGAAGCCCGTCTATTACACCAGCAAAGCATTGAGGGGAGCTGAAGGACGGTATCCACCGACAGAAAAGTTAGCTTTTTCATTGGTGACAGTAGCAAGGAAGCTTAGGCTTTATTTTCAAACTCATGTTATCAACGTCTTGACAGATCATCCACTTAAGAAAGCTATGAACAAACTAGAGGCAGTTGGATGACAGATTCAGTAGGCAGTGGAGCTCAGTGAGTTTGATATAAGATATCGCCCAAGAGAAGCAATAAGAGCCTAAGCACTTGTAAACTTTATCGTAGAATTTACTCTAACCCATACCAGTAGAACGAAGGAGAAATGGCAAAACAGTGGATCGACCATGTGGATGGTTTGTCTACTCAGTATGTAGGAGGAGTTGGTGTAATTCTACAATCACCCGAAGGAGATCGTCTAAAATATGCGATACGTCTACAGTTTCAGACGACCAACAACGAAGCTGAGTATGAAGCCCTCTTTCAAGGCTTGGAGTTGGCTAAGTCACTAGGAGTAGAATTAGTAATCATCCAGGGAGATTCATAGCTGATTATAGGTTAGGTGAATGGAACATGTGAGGCCAAGGAAGAATGAATGGAAAGGTATTTGAGCAAAGTCAAGCATTGCATCAAAAGTTTCATATCGACCAAGTTTTATCAGATCCCAAGAGAGGAGAACATGGAAGTGGATAGCCTGGCCAAAGCCACCTCTACGGACGGCATCATGGATGAGCAAGTTAGAATCCAGTACATTCCAAGCATTGACATCCCTAAAGTACAATAGATAAACGGAGAAGCCAACTGGATTACACCAATTGTATCTTATCTCAAGGACGACATACTTCCTAAGGATAAAGAAGAAGCTCAAAAGCTAAGGGCTATAGCAGCTAAGTTTGTCCTTATGGTCGAAGTGCTATACAAGAGGAGTTTCTCTCAACCCTACCTGAGATGTTTAACTCTAGATGAGTCAAACTATATCATGAGGGATGTCTATAAAGGTGCGTGTGGAAATCATTCAGGAGAAAGGTCCCTCATCCACAAGATTGTTCATGCAGGTTACCACTGGCCCTCTATGCAAGCAAACACAAAAGCATATGTCAAAGCATGAGACAAGTGTCAGCGCTTTAGCAATGTGCCTAGACAACCGTCAAAATACTTTACCCCGTTGATAGCCCCTTGGCCATTTGTCCAATAGGGACTTGATATCCTTAATCCTTTTCCAATAGGAACCAGATAGATGAAGTTCCTAGTAGTAGGAATTGACTACTTCACTAAATGGGTGGAAGCGGAACCTTTGGCAAAGATCACATAGTAGAACATCAGAATCTTCAAATGGAAGAACATTGTCTGCCGATTTGGGATTCCTAGGGTACTTGTGTCAGACAATGGACGACAATTCGACAACACACCCTTCAGGGAATTCTATGAGCAGCAGGGAATCAAGAATCACTACTCTTCACCCTCCCACCCATAGGCTAATGGATAGGCAGAAGTTGCAAACCGATCCTTGTTGAAGATCATCAAGACTTGGCTTGAGGAGGCAAAGGGGATATGGCTAGATGAGCTACCCATCGTCCTTTGGGCAAACAAGACAACAGTAAGAACTCCTACTGGGGAAACTCCCTTTAAGCTAACATATGGAAATGATGCAATGATACCTGCAGAGGTTGGCCTAACTAGTTACAAGGTGGCCCATTATAAGGATGAGGAAAATGAGAGACAACTCCATCTAAGCCTCGATCTCATTGACGAGTTGAGGATGGACGCAGAACAGAGGGTGCCACACTACAAGAACCTGATGACTAAGCACCATGATGCGATGGTAAAGCCTAGGCAGTTCAATAAAGGGGACCTCATCTTAAAAAGGGTGTCCTTAGCAACCAAGGATCCAGCTCATAGGAAGTTGGGACCCAATTGGGAGGGGCCATATAGAGTCATCAACTACAAGAGACGAGGATCTTACTACCTAGAAACCTTAGACGGACGAAAGCTAGAACATCTATGGAACGTGGAACACCAAAGGAAGTACTATCAGTAAAGACTTGTCAAGGTCAACATGGACGACCTTAACCCCTACAAACTATTGGTTACCACTAGTAGTCTATCTATGTTATCTTTTAGCACTTATGTTTTCTAGCAGCATGTTATGTTTTCCAGAATTTGAATTCCCTAAAATGCACTAGCTAGTAGCCTGTGCTGTGTCTTTGGACGATGTTATGAACAAAGTCCTTCGTTTGTATATAAAGCAATTTGAATTCCCTAAAAAGCACTAGCAATGCATGTGCAATGTCTATGGACGATGTTATGTTATGTACAAAGTTCTTTGTCTGTATATAAAACAATTTGGATTTTCTACTTAAGTGTTTTTAATTCTCTACAAAATCCAAATCCATGAAAAAGCTAAAAAGAGATGGATGTATAAAATCTCTGGACACAAAGAGGTATCATCACAAGCCATCCTTAGACAAGGGAAGGAAGAAACACCTCCCACACATACTCATCGGTAAATGATAGACGAAGCAAAGCATGCATGCATCGAATGGATGATATTCATAAACTGCAAATGGTCAAAATCCCTTTATAATTGAAGTCCAAACCATGGATGAGCAAACACTTGAGCATTTCAAAATCCCTATATAAATGAAGTCCAAACCATGGACGACCACACTTGAGTATTTCGGAATCCTTGTATAAGTGAAGTCCAAACTATGGATGAGCAAACACTTGAACATTTTGAAATCCCTAACTAAGTGGAGTCCAAACCATGGACGAGTAAGCATTTAAATATTGAAGTTCGAAAAAAGTAGCAAAAAGGGATAAAAACGAGTGTCCAAACATGAACAAGAATATATTTATAAATTAACTTGTTCATAAAAGGGTTAGACGACCACCGTCCAAAATCCTTTAAAAAATATTTAAGCCTAAAAAGGCAAATGTATAAAACCTGCATCCATAACTATGGACGAGGAGATTGTACTAGCATAAATTAAAATATGGTCCAAAACAAGAGACCCCAGCAATATGAATAAAAACAAATTTTTGTTTACAATAAAGTCTACTTGGATAAACCACTGGGGACAACGTCCCCCAGACTTTGAGCCGTCCTTTGTTGGAAGAGGAGTAGAGGCATCGTCTTCAATGTTCACGTCTTCTGAGCTAGTCTAAAGCAAGGAACTCTCAGCTGCGATGGGAAGCTCGATGGAATTGAAGTCCACCCCAGGAAAGGCTTCAATGGTGTCCTGACGGAAGTCCTTGAAGCCTACAGCATAGTTCTTGTCCTGGAGCTCAGTAAACTCACTGGAAATCTTGAATTATCTAATGGCCTCGTCCTTAGCCTTGCTCAGAGAAGAAGTAAGCTTATCGATTTTCTTCTAGAGATGGTCTAGACGAGTCTCCTTCTCGACGATATCAGCCCTTAACTCCTCAATCAGATTCTTCAACTCCTTCACCTCGTCCACTAACTTCATCTTCTCCCCAGCCATGTGACTTGCCTCCTTCCCCATGTCACGGACCTTTGTCTCTAACTTGATCCTCTCCTTGTCCAACTCCATGGCTTGCTTGGACGTCGCCATAAAGTTAGACATGACCTACATTGAAAAATATGGACGTGAGATGAAAGGAAAAGTAAAACTCAAACTTTTCACAAGTGATTATGGACGAAAATAATACCTTGAAGAGATCATGAACAGTGGACCATTCAAACTCCTTCACGGACATGTCATAGCAAATAGTGACGTCCTTATCTGTCACTGCTTGTTGGAACCTGTCCTAAGCAAGGCTCTCACTTCTCGAGAGAGTCAATGGACGACTCTCGGGGGGAGCAGCAATAGACGGGTTCAAGGACGGACTTGCATTAGGGATAGAAGTAGTAGTGACTTGAGAAGTCGTGGACAGTTGAGTGGAAATAGCAGGAGGAACGGAGGGATCAACGTCAACGACGAGAGATTTAGACGGGGTGAAAGATTTCCAGTATCAAGTGTCCTAGATATAGTCTTCCTTTTCTCCGAAGCTGATGGACGAAACTGAATAAGGACATCCCCCTCTGTCTGGACAGTTTCATCACCACTTGTATGACCTTTTCCCTTGTTCTCCTTCATAGTTACCATTCCTATACAAATAAAAGGAGAGAGAAGATCGTCAAAGTTTAGACGAATTAAATGAGAATGAACAAGCAAAAGTGCAAAAAATAATAAACTTATGTCGACGAGTAGTAAGCTCGTGAGCTAATGCTACCTCTGTAGGAATAGGTCCAAGTCCCCAAGTTGATAGACGATGGAGTGTCACTAGAGAATGGAAGGTTTTGTCAGCAAAGGAGCATGCTTGTTGGGTGCGATTCAAATAAAATTTGCTCAACGAGGGACGAGCTACCTCTGTGCAGCATACTTTGAGAACATAGACGACCTATTTCACCAGTGTAAGGAGGGAATGTATCCCTACATACCTCAACAGGGTTTCCAACCCTATACCCAGAGACGAAGAAGAACTTTATCTTCCACCTCCTATCAGATGAGGGAAGGGACCTAATTAACCTACAACTAGAACCCTTAGCTGAGAAATGGTTGAAACCAAGGAACTAGCTTATCTCAAAGGGCTTATAACAATACAGGAACTCATCCACAGTAAGAGGATGGTTTTTGTCGAAAGCCTCTCTTTATAGTACTTGCATAGCCACTATGGTCCTCCACCCATTGGGGTTAAGCTGGTTTGGCCCCATACCCAACCTATGAAGGAGTTCTCTAGCAAAGGCATTCAAAGGCAACCTTAGGCCCCTTAAGAGGTAAGCCTCGTATATACCAACCCCAAGAGAATTTGGGGTACAACACCATTCACCAGGGGCAACAAGAAGAGGATTGACTTCGTCAAGATTTGATATTTGTCTCTAAGCATATAAAGTCTCTTCTCATCTATTTTGGACAAAACATCCACAAAACAACTATATATAATGTCCACCTCTTCACTAGGGGAAGGAATGGACGGTTAAACACTTATGGACAAGCCAGCAGATGACCCAGAAGCCACCCTTCTCCTTATCTCCTCCTAGAGGACCTCTAGGGGAACTCCAAGAACTCCAGATGAGTATTGCTCATCTATGGAGCCACTCTCACTACCATTACTCTCATTACTACTACCACTACTATTACTTTTGTCATGATACTCGTCTATTTCTCTCTCGTCCCTATCACTAGACGAGGACACTACAATCTCAGCCATTTGTAAAGAATTCTAAAGAAGAAAGCTTACAAACGAAGATAGGAGGACACTTGATTCTAAATAGAGAGGACTAAGGATGGAAGAGAACTTCTAGACGAGGCGTGATGGATGACTGATGTCAGAGAGGAAAATATGAAAAAGTGAGAGGGTAAGAGAGGGATTGAACTATTTATAGGGGACTAGGTGGGTCACTGAAACGACATGAACCGACCAGAAAAAGGCACATGTCTATTCCTTCAAAGAACGAAGCAACGTGACCTTTTGTAAGAGGAAACAAGTATGGTGAAGACATGGATGACCTATGGACAAGGGGGCAACTGATGATGATCAACAACAAGTGTTCTTCGTCTATAGTGGTCGTCCAGCATCAACAACGAACAGAATATCCCTCAAAAAGGTAAAAGAAGGAGTATGCATCACAACACACAATAAAGACTCACAAGCAGGCCATTAGTCGTCCAACTAGTATCTGGTCGTCCATAGAGAACGTGGTCGTCCATACCATAGTAGAGTATGGATGACCAATAAACACTTAGAAACTTTTTGAGTGTTTTCTACAATCTCAAATGATTAGACCACTAACCCTTACCTCGGAACGTGGGATGAATTCCCTGAAATTCGCTCCATTCTCCCCTCTAAGTCCACACATCTCCCACAATGTCAGTAGTTCCTAACAAGTAGACCCACTCCAAACTCTCTATAAAAAGGGCCAAGCCTTATCAAATTGGGTATGTTTTACTATTCATTCACCTACTATCCTTGTGTTCTAGAGAGAAAACTGACTTAACCATCGAAGGGTCCTTGGCCAGTTCACCCTTATCTCCTTTGATAGTTCACTTCTTCCTTTTTAGGTTCATCCAACTGCCATTGAAGCCTGGAGCATTCAGCTTACTAATTTTCATGCATCATCAAATTGCATCCTCAACTTGTATACCAGAATCATATAAATCCACAAAATTATTCAAAGGAATTGGAGCAAATTGGCACCTATAAGTAGCAGAAAATGTCGAATTAGGGTTTCTAGGATTAAGTACGCGTACGCATATGTAGGGCCTGCGTACACTGCCTAGTTGTATGCATACACATACTTCGAGTATGTGTACGCATGCAGAATCATGCATACACACACATGCCCAAAATCCTAGCCCAGAAACAGCAAGAAAAAAAAGCAGAGCAGAAACTTAAAACAAAGAATCTAATAACCTAACATGCTCTAAACAATAAAACCAAGAAAACCTAAGCTAAGCAGACATATTATAACATAAATAAACAAGAAGAATAAAGAAAACAGAAGGATTAAAAAAGAAAAAAGCAAGGAAATGAAAAAGAAGGTTTAGAACTTATACCTCCAAAATAAAAGCTCTTTGGCTTGATTTTGACCATTCTCTTTAGTCAAATCTATTCACAACCAAAAAAAATATATTAGTAAACTTAAAAACTTGAAGATCAAGACCAGAAAAGGTCTCAATCAGAAGAAAGTTGACTTGAGGATGTTTTGTGAAAAACTCTCTTTGAAAAGGTACCATGTATGACTTTTTATATTTAGAAGATGGGAAGTTTGGAACGGCGGGAGTTTGGAACGGCTCCCATACAATGTGGGATTTGTTCCAAACCTCAGCTTTAATTCAGAAAACTTGTCTTTCATAGTTTCTAGAACCCTATGCGTACGCATGCTCGTGTATGCGTACGCATGTGATAGGCCAAGAATGTATTGACCCCTTGTGATGAATTAACCAATTAATTAGCCAAGTTAATTAATTAATTCAATTAGCATGCAATAAGCATGGTAGGACAAACAAATCACCAACTAAGTTAAAATGCAACGGAAAATAAATTGACACGGTGATTTGTTTACGAATGGAGAAAACCTACAAGGAAAAAACCCCACCGGGTGATTTTAAGGTCACCACTTCCGAGAATTCACTATTATCACAACAAGCGGTTACAAGTAAAGGAATCTCAGTACCTTATACCAACCTACAGTTGAACCCTTACCCCAATACCCAATTAGATTTGTTTTGTAGTGACAATCTCTCATTTTAATGCACGGCTCCCAGTATGTGACTAACCAATTCGATGCGCGGATCCTAGTACGCGGCTTACTCACCAACTTGAGAAAGATGTTGGCTGCAAAGTTCTTCAGTTCATCAACACGATGAAGATCACGAAGCTCCTTTGTTACAAAACCCTATGATGTACAAACACAACAGCTTCTTGAATAGAAAGATGAACTAGGGCATATGTCTCCAGTTCACAATATGCTTATGAAAAACTTTTTCATTGAGTTGCATTAGCTATGACGGCCCTTAAAACTATCCTTATATATGTTTAGGGTTGTGAGAAAAGAAAGCCCAAACATCTATTCAAGGATTGGAGTGAAATCAGATCTGAAAAACTAATTTTCATAAACCTCAACAGATACCCTATCTATCGAGCAGCTGTCGAGCATCGGGCTGAAACAGCTTTTTAAACCTCGATAGATACTAGCTGTCGAGCTTTAAAATCCAGCACTTCTTCACTTAAAGTATTAAACACATCCTAGATCTACCCAATTACAAGTAAAGTGCGTTTTGTCAAAGGATTAGCCAATTCTATATTGACATATGTTCCTAACATGATTCACATATGTCCTAACAGCATGCATGAAGCTTGCGTACGCAAGTATGGAGCATGCGTACACATACACGTGTCTGCATACACATGCCCTAAGGTTTTCATGGCCTTTATTTTCCAAAAATAGATTTATTTTATTCATAAAAGAGTTATATTTTATAAAAATATTTTCCTCAAGTCAATTTCAATCTGATTGGGCCCTAAACCAACCTTGGACTTTAGAATTTTACCATCATTGGGGAACGGAAGGCCTAAGTCTAAGGGGTACAAAATGTAGTGTCTACAGGTGCCGACTTAAGGGTCTTATACCTTGCTAAGCGAGCTTCTTGCTAGCTGGTGGGTGAGGACACACCTTAGGTGCCTATGGATCCTCCCATATTCATGCTTGCCCCACTCTCGATGTCTGACACTGGGTACCAATTGTGGAGGGGAAGTATTGCCTATGCTCAGTGGCTCTTGGGTGACTTGGATTATGATGAGTTTAGTGAGGATCGTCTCATGCCTTCTTTTCCCAGTGGGGTATGTACATTCCTTTTTTTGTCATTTCTCTCTATCCATCTTGCATATTATGTATGTGGTAACACTCAAATGTAGTGAATACTTCAGGGTGCGGCTAGTCCAGCTGCTAGTGGGGCGTAACCCTAATGTCATGGGTTATCCCTTCCCTCAAGGCACACGGCCTGTGAGTTCTCTTTGTCTTTACTCTTTGTACTTTTTTTTTCTTTTTTTTTTTGCATTCCTTAAGCTTGTCTTAACATTGTCCATTTTCAAAATATCAGCCTATTGTAGCAGAGCATGAGGAGTTGGTCCTACTTGCTGGGAACCTTAAGTATGAGGTGACCGAGTACTCCAGACAGATCTATGAACCTGGTGGGTATGCCCAACCCAGTGATGATGATGATGATCCAAAGGCAACCCTGAGTACTCAGCCAAGGAAGAGGCATTACCGGAGTTAATCCCTGCAATTAGACAGACACACAAACAGACACATAGACATTTCTAGTTTCTTCCTTTTCTTTTTAGCATATATCTTCTACACTTTTATTTTATTTGAGACATTGGGTAGTATTTAAGAACATCTTTATATTTCTGCTTTTATTTTTGGACATGTATTTATTTACAACTCCTGGAGGATTTGGATATGTATGCATTTTATATTGTCTTGCTTTCCCTTTTTTGCTTTGATGAAATTCTGAGTCTAAATCCATCTTGAGCAATCCTTTAGGCCATAGGAATCATGAGAAGGGTCTTGGTGTAAAAAACACACTCCAAATAGGAAAAGGTGTCTGAAACCCTAGTGACCATGCGTATGCATTCAGGACCATGCGAAAGTGTGCATGTAGGCAAAAAACCCTAGCCGACCTTTTCCAATATAAAACAGCTGTGAGAGGCTTCCAAACCTTCGTAAAACATGTTTTAAGCTCAAGAATCATTCTACAAGGTTTTCAATGGTAGAATTCACTTCTTTAGAGGTCTCCATGTGGATTAACAAGCTTAATCTCAATTTCTTGTATGCACTCATGCCCTTTGGTCTTTCTTGTATTTCTTTCATTCATCAAATCAAAGTGGACGAACCCCTTCTACATGCTGCCACTGAGTTTTGGGTTCCTACTCGGCATATTTTCCAATTCAATGGTGTGCAGTTATGCCCTACTCTTGAGGAATTTTGTCAATAAAGAATTATTTTTCCCATGAGAAATAACAAAATATCAAAAAACTGATAAATACTCCAAAACCTCTAAAGTGACTCACTTAGAACTGCCAAAATGACTAAGATGCACCACGAATGTCCAAATTATCCGAAACCTTAGAAAAAAACCAAAACGACGACAATAAGCCCGACAACTTTTAAATAAGCAAAATACCCTCGAAACCTCTGAAAATGACCAAAATACCCCAAAACTAGGTCAAAATACACTCGATTTGATAGATTTTCGGGGTATTTTGGTTGGTTTCAAGTTATTTTGCTTATTCTAGAGGATTTTAGGGCATTTTGCTCATTTTTAGCGATGTCAAGGGGTACTTTTTTTAGTCATTTTAGATGTTGGGGCATTTTAGTCATTTACGAGGTATCGAGATTTGACAGCTCATTTTAGCCGTTTTAGGGGTATTTTGGTCATTTTAGAAGTTTTCGGGTTATTTTAGTCGTTTTAGAGATTTTGAGGCTATTTCGGTCAATTAAGAGATTTCGAGTGTGTTTTTTTTGGACATTTAGTGGTTTAGGAGGTATTTTGGTAATTTTGGGAGCATAATGTTCATTCTAGTGATTTAAGGGAATTGTTTTGTGAATAAAAAATTATTTTACCCGTGAGAAAAACCAAAATATCAAAAAACCGATAAATACACCAAAACCTCTTAAATGATCCCCTTAGAACTACCAAAATGCCTAAAATGCACCACGAATGTCCAAAATATCCCAAAACTCTAGAAAATGGCCAAAACGACGACAATAAGCCTGACAACCTTTAAAATGATCAAAATATTTTTGAAATCTCAAAAATAAGCAAAATACCCATGAAACCTCTGAAAATGACAAAAATACCCCTAAACTAGGCCAAAATACACTCGATTTTCTATATTTGAGGGGCATTTTGTTCGTTTGTGAGATATCGATATTTGACTACTCATTCCATCCGTTTCAGGGGTATTTTGGTCTTTTTAGAGGTTTTCGGGTTATTTTATTCGTTTTAGATATTTTGAGACTATTTCGGTCAATTAAGAGGATTCGGGGGTGTTTTTTTTTGGACATTTTGTGGTTTAGGGGGTATTTTGTTAATTTTGGGAGCATAATGGTCATTCTAGGGATTTCAAGGGAATTTTTCTGTCAATAAAAAATTATTTTACCCGTGAGAAAAACCAAAATATCAAAAAATCGATAAATATACCAAAACCTCTTAAATGATCCCCTTAGAACTGCCAAAATGCAACACGAATGTCCAAAATATAACAAAACTCTAGAAAATGTCCAAAATGACAACAATAAGCCCGACAACTTTTAAAATGATCAAAATACCATTGAAACCTCAAAAATAAGCAAAATAACTTCGAAACCTCTGAAAATGACCAAAATACCCCTAAACTAATCCAAAATACACTCGATTTTATAGATTTTAAGGGCATTTTGGTCGTTTGTGAGGTATCGAGATTTGACTACTCATTCCAGCCATTTCAGGGGTATTTTGGTCAATTTAGAAATTTTTGGGTTATTTTAGTCATTTTAAAGATTTTGAGATTATTTCGGTCAATTAAGAGGTTTCAGGGTTGTTTTTTTTGGACATTTCATGGTTTAGGGGGCATTTTGGTAATTTTGGGAGCATAATGGTCATTCTAGTGATTTCAAGTGAATTTTTTTTTCAATAGAATTTTTTTGTCAATAAAGAATTATTTTTCAAGTGAGAAATATCAAAATATCAAAAAACCGAAAAATACTCCAAAACCTCTAAAATGACTCACTTTGAATTGCCAAAATGACTAAAATGCACCACGAATGTCCAAATTATCCCGAAACCTTAGAAAACAACCAAAATGACGACAATAAGCCCGACAACTTTTAAAATTATTAAAATAACATTAAAACGTCCAAAATAAGCAAAATACCCTTGAAACATCCGAAAATGACCAAAATACCCCTAAACTAGGTCAAAATACACTCGATTTTATAGATTTTCGAGGTATTTTGGTTGGTTTCAAGTTATTTTGCTCATTCTAGAGGATTTTAGGGCATTTTGCTCATTTTTAGCAATGTCGAGGGGTACTTTTTTTAGTCATTTTAGATGTTTAGGGCATTTTACTCATTTACGAGATATCGAGATTTGATAGCTCATTCTAGCCGTTTCAGGGGTATTTTGGTCATTTTAGAAGTTTTCGAGTTATTTTAGTCGCTTTAGAGATTTTAAAGCTATTTCAGTCAATTAAGAGGTTTCGAGTGTGTTTTTTTTGGACATTTTGTGGTTTAGGGGTATTTTGGTAATTTTGGGAGCATAATGTTCATTCTAGTGATTTAAGGGAATTGTTTTGTGAATAAAAAATTATATTACCTATGAGAAAAAAATCAAAATATCAAAACAACCGATAAATACACCAAAACCTCTTAAATGATCCCCTTAGAACTGCCAAAATGCCTAAAATGCACCACGAATGTCCAAAATATCCCTAAATTCTAGAAGATGGAAAAAACGACGACAATTAGCCAGACAACTTTTAAAATTATCAAAATACCATTGAAACCTCAAATATAAGCAAAATACCCTCGAAACCTCAGAAAATAACCAAAATACTCCCTAAACTTGCAAAACACACGATTTTATATATTTTAGGGGCATTAAAAGTTTTACAATAGTGCTATAGTGGACTTCTACATATACAAGTTACTGTTCACCCATTGTAAACTTAAATTTCATTTTTTTATTGGGTAGTATATATTATTTTATTGAGAGAGAGATTGGATTATATTATTTTATTGGGTAGTATATATTATTTTAATGAGTTAAATAGGAAAATAAAAGTTAGGATGTTCGGTGTGTTGTAAAATGGTATAGTATAATTGATAAAGTAACTTTTAAGATGGTAAAATAGAATAATACGAAGATTGCAGATATGAATGCTACCGTAAGGTTCTTACTAACATTTTTTAGTTTATTATTCACGAATAAGAAATTGTGAAAAAAGATGTTTCGGTATTGACAGAATTTAATTTTCCATTACCGTATCACTTGAAAAATAAAAATTCTAGAGTTACAACTATAATCACAATTTTTGTCATAACTTAAAAATAAAAATGCTAGACCTACAGTTATAGTTACAATTTTTATTACAACTTGTTCACGTGACAAGTTAAGTCGTGGAGCAAGGGTGAGTAACTTGGCTTTTTTTCATTCGATCTTTGTATTATTGATAGAATTTTTTTACGGAACAAAAGAATATATAAAATGTTTTATAAACAAAATTGTTGTAAAAATAAACTCACTTATGCAAGATTAAAGAAGAGAGAAGAAAAATAAAGGTAAGGATATTACAATAATAACACATAAACACTCACAAAGCACCCTATTGTATTTGCACTAGTCTTGTAGCTTATCTATGTAGTCTATACAATTCAATTCACAAAGCCATAGCACACATCTAATATATATATATATATATACACACACACGATAGGCCGGCTACGAGTCTTAAACCAACTAGGACTTGCATTCCTATATTACTATGCAACCAAAACCAAGTAGAACTTGGTTTTCTACTGCCACTAGGATGAAGCCAAACCGACTTTGGCAATACAAATACAAGCCACAGGCACAACAAAAACCTTTTCCAGTTCCTGACTCCTGAGATTTCTGAGTCTGAGCAGGCTGAGCACAAGACTGATCATATAAATATGGGCATCCCTTCTTTCAGTGTCTCCATGCACCTAGTGCTCCTTTCCATACTTATCTCCCTAAGCGTTAGGGGTGAAGCAGCCGAATACCGCTACCATTTCTGTTCAAACCAAACCACTTTCTCCCCCAATAGCACCTACCAGTCTAACCTCAACAACCTCCTCTCTTTCCTTAACGCAAATTCCACTCGTGAAACCGGTTTCTACAACACCACCGTGGGTCAAACTCAAACCCCAGAGAACACAGTTTACGGCCTCTTCCTCTGCCGCGGTGACCTCGCCACCAATGAGTGCCAAGACTGCGTGTCAACAGCAACCAAAGAGATTGTTCAGCAGTACTGCCCAGAAGAAAAAGTGGCCGTGGTATGGTATGATGAATGCATGTTACGCTACTCAAATCGATCATTCTTCTTCGTCATGGAAGACGAGCCGAGTAAGATTCTGTGGAACTTGTTGGATATAACAGAGCCCGATCGATTCATTCAGCTAGTGGAAAAAACATTGAGTGACTTGGTGCCGGGGGCGGCAGCAAATGCTTTGTCCGGTGCTAAAACATTTGGTACCAAAGAAACCAAATTTGCTGACTCGCAAACGCTATACAACCTTGTACAGTGCCTCCCTGACCTATCCAGCTTTGATTGCAATAGGTGTCTTCGGGAAGCCATAACAAACTTGTCCAAATCTTTTGGTGGAAAGAGAGGGGGTCGAGTTCTGAATCCTAGTTGTAACGTTAGGTATGAAGTTTTCGCGTTTTACCATGTACAAGCTGCTGCCGCACCAGGACCTGGACCAAAAGGTACATATTCTATCAAGATGATGTTTATTTGAAAGGATTTTTTTTTTTTTTTTATTTAGTTCATGAGGCAAATTCTTAAATTTTATTGTATTAAAAATATAAATCTTACAAGTATAGACTAAACAATTGTGTCCAATATACAGTGTACAATATGTAGTGTACATTACCCTTTTTGCAAGGGTATACTTTTATTTAGTGTACAATGTAAGATTTACACTGTTAGTATAATGTAAACCTATTAATGTCCTAAAGATATTTATTAATTAAACATTTATTGTTACATCATCTAAACTTTTTATTAATTTTGTATTTTGAAAATTTTATAGCTAGACTATATGTTTCAAATGTCGTTAAGAATCACATCAAATTTTGTGTTAATAATATGTTTACTATTCAATATATAAACTAATCTTTTATGTATAATTTTAAAATACAAAAACATTAATTTCAAACATTTTATAGATGAGATCGTTCTTGGTCTCCGATCACTTAAAAATTTCTCAAACATAGAGGATATTATAATAAAATGTGATTCAACAATGAATTTTTCAAAATTTACATCAAATACAACACTCATAAAAATTTAAAACTCATAAAAATTAATTAAAAATATATTTGAATGCATTAAATTAAAATTCATAAAACATTTTAAAAAACAAATTCTAACATTACAAAACCTTGTCAAAGCATAACAATACAACAATTCAAGTTATAAGAAGTACAAAAACAATTCAAACATAGCAATACAGCAATTAAAAAAATATAAAAAAACATAAATATTAAAACATAAAAGTATAAATTCAATAATACGATAAAAAAATATCATAAATTTATAGTTAGAAGGCTAAAAAGATTTATTTATTGTCTTTAAAAACTTATAAAAATATTTTTTTAATTATTTAAATATAAACGGGACAGGTACGGGGGAAAATGTTAATCCCTATCCTTACCTTATTTGTTATGCGGGGCGGATAAAACCCTTCTATTAAGGGTGAGTGAGGCAGGTAATTGCAACAACAGATTTATATTGCCAATTTCTAACTCTGGGACTTCTCGATGGCGTCATTTATTTATTCTTCAACTTTCTTCTTTTCTTCTCTAGCTTGTACGACACGCACAAGACGATAGATAAAAGCTGACTTCATTTACTTCTTGACAAACTTCTCTCACAAGCTCATCTAAGGAGCTTTGACATAGAGTATGGGCTGGACTTGTGGGTGTCGGCACCCAACAGTTTTTGTGGGTGTTTAATCATATTTTTAGTAGGCTAGTTTGACCAGCTAGACGAGAATGCTCTAAAAACTCAAGTATACTAGGGAAGCCAATATGGTCCTATGGTATAATAGTGCTTTAAGCACTTCTTATAACTGACTATTAACTATTTTCAATAAAACATGATATTGTTTTTGCAGGGAAAGGCAAAAGCTCAAAGGTAATAGCTATCGTAATTGCTGTTACAATTGCTGCCTCTGTGGTGCTAGTCATTCTGCTTTACTGTTTCCGAAGGAGGAGAGCAAGAATGAAGTCCAATGATATAGAAGAAGAGAATACTCAAAAATCTGATGGCCTCCTCAATTATCATGGTATGCAAGTGGAATTATTTCATTAACGATGTATTTCAAGCCGCACGTGAGGGAGTGTTAAAAGCTATATAAATTAGAATGTGAAAAGTTAACAAATATCTTAAGAAAATTGGCTAATGATTTTTTTTTTTTTTAATTATGAAAAAAAATAAAAATAAAAAACTTACTTTTTACAGAGCTTTTATATTTTTTATAAAAGTGATATTAAAACTTTTTAAAAATGATCTATTAACAAATATTCTAAAAATACCCATTAACAAAACTCTTTTTCTTGTATAAAGATTATATTGAATATGTATAAACACTCACCTCTATCATGTCTGCAAACAATGCTCTTTGTAGTGTAATCTCTTATGTTTATTTATTTTTGGATCTTTAGCTGCAAGTGGAATAACAACTGTAGAATCCTTGCAATTTGATTTTGGGACAATTGAAGTTGCAACAAATAAATTCTCAGATGACAACAAGATTGGTGAAGGTGGATTTGGTAAAGTTTACAAGGTACGTAGAATCAAAATTCATTTCTTGCGTTTTTTAGTACTCAAAATTAGCAAATATAGTGTAAGGTTGAATTTAATCAACCATTTTGTTGGCTTTATTCCGTGCCAAATTTGCTTGTAATTCAGCATTTAGAAACCCTGTATTTAGGTGGGAATCATGTAATGGTAGTGTGTGAGAGAGTGTGAAGAAAAGCTCAGAAGTGTGCATTCTGCAGGGACTCGCGACTGGATCTCGCGGCTGGCAAGTCGCCAAAGCAGGCACACGTGTGAAGCATGCAAAGGAGCTGAAGAGTCACGCCAGCTGTTGCACTACAGGACAAAAGTCCCAAGCTGGCCAAGCAGTTAGCTCGCGACTTGAACTCGCGACTCAGTCCAATCGCAAGGCCAAGTCGTCAGACCACTCTGTTTGGGAAAAACTGACCTTTCGCAGTCCAAACACACACCAATATAAATACCTCTTATACCCACATATTGTAGAGAGCTTCCAGAGAAAATTTTGAGTGAAAAACCCTAGAGAAAAACAAGATTGACTCATCCACAATCTTCATCTTTGTTTCTCCAAATTCCTCTACTCTCATCCTCTCTATTGTTACATCCTTGAAAGGTACATTAGCCAAAACCTTTTCTCACCATATCCATATCTGTGAGAAGGCTATTTGGTGCTTGGGAAGCAGTTAGGAAGGGACCAATTGATATTGGTTGATGCTATGGGCTATAGCGGAAACCAGTAAGCTAGAGAAGACATAAGTTCGGCGTAACATTGTTGAAACAAGAAGCTTGAAGGGCTTAGGTACACTGGGTAGATTAGGCTTGGAGGGTCTTCTGCTGTTCATGTATCCCAACTTGATTCTCTAGTGGATTATTGACCGCTTAGAGGGCAGCGGAGAGGTTTTATGCCGAGGACTTCAGTTTCCTCTTCGATAACACATTGCTGTGTTGTCTTTGTGTTTGCATCTCTCTTCTCTTAATCTTTGCCATTTAAATTCTGCTGTGGTTGTGATTTTATTTGGTTTAGATTGTTTTATCAATTCTGTTTTAGCTTATTTTCATATTCCGCACATACATTGTTTGATAATAAGCTTGAATTGGTAATTTGTAATTTGGGGGTCTAAACGTTCAAGGTGTTTTTACACACGATTTGAACATTCACATAGCAAATTTACTGCATATAAATATGAAAAAAAATTTAAAATATGAAAAAAAATTTAGAATTTGAAAAGCTTTCAAAGTTGGGATTTTATAAATTCTGCGAAGGGAACTATTCTACAGCCAATCTAAGCATTGGACACATCGTCAAAATTTACTCTAAAGTCTAAACCCCTTGGCGATCAACAATTTAGAAATAATTAATTGAAACAATTAATCACACAATATTGAAAATAATACAGATATAACACAGTAGTATACATATAAATATATATATATATATATATTTTCACAATATACTCAGCATATCACCAAAAATATATATATAATAAGTAATAAAAATATGTTGACATAGAGAATGGAAAACCATGCTACATAGAAAACCGTTGAAAACACTAAAAAGATTCTTTGTCATGTTAAGTCGGCTAGGATTCTTTGTTATGTTGTTTGCGATTCCGAAGGATTCTTTGTCATGTTAAACTCCAAACTGAGTAGAAAAAGAGGTTCCGAAAGTGTTTGGCATTTGCTTATTGTTTTTTACTTTTTGCTTTTTGTTTCAATTTTTTTGCAAATAATTTAAATTTTAGCATATTAAAAATAAGCTAGCTTTTATAAATTTTATCACACATTTAACATAAAAGTCACCAAAAGCTATATATTTTGATAAAGACTATGCAAATAAGTTGTCCCAAACATATGAATCAAAGTGTGCTTATAATATTTTTGTCATGCACGCCAAAGGCTTCTAATTAATGGTAATCTAATACAATCCATACCAATTAACAACTAGGTCCTGAATTTTGTCTGATTGGAGGTTATTTTCACTCAGGGTGTGCTACCTGAAGGGAAGGAAGTGGCAGTTAAAAGGTTCTCAATGAAGTCATTGCAAGGCTTAGAGGAGTTCAAAAATGAGGTCATACTTATTGCAAAACTTCAGCACAAAAATCTTGTGAGGCTATTGGGATGTGGCATAGAGGGAGAGGAAAAGTTGCTTGTATACGAGTTTATGCACAACACAAGCCTTGATAATTTTATTTTTGGTTTGTTTCTTCCTACATTCTATTTTTTAAGTCTGATAGTATTTTGGATTTCTTGTAGACTCCTACCATTCATATTTATACACTATTTCATAACTTAACATTAATATTGAATTTTAGATTCAAAAAGGAGGTTGCAACTTGATTGGAAGACTTACTATGACATAATTAATGGGATTGCTAGAGGACTTCTATATCTTCATGAGGACTCCAGGCTTAAAATCATTCACAGAGACTTGAAGCCTAGCAATGTGTTGTTGGACCATAACATGGTTGCCAAAATATCGGATTTTGGAATGGCAAGGATCTTTTCTGAAAACCAAAATATAGCTAACACCAAAAGAATTGCAGGAACATAGTAAGCCACTTCTTCTTTTATTTCTTTTCTTCGGTTTTTTAAATAATAATAATAATGATGTTGGTATCCAAAAAGTGGGTACATGGCTCCAGAATATGCAATGGAAGGAGTATTCTCTGTTAAGTCCGATGTCTTCAGCTTTGGTGTAATCTTGCTTGAGATTATT
This sequence comes from Notholithocarpus densiflorus, assembly GCA_030021035.2. NCBI lineage: Eukaryota > Viridiplantae > Streptophyta > Magnoliopsida > Fagales > Fagaceae > Notholithocarpus > Notholithocarpus densiflorus. The sequence goes on from JARYZH020000147.1 coordinate 980,086, forward strand.
AGTGGAAAAAGGAGTAGTGGCTTCTATCTCACTGAACATTCGCAGACACTCCTTGCATATGTATGTTAACTTTTGTCAGATTGAATTAGAATTAGACAAAAATGGAAATGGGATAGCATATATAAAATATAACTCCATTTGCAATCTAAATTCATAGGCATGGAGACTATGGAATGAAGATAAAGTGTTAGAGTTCGTGGACAACTTCTTGATGGAATCAGGTTCGACATCAGAAATTGTAAAGTGCATACATATCGGACTTTTGTGTGTTGAGGAAAATCCACAAGACAGACCCACCATGTCGACTGTGGTAGTTATGCTGAGAAGTGAATCAATAGCCCTTCCTGAACCAAAACACCCTGCATTTTCTGTGGCTAAATTCATGCCGATGGGTGAAATCTCTGTAAATGAGCTAAGTTTTTCTACTATTGTACCAAAATGAACGCTTATAACTGTACAAGATCACCATTGGTTTTGCAAGACGGTGAACTTAATATTGTACCCTAAATTTCTATAAAATAGGATAGGATATGTATTGGAATTTGGGAAGGAAGATCCAGTTAATTGAGCAAATTGAAAAAGGAAAAAGGAAATTTCAATTGTAATCAATAAAAAAGTGATTTTTTGTGTTGAATTTTCTTTTGTAGCTACAAGGAAAATGACATTTATTATTATTATTTCGATGTCTGTTCCTTTGTGGGCTGGGCTTCTCAATAGCGCATTTGATACGTAGGCCGTTGATGAACTGGGGGACATTTGTACAAAATAAACAAGAGACTTGGACATTTTGAGCCGCTATTATTTTCCAGTCATATCTCATAGGTGGGCCTGCAGAATGAATTTGGCAGTCCAGAATTTGGATTCAATCAATTACTCACAGCCATTAGCCACAAGAAGAAGAGCAAATAGATCTTATAGGCTTTGCCATGTTGTAATGAACTTATAATTTGAGGCCCGTTAGCTCGCGAAACATTTAGGGTTTCAGTCCAAACTTATTAGGTATATAACAAAAGCCTAAAACACGTTTTCCAAGTCTTGAAGACCTACTCTTGTGTGATTTGTGAGGTTATTGTACCTTTTAACTCTTTCAAGCACCTATCGGAGATCACACAAATATTATTTGTACCAGTGGAGTAAAAGTTGCAACAAGCTTTAGCTAAAGTGTATTGAAGATCAAAACATGAACTGGAGATTCATGTTGGAGCAAGCTCACATCAAATAAGTTTGAGGGGTTCATAGCTCAGTTTGGTAACTGTAGTTAGATTTACTACAAATTGGTATTCTTGACTGTGAATCTCAATTTGATATAGTGGATTGTTTTCTTAAGATCATTCCCCCTAATTGTTTACCTTGAAACTAGTTTGTTTTATTAGTTTTCGTAGGTCATCACATTTTGTATTATTTCGATTTTCACTGTGCACGTTTTCTTGTGATGAATGTTTAACCTAGATCTGAACAATTAACCTAAGTAAGAACTTGGCTAATAAATTAGGTTAAATACAATGTTTTCCAAAGGTCTAAAACTTACAGTAACCCTTTAGCAACTCTTGTGTGGGGCAAATATTATCTAAGGATAACATTTAATTATGCCTCCAAGCTAATCAAAATTTCTGTTTTTCCACTGGATCATTTTGTTATTTCATTATATTACTCTTCTAAATTCCCAACGGTGAGTAGATACTGAAACTTAATGGGTAAAATGAAAAAAACACAACTGTTCAGAGTTTTTAAATGTATACGTGGCATAAATTTATACAGTCAAGTGGCACAATAAGAAGTGATCAACAAAAAGTCAAACGTTCCACTTTTATCCTATGTGAAACGGTGAGAAGATACTAAAACTTAACGGGTAAAATGAAAAAGGCATAACTGTTCAGTATTTTTAAATGTATACGTGGCTTGGATTTATATAGTCAGGTGGCGCAATAAGAAGTTGTCAACAAAAAGTCAAACATTTCGCTTTATATATATGTGTGTGTGTGTGTGTATACATATATGTGTGCGTGTATGTATGTATATATATATATATATATTTATATTCTATTTTTTAAAGGTCAGGGTGATCAAATATACACAACCTAACCATTACGTGGCACCGCCACTAATGATGTTTTTTTGGAGGGCCATGATTCCATCGTATTTGGTGTTTTCTGCAACTAAAAGTCTATTTAAAAGCCAAGAGTATTGTATCTTAATTGGCACCTCCTCTTCCATTTGTGCTTGGGGGTTTAGGGGGGGGTGTTAAAGTGTGCAATTTTTTTACCTTTTCTTCAATGGGTGGAATTCCTTACATGTGCCACATAATACATAGCAAAGACATTTGACTTTTGGTTGACCAAATAAATATTGTATCTCATAAAAAATTTTGAGGTCTCAAAAATTGTACACTTCATTATTTTAATATGAGGTGGGTTCAAGTTACACCTTTTTATAACCATAGATATTCATGAGATCTAAGGGTGAAAAACACAAATGCCATATCATTAATATTATGTCTAAAAATTAATGAGTTACTTGCTCCCACATTAATTTCCCTAAATTCAACGCTTCTCTCTCTAAAGACTAAACCTAAACATCTTCTCTCTCTAAACTCACATTCTTCTCCATGGCTACACACTCTCCATGGGTCAGTTCACTGTATAAGAAGAAGCCATGAATAAGAGACGAAAATCACAAACACAGACAAGTTAATTATTTGCTATTGACTAGTACTTACTTTTCTTTAAGATACGGCTAGTTCACCGGTTCTGGTGGCAGAGACGCAGAGTGCCCAGGAGATTTTGTCCTTTCAAAACTCTGTATTTCCAACATTGGAAAAATGGGCATTTTTAAAAAAATTTTATTTTTGGCCTTAAAAAATTAAATTTAAATTTCATACAAATAAAAGAAGACACAAATAAATATGGTTAGCCTGAGCCATACCGATACATTGGTTCCTTTCTTCTCTCTTAAAATGTTGGAATATTCTTTCTAAAAAAAAATGTTGGAATATTCTCGATTCATGATCAACATGTACAAGGGAAAGGGAAGAATAGATTTGAGGAAATGAAAATTATTACTCTAATTTTGTAGCATTATTATTTGTCTCTTGATCAATCAATAAACCAAATTTACAATGTGACAATAAAAGAACCAAATAATTTCTTTTACGTTACTCTCCAAAAAAAAAAAAAAAAAAAAAAAAACCTCCCTCTTCTACAAGGGAAATTGAAACCTGATTTTAGCAATCGCAGGTTCATCAAATACAAAACTTGGACTTTAACTGCAAAGAAAATTCTATCAGCTGTCAGCAGGGCGGAGGAGAGTCTGGAGTCGTGGAAAAGAAGTTGAGTTTAGAGGGAGAAGTTGTTCAGGTTTAGTCTTTAGAGGGAGAAGCGTTGAATTTAGGGAAATAATTAATCAAGTAACTCATTAATTTTTAGACATAATATTAATGATATGGCATTTGTGTATTTTTCACCCTTAGATCCTATGAAGATCTATGGTTATAAAAATGTGTAATTCTTGTGAAGTTACATAAGATATAACTTGAATCTATCTATTTTAATATTTATATATATATATAATTAAATTTAAATTATATTCTATATTTAAACTATCCATTAAAATCTTGATTCTATAAATGATAGGATATATAGTTCTATATGTAAACACAATCATAATCAATGCGTAATGATAAAATATATAGTTTAATATACAACCACAATCCTAATAAATAACTATTAATAACTATAATTATTAAATTTTATATATAGAGAATTTAAAAAATCACATTATATTACATTTCTATGCATAATATTGCACGTGTGATAAACTAGTATTATAAATCTAGGATTCAAGTGATTGTCAAACGCTCAGGGTCGAAACTATGTGTATAACAAAAGGGCGTCATGCCCCCCATGAAAATTTTAAAAAACATTTTACTGTAGGTAGAAATTAGATAGAAATGTGACACAATGCTTTTTTTTTTTTTTGGTATCAACTGACCACCACAAGGAAATTTATTGGTTCCCCACGGCATGCCCCACCTGTCCATATCTTTTTTTTAAGCCTCAAATTGTTTTTCCAAATACGTTAGGCAATAGCCAATGAACACTTCCTTCCATGAACCACCCAATTCTAAACGATTCCCTGCTGTGGTTTCTCTCACAGTCGCATTCTTCATTGACTTTCCATCCATTTAGTGGTCTCATAATCACATTCTTATTCTCTTTCTTAATAAAGACTATTCTTACTTGAAGTTAAGGGAAAATGGATTTTAAAATTTTGAGTATTACAAAATTTTTCTCTCTTTTTCATTTTTATTTTAGTTTAATTTCATTTATTTATCTTGTGGATGAATTTCAATTCATTTTTTAAAATTTTTTTATTTAAGTTCATTACAGCTCTAAAGTGTGAAGATCAGTGCATTCCATTGTTTGGGCTTCTCACTTCAGAGGTTATGCAGAGTCCTTTCAGAGTTTTAATTTTTCTCATATCCGTTGATAAGAAAATTCTGTAGCTCATAACCTTGTTAAACATGCGAGACATGTTAGCAATTTATCAGTGTGGATGAAGGATGTTCCTTCACAACTCAATAATGTTTTGATAGCTGATTGTGGCTGAATTTTATTTATTTATTTATTGAAAGTCTAAGTTTTCTTATAAAAATAAAAAATAAAAAATCTTGTGGCTTATTATTTTCGTTTTTTTATAAAGTCACGATGAATAATTTTTCTTGTTATGTTTGGAACTTTGGATGTTTAGTCATTCGCTTATTTTAACCAGAGTTAAATTTGATGCCAAATGTTTTACTCATAGCATAATGCCACATATATTATTGCAAACTATAAATTTTGGTATACTCAAAAGGATTTAGAAAGATATAATGCTTTCACAATATTTTGAGTTTTTACTTGAATGTTGGTTCAAAATCATAGTTTAGTCCTGTCCCTCAAACAAAAATTTCTAATTCTACCCTGCAAATACTAATATATTTAGTGGTAGCTCTGGTTTAAATCTCACACTCCCCTCCCCGCTATTTACCTATCAAAAAAGAAAATAATAAACATGTAAATTTATTATTCATGAATCTCATGTAAAAAGAAGTCTTCATTGACAAATTTTAATTTTCCATACGGTATTTGAAAAGTGCAAGGGTGAGTGGCTTTCCTTTATTCACTTATCACTTCAGTCCAATTTCTAGTCCCTATCATCATTTCATTAATTCCACATTTTTATTAAATGGATTACACAACAACTAATCCTTAAAAAGACCGTAAGGCTCCTGCTAACATTTGCTAGTTTATTATTCACGAATCACAAATTGTGGAAAAAGAAGCTTTGGTTGATAGACTTTAAATTTCCATTTCCGTATCACTTGAAAAATAAAAATGCTAGAAATACATCTAAGATCCCGCACTTCCTACCTCGGAGAATTCGTTGAAATGGGTCCTCTTGAAGGTCCATGGTTCAGGAATATGCTTTAGCACTGGGGAAAGCAAGCGCACTACTCCAATTATCACATGATCAGCTTCCTCTTGAGTTGCATAGTCAGACATCGTGGCACATGGAAAAGCTAGGAGAAACCATTTGAAAACATAAACACATGCCCCTGTATAAAAGTTTCTATTATTTAGATGTTTTTAGAAAGTCTTTAAATCCATTTTAATGAAGGTCCAATTACAAAATCACTCTATTTCCTCTCATGAGCCCTGCCCCTTGCTTCATAGGATTTGGTTCATTTACAATAAAGCTTTCATCTTACACTCATGGGCTTTTATTAGAACATGCTTAGAGATTTTCAATCATTTGTCTCAAATATGGGCTAACAATGTATTCATCACCCTTGGGCTATTCTCTTCCTATATTCATTTGTCAAATTTTTATTTGAAGTAGCCTTTTAGCTAGAATATGTTGTAGCCTACCTCTCAAAGCCCATGAATCTCTCACCATTTTGAGCTTTTACATACAACAAGGAGGCCCAAGACTTTCTTGATTTTGGGCTTATGATAGCAACTAGGCTATGATCCTATGAATCTTTCAAGTTAAAATATACCTTTGTATTTTGGAATAAGCCTCTTATATGTGAGAACTGCTTTTCTTTTCATCCCAATGTCTTTGGTTATGACATAACTTTTGGGCTATCCTTCCAATTTTTATATCTTTATTTGTCCTTTAGAATTAGGTGAACACAAGATATATGGTTAAACAAACAAGAGATATAATGGTTACCCTCTTTTGATAAGATCTATGATCTCTCTATGTGTGAGTAAGCTCCTTAAAGCTAAAGGGATATATCAATAGGTCACTCACAACTAAGTGGGCCATGATTCCAACCTTAGGCTTAAATGGACCATAATGATTGGTGGCAAACTATTGATGTACTCAAAGTCCATTATTGACAAATTATGAGTTGGTGAGATGAACTTTGGAAAGTCTTGGCCCAAATGGAGCCTTCACTTTCCCACTCATCACCAACCATGGCAAAGGGACAAAAGAACCAAGTGAAAGTGCGTGCAAACAATATTAAACAAGCCTTTATCAAGATTAAGAAATGGAACACATTAGAATCAAACTCTCTATCCCCAGTGGAATTGCCATTGACATTGATGGCGCAAGCGCCCGTGACGGGCTTTTGGGTTTCTCCAAATTCATGGGAAGTACGCCTTAGCTTGAAGTGGACCATGGTGGAGGGTGAAAATGGAGTCACCACCTAGTTTAAGTCTAGGAACCATAAATATAGCGCCTTTCATGGAAGGATTGATCTTTACTAGAGCATGTGTTTGTAGTTTAGTTATGGGGATGAGAAAGTGTTAAGCACCCAACCCCACTCGACCCGTGGGTTGGCTTCCACTCATTGTGTTCCAAATCTTAATCTCATTAAAGGCATGTTTAACATGTTATTCTAACTCACACACACTTTAACATACATCTAAGAGCAAACATGGCATAAATATCCCTAAGCCTAGCATTCATCTATCATGGTATCAAGCATATATCATCAAGGGCAACAAGTATATCCAATGCAGATTCAAAAAAACATGTTATAACATCTAAACATCAAAAGCATGAGATTCAATTAAGCATATCATGTTCATTACCCATATCATACATCATCAAGCAAAAGAATGCATGTTCATGTGATTATGCATGACTTACCTTGCTTACCTCATTGCATCACAAAACCTATACATCAATGCATAATCATATTCATATGCATGTTCATGGCATTAAAACTATCTAAAACCTTAGCAAACATCAAAGAGGTAAAACAAAACAAAACAAAGAGATAGAGGCTTAAGTATAGGTAAACTAGGTTAAATAAAGGCCATAACAAATAAATAAAACAAAGGGAAAAACAACAGGAATGAATTAGGGTTTTTGGGTAAGAGTATGCGTGCGCATATATAGGGTATGCATGTGCATCCCAATTGTATGCGTACACATACACACCCGAAGAACCCTAACCTAAAAATGCAGAACAAAAACTCAGAAAATAGGAAATCTAACAACCTAACATGCTTTAAACACAGACACTATATAAAACTAAAACAAACAAACATTATAAACAAATAAACACACACACACACACACACACACATATAAACAACAAAAACAAAGGAAAGCAAGGAAAAGTGAAGAGCTAAAGTTAGAAACTTTATCTCAACACTAGAACTTTTTAGAGCTTGATTTTAACCGTCCTTCTCAATCAATCTATTCACAACCAATTCAAAATGAGTTAGTAAATTTTAGAACTCAAAGATCAAGACCAGAAAAAGTTGCAATCAAACAAAATTTGACTTGAGGATATTTTGTGAAAAAATCCCTCTTTGATTCACTATTTTCTAGTGAATCTTGTGTGTTTTTCCACTATTTCGTCCTCCTTTGAAAAAGTACATTTTATGGCTTTATATAGGCAAAAAATAGGGGGTTTGGGTTGGCTCTCAAATGATGTGGGATTCATTCCAAACCAAGTTTAGATGCAGAAAACTTTCCTTACATAGTTTTTAGAACCCTAGCATGCGTATGCATGCACGTGTATGCATGTGAATGCATTGAGCATACGTACACATAGCTTGAGTGCGTGTATGCATACATGTGTATGCATGTGCACACTCTAGGGTTTCCGTAGCCTTTATTTTTCAAAAATAATTTTATTCTTCCAAAAATAAGTTGTATTTTTCATAAACACTTTTCCCAAGTCAATTTTCATCTTATTGGGTCCTAAACTAACCTTAGGCCTTAGAGTACTTCCATCATTGGGAAATGGGGGCCCGAGTCGTAAGGGGTATAAATGCGATGTCGACAACTATCTTCCTCTTTCAATTGGTAAATTCCTCACTAGAAAGAGTGGAGGCATTTGGTCTAGACCGATTGGTACTCTCAACACTATTGGGTCCAGTCCAAGTGTGGGCTTTTTCCACTAGATCATTCAAATACTCTATGGCCTCATTGGGGTCTTTTTGCAAAAATTCCCTGTTACACATCATCTCAACAAATTGATGCTCTCTATTGGTAAGTCCCTCATAAAAATAGCTCACATTGCGCCAACTCTCATAACCATGGTGAGGATACAAATTCAAAAGGTCTTTAAATCTTTCCCAAGCTTGGTACATAGTCTCACTTTCTTTTCGTGAAAAAATTGAAATTTGTCCTTTGAGAGCATTTGTTTCATATTCAGGAAAATATTTCTTGAAAAATTCATGTGTCATCTCACCCTATGTCCTAATCGACCTAGGTCTCAATGAATACAACCAACTTTTTGCTCTTTCTTTCAAGGAAAAAGGAAAAAAAAAATTCAGTCTAATTATATCCATTGCTCCTAGTTGATTATGGAAAGTAGCCACCACCTCTTCAAATTCTTTAATGTGCACATAAGGGTTCTCATTCTCCATACCATGAAAGATAGGGAGAAGTGGAATCATTCCTGGTTTAAAATCAAAGTATTGCACATGGGTTGGAAACATAATGCAAGATGGTGCACTATTACGGGTTGGGTGCAAGTAATCACGTAAAGATTTAATGGGCAACTCGTCTTCATTCATGGTGTTAGATGTGTGTGAATATGTACTCAAAGAATTAGATGAACTGGATGAATCAAATAAATTTACAAAGAGAGCTTCGAAATTCGTATCAGGTCTCTTTTCAAATCTATCGTATTCATCCCTATATCTATTTTGCATATCACAAAATTAAAAAGAAAGGAATGAGTTTAGCCGGTTTGAAGAACTCAACACCAACCAACCTATTCTTCTTGTGCTCCTTGCTTTGCACCTTTTCCTCGGCAATGATGCCAAAAATTGATATCGTCCAATTTTGTAACGGAAATTGTAGTGTAGCTAAGGTTGTCATTCCACCGAGAAAAGGAAAACAAGAACACGTCAAAAGCACCAATAATATGTAGAAAAATATGATTGAAACTTAGGAAAAATAACGTTTGGTAAATTCAATAATTAAAATCACTAGGGCATTAGGGTTTGTCCACCAATTTTGTTAAGCATCCATTACCAATCCAATTTAGTACACGATCGGGTAAGTAAACACATAAACTATCCGATTGGATGATTTAGAAATAAGCTTTATTAATAAAACTCTCTTTGGTTGATTATATTCATCAATTGTTCCAACAATTTAGTCTAGAAAATAATAATTTTTCTAGAAAAACTCAATAGCATCGCATACCTTAGAGGCAATACTATGGCAAAAGTAATATCCAACAAGAAAAATTAAATATCAATCTAGAAAAACAATTATGAAAAGAGAACAATTGATTTCAATAATCAAAATGTGAAAAACATGCTTGGATTGAATAGTAAACAACTTACAACATTGAGGATTCACCTCTAACCCTAACTTAGGTTCTTAAGCTTACATAGAAAATAAAAAACTCTCAAAATTAATGAAAAATAAGGTTTTCCAGTAGCCCAAAAACTTGGCTGCCCTTGTATCCTTTTAATATTTATAACATTCAAAACCCTAAAACACATGCTCTCCAAATAGGAAAATATAAAATGTCAATTCCTGTTTTTCAACAGTGAGTCTACTTTCAGGTAGTTTTTGGCCTTGAATATAGTAGATTCTGAAGTTTTGGTAAACTACAAAGTTTTAGATCTTTAAGTCCTCGTTCCGTAGCCTTAAGAATCAAGTCAATCCGTCATGGATTAAAAAGATATGGCCAAAATACCAAAACTAGTCAGAATATTTTCATGCTAGGATTTTTTCTATCTTTGGCTCAAACAAATTTCTCTCTTTCTTTTTATGTTTCTACATGTCTTTGACTCATTAAATTCCTCAAAAGCCACTTCTCAATCGATCTTCACCCTTGGATTTTCTTTGCTTCATTTTTGCATGCTTAGCTCATTAGTTTAAATCTTGTACAAGAGAAAATACACGTAATGAGTATATTTTAGAGAATACTTGCAAAATCTCATATTTACGTGTAAGTGTGGGAATAAACACAAAATAGATGTGATAAAGTCTATCAAAATTAAGATAATATTGTACTCTTAAGCTATTATCAATGGGCTATCACTTTAATCCCACAAATTCTTTGAATTTGATTAGCTATAATACATATGATGGAACTGGACCTCTTGTTAAGATTAAATAGTTGGACCTAAATTTAGCTTTTATTGCATCTGTACCACACTTTGTTTTTGGGTTTTGATCTTCATGACCCATACCTACTATGCCTAAGTAAATCACTCACGCCCAAATATTTTTGGTTGATATCTGCTTTAAAGCTGTTTTCAATAGCACATACAAAAGTATACAGCTTTGTTGGATATGACTTGTGTCTAGTGCTTTTATGTACTAGACACGATACGATTTTGGACATGTATCCAAATCGTATCAGGTTCAGTGCACAAATACACTGGACACAAGCTTTACCCGATTTTGTTACTTGATAAATTGAATATGTTCAATTGCTGGTGAAACCGCAACTGAGTTTTGAAGATGGTAAAAGCAAAATTTCCTACTTATCGTGCACTCTATCATGAACATTCTCTTGGTACAAGTAATAAAATTATTGTTTAAAAGCAAAGGAACAAGGGCCCAAAATTAAGCGATATCAATGTACTAATAATGAACACAAGTCACATGAAAAAAGAACACAAGTCACATGAAATGTGGGGGATTGGACCTCCAATCTATCTCAAGAATCGTACCCACTTACAATTTTTTTTTTTTTTTTTAGGAACGTACCCACTTACAATTTACAACTGGAAAATGGCAAATGCCAATGATATGTGAGCCCGCAATGGTACGTAAAATGTACAAATAATTCTAGTCTTTTTTTAAGCCTCAAATTGGTTTTCCAAACACGTTAGGCAATCGCCAATCAACACTTGCTGCCATGAACACCCCAATTCTAAACAATTCCTTGGTGCGGTTTCTCTCACAGTCGCATTCTTCATTGACTTCCCATCCATTTAGTCGTCTCATAGTCACATTCTTAAGTTAAGGGACATTTAGTTTGCTGTGATGTATCCTTAATGTGTTCCACCTTACGATGATGTGACATTAAGGTTTTTGATTTATTTTATTTTTTCTAATATTACCATACTTTAAAATTACAAAATATATCACATCATCTTAATGCCACCATCTTTCTAAACATTGTAATATTGTTGTATTTTTGTATTAAGATTACATTAATGTAAGATTACAATAACATAATATTATAGAGTAATGTAACATCACGGCGAATCAAACGCTCCTTTAAGATTCTAGTAATGTTACATCACCCAGAAGTGAAATTAAATAAAGCTAGCTATAATTAATTTTCTACATGCAATATTCTTTGATACCGATGACTTTTGAGTTTTGAGAGATTAATGTTGTGAAAATGGTTGTGCGCACATGCATAGCATAGTGTACAAGCTTGTAAACATGTGCATTGAGACTAGGCCTATTGACTATTGTAATTGTCACCTCTTGTTGTTTTCACGGAAACAAATATGATTCAAATATTTTTTTGTAACTATGAAATTATAATATTTATTGTAACTATGAAATTATAATTTTTTTTTTAAAAAAAAAGACGTGCTTGATTAGAGAAGTTGTTGAGTAGTCAGAGGTTGTTAGGCCAGCTGGTAGTTGGTTAGCGCAAGTCTTGGCCTTATTTGCATGTTAACAAGGTTGTCAATGGCCTTATAAAATTCCATTGACGTTGTTTGTGAAGTTGAAAGTGCACATTTTAGAATTTTGGCAAACAATTTCACAAACATAGAATCAATTACATCTTCTGCCTTGCTTCCTGGGAATGTAAAAGGAGCATCAAAAGGAAGAAGCCTCTATTGATCCCAACTTCACTTCTTTCAATTAAGAGTCCAGACTCCAGATCGCCCATTTATTAACCACTCTTTCATTCCGAGTTAAAGTTAACGTGTAATGGGATGTCTTCTATAAAGTTTTGATTTAAAATTGGCATGTTCTTTCACTAAAATGTTATTTCAGTGACTTCTTCCGGCTTGCATCTATTGATATGATTATAAAAGGCTTGAAACAATTTAAGGACTTCGTAATGAGAAATAAACAACATTTTGGGTTATTGTTTTCAATATCAATTTTAATTTTAAAAAATATATAGCAATAGAATTCGATCGCAACATAAACTACAAGAACGAGATTAAGGGAAAATGGCTTTAAAATTTTGAGAAGTACAAATTTTTTATTCTCTTTCCCATTTATATTTTAGTTTAATTTCTATTTATTTATTTTGTGGCAGAATTTCAGTTCAATTTTTATTTTTATATTTAAGTTCATTATAGATTTCAAGTGTGAAGATCAGTGCATTGCATCGTTTAGGCCTCTCACTTCAGAGGTCAAACTTTATGCAAAGTCCTTTCAGAATTTTAGTTTTTCTTATATCCGTAAACAATGATATTTTGTAGCTTAAAACTTTGTTAAATATGCAAGACATGTTAACAATTTATCCGTGTGGATGAAGGACGTTCCTCAACACTCAATAATGTTTTGTTAGCCAATTGTGGCTGATTTTTTTTTTTTTTTTATTTATTGAAAGTCTAAGTTCTCTTATAATAAAAAAAACAAAAAAAAATCATGTGGCTTATTATTTTCGTATTTTTATAAAGTCATGATGAATAAATTTTCTTGTTATGTTTGTATGTTTAGTCATTTGCTTATTTAAACAGTAGCTAAACTTGATGCCAAATGTTTTACATATAGCATAATGATACATATATTGCCACTTTAAGGTCAAGATGCTGAGTCCTTTAAAAAAAATTTGTAAATATGTATTGCAAACTATAAATTTTGGTATGCTTAGAAGGATTTAGAAAGATATAATGCTCTCACAATGTTTTGAGTTTTTACTTGAATGTTGATTCAAAATCATAGTTTAGTCTTGTCCCTCAAATAAAAATTTCTAATTCTACCCTGCAAATGTTAATATATTTTGTGGTAGCTCTTGTTTAAATCTCACATTCCCCTCCCCGCTATTTACCTATCAAAAAAGAAAATAATAAACACGTAAATTTGTTATTCATGAATCACCAATCATGAAAAAAGAAGTCTTCGTTGACAAACTTTAATTTTCCATACGGTATTTGAATAGTGCAAGGGTGAGTGGCTTTGCTTTATTCACTTATCACTTCAGCCCAATATCTAGTCCCTATCATCATTTCATTAATTCCACATTTTTATTAGATGGACCACACAACAACTAATCCTTAAAGAGACGGTAAGGTTCCCGCTAACATCTGCTACTTTGTTATTCACGAATCACAAATTGTGGAAAAAGAAGGTTGGTAGACTTTTAATTTTCCATTTCCGTATAACTTGAAAAATAAAAATGCTAGGATTACAGCTATAATCACAATTTTTACCACAATTTGATAACCGTGGCAAGTTGTGAGTCATAAAGCAATGATTAATAGCTTGGCTTTCTTTCATTGGATCTCAGTATTATTGACAGAAATTTTCTAAGAAATAAAAGAATAAAAATGTTTTATAAACAAATCATTTTCCATGTTCCTGACTCCTGAGTTTTCTGAGTCTGAGCAGGCTGAGCACAAGACTGATCATATAAATATGGGCATCCCTTCTTTCAGTGTCTCCATGCACCTTGTGCTCCTTTCCATACTCGCCTCTCTAAGCCTTCCGAGTGAAGCAGCCGAATACCGCTACCATTTCTGTTCAAACCAAACCACTTTCTCCCCCAATAGCACCTACCAGTCTAACCTCAACAACCTCCTCTCTTTCCTTAACACAAATTCCACGCGTGAAGCCGGTTTCTACAACACCACCGTGGGTCAAACTCAAACCCCAGAGAACACAGTTTACGGCCTCTTCCTCTGCCGCGGTGATCTCGCCACCATTGAGTGCCAAGACTGCGTCTCGACATCAACCAAAGAGATTGTTCAGCTGTACTGCCCAGAAGAAAAAGAGGCCGTGATATGGTATGATGAATGCATGTTACGCTACTCAAATCGATCATTCTTCTCCATCATGGAAGACGAGCCGAGTAAGATTCTGTGGAACTTGTTGGATATAACAGAGCCGACTCGATTCATTCAGCTAGCGGCAAAAACATTGAGTGACTTGGTGCCGTTGGCGGCAGCAAATGCTTCGTCCGGTGCTAAAAGATTTGGTACCAAAGAAACCAAATTTACCGACTCGCAAACGCTATACAACCTTGTACAGTGCCTCCCTGACCTATCCAGCTTTGATTGCAATAGGTGTCTTCGGGAAGCCATAACAAACTTGTCCACAGCTTTTGGTGGAAAGAGAGGGGGTCGAGTTCTGAATCCTAGTTGTAACGTTAGGTATGAAGTTTTTGCGTTTTACCATGTACAAGCTGTTTCCGCACCAGGACCTGGACCAAAAGGTACATATCATATATCAAGATGATCCATTTTACAATTCAAATTAAATATTATTGATTCAAGTTTCACCCTCGATCATCTGTATTGATGAAGCTTAATTACTCTACTTCACTAACATGTTATTGTTTTTGCAGCTAAAGCTAAAATCTCAACGGTAATAGCTATCGTTATTGGTGTTACAATTGCTGCCTCTGTGGTGCTAGTCACTCTGCTTTATTGTTTCCGAAGAAGGAAAGCAAGAAAGAAATCTGATGCTATAAACGAATTGAATTCTGAGAAATCTGACAGCATCCTAAATTATCATGGTACGCAAGTGGTTTTATGTTCACATCCTATGTCACACACTACTCATTTTCAAAAGTACACGAGATGGAATCATTTCATTAAGACTTTGTTTTAAGCCGCACGTGAAAAACAATATAAATTCCTTACTATTTTAAAGGTTAAATTTCTAGGATGGTTGGTATTTTGTCAAAAATGATAAAAGATTATATTGATTATGTACAAACTCTAACCTCGACATATCTGAAATCGGTGCTCTTTGTAGTGTAATCTCTTACATCTATTTATTTTTGGATGTTTAGCTACAAGTGTAGAATCCTTGCAATTTGATTTTGGGACAATTGAAGCCGCCACAAACAAATTCTCAGATGACAACAAGATTGGTGAAGGTGGATTTGGTAAAGTTTACAAGGTATATAGAATCAATACAATCTTTGTCATTTCGAATAGAAATACCACAACATAGAGAAACGTTGAAAACACTAAAAAAGAAAGATTACAATAAAGACTACGGCAAACAAGTTGTACCCAAAGTCACATGAATCTAGTGAGATAATGTAATTTTTGTCGTGTACGCAAAAGTCTTCAAATGGTAATCTAATACAATCCACACCAATTAACAATTTGGACCTGAATTTGTCTGTTTGGAGGTTATTTCATTCAGGGTGTGCTACCTGAAGGAAAGGAAATAGCAGTCAAAAGGTTCTCAATGAAGTCATTACAAGGTTTAGAGGAATTCAAAAATGAGGTCGTACTTATTGCAAAACTTCAGCACAAAAATCTTGTGAGGCTATTGGGATGTGGCATAGAGGGAGAGGAAAAGCTGCTTGTATACGAGTTCATGCCCAACAAAAGCCTTGATAATTTTATTTTTGGTTTGTTTCTTCCTACATTCTGTTTTATAAGTCTGATAGTATTTTGGATTTCTTGTAGACTTCTACAATTTACATTTATTCATGATGTCATAACTTAATATTAATATTGAATTTCAGATTCAAAAAGGCGCTCGCAACTTGATTGGAAGACTTACTATAACATTATTAGTGGAATTGCTAGAGGACTTTTATATCTTCATGAGGACTCCAGGCTTAAAATCATTCACAGGGACTTGAAGCCTAGCAATGTGTTGTTGGACCATGACATGGTTGCAAAAATATCAGATTTTGGAATGGCGAGGATCTTTTCTGAAAACCAAAATATAGCTAACACCAAAAGAGTTGTAGGAACATAGTAAGTCACTCTTCTTTTATTTCTCTTCTTATTTTTTTTAATAATAAAATAAATGATAATAATGATGTTGATATCCGAAAAGTGGATACATGGCTCCAGAATATGCAATGGAAGGAGCATTCTCTGTGAAGTCTGATGTGTTTAGCTTTGGTGTAATCTTGCTTGAGATTATTAGTGGGAAACGGAGTAGTGGCTTCTACCTTACAGAACATTCTCAGACACTCCTTGCATATGTATGTTAACTTTTTTCTTCTTGAATTAGAATTAGAAAAAATGGAAATGGGATAGCATATATGAAGTATAACTCCATTTGCAATCTAAATTGATAGGCATGGAGACTGTGGTGTGAAGATAAAGTCCTAGAGTTTGTGGACAACTTCATGATGGAATCATGTTCAAAATCAGAAATTGTAAAGTGCATACATATCGGACTTTTGTGTGTTGAGGAAAACCCACAGGATAGACCTACCATGTCGACTGTGGTAGTTATGCTGGGAAGTGAATCAGTAGCCCTTCCTGAACCAAAACACCCTGCATTTTCGGTGGCTAAATTCATGTCAATGGATGAAATATCTGTAAATGATCTCAGTTTTTCTACTATTGTGCCACAATGAACGCGTACAACTGTACAAGATTGCCATTGGGTCTTGCATGATGGAGAACTTAATATTGTAACCTAAATTTCTATAAAATAGGAATAGGATAAGTATTGGGAAGGCTAGGCCTTACAAAGTTATTAAATAATATTGTATGTTGTATAAAAATGATTTTCAATTTTCATTTAGAAAAAGGAAAATTCAATTGTATTTAAAAAAAGAAAATTCTTTTTTGGGGTGAATTTTCTTTTGTAGCTAAATGCAACATGACATTTATTATAATAATAATTATTTTCTCAAACCTTGTAATCCTAATCCCACCACCCCGACCATAAGAAACAATCTTCGGTGCCAAAAATAGTTAAGAAACTCTATACTTATTATTAATGCCCATGTTCGTCTCTTTGTGGGCTTGGACATTTTGGCCCATTATATCTTCCTGTCATTACTCATGGATGGGCCTACAGGATGACTTGGACAGTCCAGAATTTGGATTCAATCACTAATACTCAAGTCTAGTTACCCACAAGAAGAAATAGATCTAATAGGAACAATTTAAAAAACTAAACTAAACAAAAACCATGATTCATGATTCATGAATGCTATTTTCTTTCAGTTCTATATGGCAACCACATTTTGGATTATTGAATTATTTATGAGAGAGAGGATAATCAAGAAAATAAACCAATTGCTTAAGTGAAATTGACAAATATTTAATTATTTTCACTATTTTAAAGCATATTTCAAAATCAATTGTTTCTTACATAAATCAATTAAAATAATCATAAAAATTCATTTTACATAACTAATAAGTGCATCACCTACAAATATTAGTACATAAAAACAAATGTATTTACACTAATAATATTGAGTCTAATTACATCAGACAAATTTAGACTACAACAATGTTCGTTCCACACACATATATTATGTCAATAAAAATATTTACTAAATATAAATTGTTCAGATTAATATAATAAGAAAATGAACATATCACTTTAGTGAATTCAAAAAATATTTAATTATTTCAACTACTCTTAAGCTTTCAATTATCTTTAATATTTTGTATTGGATGTTTTTACCTTTTTTTTTTATACCTTTCCGATGATTTTGTTTTATTGAGGAAGAATTTCATATTGTTATTTTTATATAAATTTTATGAAAATAATCATATAAATTCATTTTTTATATAAATAATTTGTGCACCGTCTATCTATAATTTTTTTTTTTTAAGTTTCAACCTATGACATCTGCTCTTGATGGTAGCTCTTTATTATCAGACCAAGACACCAATCAATATTTTGGTGTAGGCGGGAATTGAATCCCAGATCTTTTATACAATCATCAAAGACTTTACCAGTTGAGCTAACTGGAATCCACATCTATCTATAATTAATATATAAAAATCAATGCACTTAACTTATTAATTAATACATTAGTATAAATAATTCTTTTATGAGATAGAAGCTTAAATGAAAAGAATTCTTTACTCCTTAAATAATACCCTCTGGACTGAACCTTTGACTAGCTAAGAGATTCATATGAGCACAGAGCATGCTTGGGCTTTGACCTTTGGATTCGCACATGCAAGTTGTTAGCCAATAGGCCTTCATATTGGTCTCCTTCCCAACAATTAAGAGACTCTTTCGGCCCAAAAACGAACTCTACGAATTTTAATATTTATTATGGAAAGGAATTTCAACACTAAAATTTTGCTACAAATTTGGTTGTAGCCTTAAGGCTACAATTTTATTTGATATATTTTTATTAGATGTAAATTTTTTTTTAAATTTACCATTGAATTACATTTTCTTCATTATATCCTCCATATTTGTAAAAAATTTAAAAGATTAAAAATCAATAGTTATATCATCAATTAAATGTTTTAATTTTAAGTTTATGTTAGTCAACATTATGCATAAAAAAAAAATTTGTGGATTGAATAGTAAATAATATCTGATTCGCAAAAAAATTGACATGTGTGTTAAGAACATTAAAAACATACAATCTAACAATTAGATTTTTAAAATATGTAGTCATATTAGTTATTGGACAAAGTTTAGCTACATAATTGATTATAAGTTTAGGCTACAACCTTACTCAATATTTTTTTTTATTGGAGGGAGGTGAATTTTGACAAATCTACCAATAGATTACATCTACCTCTTATATCCTTCATAATTGCAAAATTTATAGAATTAAAGATCAATATCTATGTCATCAATAAATTGTTATAGCTATGTCATCAATAAATTATTTAAATTGCAAATTTTTGTAGTTTAATTATGGGTAAATTACACTTTGCCCACTTGTGGTTTGCCCAAAAAATAATTTAGCCACCTGTGGTTTAAAAAATGGCACTTTGCCTACCTGTGGTCTGATCCATTAACCAAACGTTACTCACCTCTGTCCCTGCCATTACTCTAACATCATTCCACTAAAAAAAAACAATAGCAATTGAATCAAAACACTTTCCTTTGAAAAAAAAAAAAAAAAAGCTTCGCTTTACTCGTACACCCTCTATTCGAGATTGTGATCCACTCCATCAAGATCAACACGTAAAACTCTCAGCATCAAAAGAAGTTGACAGTCTAATCAAAACCCATGTGAAGGATCTTGATGATTGTCTCTCTTGATTTAGAAAACAAGTACGATTTTGATAGTTAGGGTTCTTGATTTGTTTTTCAAAAATTGCTAGTAGATTTTTTTTTTTTAAATTGCAGGTAGGTTACTTGATAGATTGCTGGTAGATTACTTGATTTCTTGGTTCCTATTGCACCACGTAAACCAAACATTCATAAGCTCCTTCATATTTGTCTTGTTAATAAGTCGAAGACCAATTACTGAATTGCTTTCTCATAAGGCTCTTGCATTGGTCTATTTGCAGCTGTTTTCTTGTAGAATTTTCCAATTTATATAATAATAAAAAAATGACATTAGTCCATTCCCATATGGTTGCCTTCCAAATGCAAAACAAAGATTTTTTTTTTTTTTTTTAATGTGCATATTCCGTTAGGAACCTATAGAAATTTTCAACTGCTGAAATTTATATATTGTTTAATGAGCTAAAAGTTGCTAGTGGTTTGGTCCTTTGCTGTGTTGTGCTCTGTGTGGACCCTAAAAATCTTTTTGTATTGAGGAAAAAATGTGTAAATGTGGACTTTGTGGTCCATTCTCATGTGGTTGTCTCCCAAAAACAGAACAAACACTTTTGTCTATTTCTGCTATGTTTGTGTTTTATTCTTTTGTCAAATAACACTTTAATTTAAGCAATTATTTTTATGCAAATGGCAAATTTGAAGTTGACTGTTGAGATTAATTATGGTGACAAGTTTGTGTGGAACCCAAACCTAGAATATATGGGTACTAGAGGAAAGGGCAATATATCAAGTGCTGCAAAATCCAAGGCAATAGGTGGTAAGGGCAGAACATCAAGACCATCAAAGTTTCAACCAGTTGGTGGGAAGGGCAGTACATGATGACCAACAAACTAGAAGGAAGCTAGACTAGATGTTTTTATTTTGTGGTCCACATACCTAGTACAATTAGTAGTTTAAATGGTCAAGTGTCAAAATCAATGTTTTATGTTTTAGTTAGGAGATGTGTTTGTCTGTCTTTTGTCAAACAATGCTTTTACTTTTGGTTGTAATCCTGTTATTAAGGTGGAAAGGTTGTAATATTTTGGTAATATATTGTTGTGTTATGTTTTGGCATGTGCCATTTATGATAGAATGATTAATATTTTGGTAAAAACATACTGTTGCTTTCTCCCTAGCTTCTACATATTGTTCACGAGCTTTTATTTCCCCCTTAGTAGCTTTTTCTTCCATTTCCCTAGTTGACTTTTCCCTCTGAAGCATGGTAAAAATGAGTTGTTGTAGAATAAGTGCCACTTGATGAAGACATTGCATAAGTTGCTCAAGAAACCTTCACTGAAATTACTACAATTTGAAAAAAAAAAAAAAAATTCCCATTAGAATATGCACATTTAAAAAAAAAAAAAAAAAAAGTCTTTGTTTTGTATTTTTAGTAATCATTAGAGCAATCATTAATTGAAATTTTCAACTACTAAAATTCCCATTAGTTGAAATGAAAGAATAATACTTGCTGTAAAAAAAAGAAGAAGAAGAAGTTTCACGTGTTTCTATCAATAACCTATCAGGAACACAAATCCAGCATAAATGTATAGCACAAACCCAATTCCATCCCCAAACCCAAAGTTCCAATGAGAACTCAAGGCAATGTTGATTGTGAATGTAGAATAAGTTAGCATAATGGCAATTTTGAATCAGCTATAATGTAATGATTTTGCTAGAGAACATGGAAATGGAAGCCTCCATAAATCATGTTTGGGCAATGAATTGGTTCCCTGGAGTTTGCTGGACCTAAAAAGCCATCCTTAGAACATGATATGTTTTGCTTAAAGAATTTCAGCAGAACAATTCGATCCATAAATGCATGAAAAATTCTGAACCATGAATACATGTATGGTAATGAAGCAAAATCTAGAATGTCAATCCCAGCTCTTTTTTCTTCATATCACTAGTTATTTCACCCCAAATTCAAATGATATAATGCGAAGAACAAACAACATGAACTTACCATAGAAAGAACAAAATTTTTTGAAAGGTCAAAACCATCGTCATTTGTAATATCCCTCTGTTTTCTCTAAAGATATATGCACTTTGTCAACCCTTGTGATAGAGTTAAAGGTAGCTATAATGTTTCACTAACAAACAGGAACCAAATTTTACAATAATAGGAATATAGAGAAATTGGGAAAGCACAACATGTGTTTTGTAATTCTAAAACACAACTCTGTTATCTGGTCGCAGAAATTGGGAAAGCTTTCCCATAGAATTGATCTTGAACCAAGCGCCTACATTCCTGATATTCTTATTGATTAGGCAGGCCATAAAATCTTGCTGAGTCCTCTCTCCTTTACAATCATAATATAAGAACATATGCAAAGAACATCTGTTGCACTCTCTAGCAAATCCAGCACAAATGTATAGCACAGACCCAATTTCATCCCCAAACCCAAAGTTCCAATGAGAAGTTAGCGAAAATGTATAGCACAGAGCAGAAAATGTATAGCACAGACCCACTTTCTCAACAAAAAAAAAAAAAAAAAAAATTCATTAACACGCTACACATTAAGTAATCTACCAGCAATTAAAATTAAAAAAAAAAAAAAAGAAAGAAGCTACCAGCAATATTTGAAAAAAAAAAAAAAAAATCAAGAACCCTAACTATCAAGAACATACCTGGGGTTTAAATCATGAGAGAAAATCTTCAATATCCTTCACATGGGTTTTGATCGGACTGCCAACTTCTCTTGATGCTGAGAGTTTCACGGTTTGATCTTGATGGGGTGGATCACAATCTCGAACAAAGGGTGTATGTGTAAAGGGAAGCTCTTTTTCTCAAAAGAAAGTGTTTTGATTCAATTGCTATTGTTTGTTTGTTTTTTTTTTTTTTTTTTTTTTTGAGTGAAATGGTGTTAGAGTAACGGGAGAGATAAAGGTGGGTAAAGTTTGGTTAAGGGATCAGACCACATGTAGGTAAAGTGTCATTTTTTAAACCACAGATGAGTAAAGTGTTTTTTGGGCAAACCACAAGTGGCCAAAGTGTAATTTCACCTTTAATAATATGCATAAAATATAAGCTTATAGATCATATAGTAAATAATATTTGATTGATACAAAATTTGACACGTGTATTAAAAGCGTAATAAACATGCAAAATGTTATAGATGTAGAATTTCTCTTTTGATAAAAAATATTATTTTATTTATTGAAAATATTTGGGCTTACTAACTTATACTATTACAATGAAAGAAATACTATTGGTTAAAATTAGGGGGCCTTTTTCTACTTTGGGGGTTTTAGGTGACAACCTCGTTTACTTATACTATAAAGCCTACTATGATCACATATAGTTGATTACTTAAATAAGTTATGGTAAAAGTTATGTTGGCGAAAGAAGTTTTTCTTCTTTTTTATCTTCTAATTTTTAGAAAAAAAAAAAAAAGGAAAAGAAAAAATGAGTGTAGAACTTCGATTGTCCATAGGCAAAAAACTGTCATCTAAAAGACTAAAACCCAAATCTCAATTTGAATATTGCGGTAGGTGGAAAGCGTTGGTTCTACACCCTAGAGAATGTCTAGAAGCGCTGCTGTTCTCTCTAGCGAGGAGGAAAATGAGCTGGTTCGTAGCAACAAAAAAGTGAAGGAAGGCCATCATGCAAATTATGAAAATGGTCCTAATCTCTTTGGGGGAACTATGACTGCTCCCAAAATCTCATTCAAGGAAAAACTTGTGGGAGAGTTGCCGGGAGGTTATGCACAAACTTTTGACTTCTCTGAGCACATGGACGCCGATTCTGATTCGAACGACGAATGTTCTGAGATCAGGGAGGGGTTTGTTGCCATCAGACTATCAAAGGAGACAAAGCAACGTATTAAAGCCCCCTGGGCAAAGGCCCTCATCATCAAGGTTTTCGGTAGGACAGTAGGGTTTTCCTATCTTCACTCAAGAATCATGAGACTCTGGAAACCTTCAGGCAGACTTGATATGGTGGATCTTGGTAAGGACTTTTTCCTAGTGCGGTTCTCAAACCAAGAAGACTTAAAGGTGGTTCTTAAAAAAGGCCCCTGGTTCATAGGAGGGCACTTCCTCTCCATCCGAAGGTGGGAAGCAAATTTTAAGCTGTCGGAAGCGAGGGTCTCATCGGTGGCTGTTTGGGTTCACTTAAACGAGCTCCCAATAGAATATTATGATGCGATAGTTCTAAGGCAGATTGGCCAAGCTTTAGGAAATGTGCTTAGAGTTGATATCCATACTGCCACGGAAACTAGGGGCAGATATGCTCGACTCCGTGTTCAAGTTGACATCTATAAGCCCTTAGTTACAACTGTGTGCATTGGTGATCATTGTCAAACAGTCATTTATGAAGGAGTTAGTAACCTCTGCTTCTCCTATGGCCGCCTAGGTCACCGACGGGAAGTTTGTCAATATACCGTTAAACAGCCAACCCCTCCGGCAAGGACTGATACCGAACATAACACAGTTGGTGATGAGAACGGCTCTGGTGCCTCCACTCCCGAGGATGGTCGCTCTTCCCCATTACAGTCCGAGACACGAGGCAATGCAGATGCTTCAGACGAGGCAATGTTTGGTCCTTGGATGGTTGTTTCACGTAAAAGGAAAGGGCCAAAGACCAACAAGAAAAGTGTAGGCAACCCCATTACCTCTTTAAGCCATGACTCCATGCAAGTTAGTCAAAAAGAGACGTTTAAAAAAGGTGGGGAGGACCGAGACCCAGTTGGACCGAGTAATGCCAAAAACTCTGATGGGAAAAGGAAAGAACGGGCTGAGTTGGATTCAAATTTGATCACTGGGTCGGATGCAATGGGCAAGTCTATCAGTGGGGCTAAGCCCAATGGTCTATTTCAAGATGAATTTTGCGTGAGTGGGCCTTTGGGCTAGTTTAACAAAGGCCTGGAACAAACGAAGTCAGGAGCAGCTTCAGTAAGAGGTAAAAAAGAGATTGCCCGTACTAGGGCCTCAGCTAATTCACCAAGAAGCGCCATTTCAAGCAAAGAGGGACTTTTAACTAAAGCTGATTGGGAGGCTACTATCTCTAAACTTCAACCCGATGGCAATGGTGGATTCCAATTCTGCAGTAAAGCAAGACTAGAAGTGGGCAATCAACATAGAGGGGCTGATTGTGGAGATTCCTTCAGTAATTATCGAAGAGATTCGAGCGCAACCCACCCACACCATGGGGTGGTTCAACAATAAACTCCAAAAGGAATGGAAGCTCTTTTTTCCTCTGACTTCGACGAGTGCGGCACTGGGATTTCTTTAACTGACAGATCCAGCATGGGGGAGGATGAAGGACCCATGTGTGACGCTGATGCCAGGCAACGGGTAGACAGAAGAGCTGATGAGGAAGACAGGATGGAATTTGATGGAGGAAGCAAGACTCCTTCCTCCGTTTGATGAGTGTCCGACTCCTTACGATCGTTTAGTCATGAATATTATAGCTTGGAATTGCAGGGACGCTCTGAAGCCCTCCTTTCAGAATCATGTGAGAGAGTTGTGTCACATTCACAATCCTGCGATAATGATTATTATGGAAACCCGTATTGGTGGTGAGAGAGCCAGGGACATCATGGATAGGTTGCCATTTGATGGAGCCATTCACACCGACATTATTGGGCTTACTGGTGGATTATGGCTATTGTGGAATTCGGATAAGGTGTCAATACCCAACTAGCCAAGACGGAGTAGGAAATCCATGTGCTGGTGAAGGTAATTTCATCCAAATTTGAGTGTATATTTACTACAATTTATGCTAGCCCTAGATTTCATGATAGATGTATGCTTTGTAATAATTTAAAATCTGCTGCTAACCTCCATGCTATGCCGTGGATTATTGCTGGTGATTTCAATGAAGTTCTTGTAGATAGGGATAAATATGGGGGGCGGGGTGTTAGCTCTAGCAGGTCTCTCCTATTTAAAGAATGTCTTGATACTTGTAATATGATAGATATGGGATTTTCTGGGCCTCGGTTTACTTGGACCAATCGTCGAGGCATTGAGGACCTCATCCAAGAAAGAATTGACAGATTCTTTGCCAATCCTAATTGGTGTGCTGCTCATCCCAATGCAAGAGTGACCCACCTTACCCGATGCCACTCCGATCATTGTCCCATCCTCCTCGAAGCTGATCCGAGTAATGGTATTTTTCTTCCAAGACCCTTTATCTTCCAGAGTTGCTAGCTGTCAGATATATCCTTTCCTCGGGTAGTTTCTAAAGCTTGGGGTGGTCCTAGATCCCTTAAAGATGCCACTGATAGATTCGCCAAGAATGCCTCAGAGTGGAATAAGAACCATTTCAGGAATATTTTTGGAAAAAAGAAGAGAGCTATGGCAAGACTTCATGGAGTGCAAAAAACTATAGTAAGGAATCCATCCCATTCTCTGCTGGAGTTGGAGAAAACACTTCACAAAGAATTGAGCCATATTTTGAACTTAGAGGATGAATTGTGGGTGCAAAAATCTTGCATTAACAGGTTGGTTCTTGGTGATAGGAACACTGCTTTCCACCACATGTCAACTATTGTCAGGAGAAGACGAAACTGAATCTCTTGTATCAAGAGTGATGTTGGCGAGTGGATTCAAAATGAGGTGGAGATTGTGGACTTTATTAGGAAGGGCTTTGCAGACTTGTTCACTACCAGTTTGGTGAGCGCCCCTCTGACCTCGACCCCTCCTTCTCCCTGACAAGCCTGTCTCTCAGAGGAGGAAAAGGTTATTTTGAGCCTGCCAATTACTGACGCTGAAATTAAGGAAGGTATGTGGTCTATGAAAGCCTTTAAAGCTCCAGGACCTGATGGTCTCCACGCCGGATTTTTTCAAAGATTTTGGTTGGTTGTTGGCGACTCCGTTAAAAAGGAAGTGAAACAGATCTTCATGGACAACAAGATGCCTGAGTTTCTGAACAGAACTAATATGGCATTAATTCCAAAAATTGTTGGGCCTAAAACTTTGGGAAACTACTGGCCAATTAGCTTATGCAACACAACGTACAAATTGGTCACAAAAATCATTGTAGCTAGATTGAGACCCCTTCTAGACAAGCTTGTCTCTCCTTTGCAATCGGCTTTTATTCCGGGTAGGAAAGGTGTTGACAACGCCATTGTGGTTCAGGAGCTCATCCACATTATCAGTAGCAAAAAGGGTAAGGTTGGGTATATGGCCATAAAGGTGGATCTTGAGAAAGCTTATGACAAGATAGAGTGGAGTTTTATTAGAGAAGTCCTTATCAACGCCAACTTTCCAAACAAGTTGGTGGATCTTATTCTTAGCTGTGTGTCCTCCGTATCCACCTCTATTCTCTTCAATGGGGGTAATGTGGAACCCATCCATCCATCCCGAGGAATTAGGCAAGGAGACCCAATTTCCCCTTAGCTCTTCATTCTTTGTATGGAGGTTCTTGGCTACTTAATTGAAGAAAAATGCTGTGATAAGAGCTGGATCCCAGTTAAAAGCTCAAAAGGTGGTCCGGCCTTCTCCCACCTTTTCTTTGCCAACGACTTGATGTTGTTTGCAAAAGCTGATCATGTCAACTGTTCAACGATTCGGGATGTCCTTGATGGCTTTTGTGCCAGATCAGGCCAATCCATTAGTGACAGCAAATCTAGAGTTTTCTTCTCATCGAATATAGACATTGACACGAGGGAATCCCTTTGTGATATATTAGGGTTCAAGTCAACCCCTAATCTAGGAAAATACCTTGGCTTCCCAATTAAACACCAAGGAGCGAGCAACCATGACCTGGATTTTGTTTTGGACAAGGTCAAGCAAAAACTAGCGGGTTGGAAGGCTAGTTTGCTGTCATATGCAGGTAGAGCAGTCCTTATTCAAGCTTCGACCTCCACTATTCCTGCCTACACTATGCAATGCATGGCTCTTCCTGAGAAGCTTCTTGAGAACATTGATCGAGTTCTCGAAATTTCTTGTGGGGTTCATCGGATTCTTCCAAGAAGATCCATTGGGTTGGTTGGCTCACGAAGCCTAAAATGGATGGAGGTCTTGGACTACAATCAGCCAAAGGGAAAAACCTTGCCCTTCTTGCACAGCTCAATTGGAGGTATCATACGGAAAAAGATTCAATTTGGGTTAAGGTCCTATAAAGAAAATATTGCACGACTCGTAGACTGAATTCCAGCAACAAAGAGAAATTACCATGCTCTAGAGTGTGTAAAGCCATGTCTAAAGGGGAAAAGGTTTTTAACAAGGGCATTAGATGGATTCCGAGGAGGAACAGTACCTTAAGCCTTTGGTATGATAATTGGTGCTCCCAAAGGAGCCTTCGAGCAACAATCCAAGGTCCGCTCACGGAGGCAGAGGAGAATTTGAGAATAGCTGATGTTGCTAGGTCGGGTTATGGAAAATGGGACTGGTCTAGGCTCTCCTTTCAACTACCTGACTCAATTCTTATGAGCATTAAGTATATTCCATTCTCTATCCTAAATTCAAGAGGGGAAGATAGACTAAGTTGGAGTGGTTCCAACCGTGGAGAGTTTGACCTTAAATCAGCTTATGCATTGGCCACAGGGTGTAGCACTAAGCAAAGCTAATTTTTAGGATCTTGGGTTTGGAAGCTTAATACCCTCCCTCGTATTAAGTTTTTCATGTGGATGTGCCTTCACAATAGTATCGGGGTGGGTGATTGTCTTGCCAAGAGAGGTATCAGGGAGCACAACACATGTCAACTTTGTCAAAGAGAGGTCGAGACCATTCTCCATGGGCTTAGGGATTGCCCAGTGGTGAAAACTATCTGGACCAAGTTGGGAATCAGACCTGATAGCAACTTCTATGAGGGCAGCACCCATCAGTGGCTGCACAACAATTGTTTTGGCAATGTTAATAACATTCGCAGCAGTGACCCGCCTTGGAAAATCATTTTTCCCTTCGCCATTTGGCTGATATGGAAGCATAGAAACAATGTGGTGTTTAACAATCGACCCGTTCAGCTCAATGTTCATAAAGATATTGTCTTCAGTGCTGCTGAGTTTTTTCATTGTGCTATTAACTCAAAGAATATTAGTAAGAAGAAAGTGCAGAGAGTCCGATGGGAGAGACCCTAACAGGGGTGGGTTTGCCTAAATACTGATGGCTCTTCAATTGGAACCGTAGGTGTTGTAGGGGGAGGTGGCATCGTTAGGAATGATCGAGGCGAGTGGCTTGCTGGATTCTCAAGAAACATTGGCATCGCATCCAGCTTCATAGCTGAATTGTGGGCCCTTAGAAATGGGCTTCAGCTTTGCAAAAATCTCAATCTGCTATCTGTTGATATTCAAATTGATGCTAAAGCTGTTGTTGAGCTTCTGACTAATCCTTCCTACTCTAACAATGTTGCCATCCCACTTATTGATGATTGTAGGCAAATGATTTCTCAGCTAGCTCAAGTTCGGATCAGCCACTGCTACCGTGAAGTGAATAGTTGTGCTGATTATCTAGCTAGGATAAGGACCAACCAGGATAGGGACTTTGTTTTGCATGATGATTTGCCTGTGGACATCTTGCGTTTTATGCATTCGGATAGTAGTGGCATGTACTACAACAGACTATGCTCTGATCTTGTTTTTCCTTCTTAGTTTTTAATGCATTTCCTGATTACCAAAAAAAAAAATGCATATCAATTTGTTCACCAAGCCTTCACATTGGATTTTTTGGGAGGGAGGAATTTCAACACTCGACGCAGGTCCACAGACAAAAACGCTATAAAAGACCGCGTTTTCACTATAGACGAAAGAAAGAGCCAAATTAGTTAGGCCAATGCTTACGTCACAGTTCCATATAGTCTCCACCCATTTACCTCTCCATGCCCTTTTAGTTGTCAGTCTTTTTTTTTCTTTTTCTTTTTTTTTTTTGGAAACAAACACACATGAGAGAGTAAAAGAGGTTCTAAGATAAATGCATACCACTACTCCACTTAAAAGTCATGATAACTTTTAAGGGAGTGTGAAACAAGTTATACTACATACAACACACTCTCTTAAGTAACATGAGACAATTAGTTGTCAGAGTCAAAGGTGCACGTCTCTTCCAGACTGTTTAATATATAGTTCCATTTCAATTTATTTGATTTGAACTTTATCACTTTTTTAAGATTTATTTATTTATTTTTAAATTGTGATATGAATGGCAAGACATGAGTTTTTTTTTTTTTTTTTTTTTTTGGGGGGGGGGGGGGGGGTGGGGAATGGCAATAAATGAATTTGTAGCTTGAAATTGCTACTCTATTGAAAATTTACCAAAAAACTTTGGTGGGTATATAAAGTAATACAAACACCAATAGTTAAAATAGGCCAAACTCCAGAATTATACCCTATAAGTTTGGATTAATTGTCATTTTTGTTTATAAAATTTAATTTTTGTCAATTTAATACTTAACGTTTAACATTTCTATCAAAATCGTTCTTCCATCCATTGTCATCTACATAATTGCGGTTTGGTCCAAGACAATAACATAGTATCACATATATGAATAGTTAAACCAAAGGATAAACTTGACATTAGAAACCTACTGAGATGAGATTCTTTTAATAATTGGATCCAATTAATGAATTTCTTTAAAACATTTGTTAATAGACTATTTTAAGAAAATTTTGAATCCATTTTTATAGAAAATATTATTAGTCAAGTTATGAACAATGTTACTCTTCAAACTAGTTTGGAGGTAAACGCTTCAAAATTTTGATATATCTTTATATTGAGTGTGAATTTTCAAAATTTAACTATTAGATTGCATATTCTTATTATATCTTTTATACTTGTAAAATTTCAAGAAGATAAAAAATCAATTGATATGTCATAATAAATATTCAAATTTCAAATTTTCAAATTTTTTGTAATATAAAATTTTGTATAAAAAATAAGTTTATTAAATAAATAGTAAATAACATTCTATTTGAACAAAATTTAAATGGCATGTTAAGATCATAAAAATAATAAAAATCAACTATTAGATTTTTTTTAAATTTACCAATAAAAAATATATATTTATAAGAAGTTTGAAAAGTCAAGCCATAACATGTTGCCATTTAGACTTCTTGACTTGCGTAACATGGTATCCTATCCGGTGGAGCAGACCTCTCATCCTGAAAGGCAGAACTGTACATCCTCACTGCTCGTCATACTTATCCCCTAAACATCTGAATTCCAAAACATATATGCAATAAAAAAACCGCATAAACTCTTTACATAACTGCGTAGAGGAAGAGTTTGATTCATCAAAATGACTTCCTTCAATCCCTTCTCCCTTCCCAACGTCTTTCTTTCCATGCTTAGCTTACTCTGCCTAACCGCTCACGCCGCTGACCCTGTTTTCCTCAACAAGGTATGTGCGAACACCACTTTCAGCGCTAATAATAGCATCTACCAATCCAATCTAAAGTCCCTCCTTTCTTTTTTCTCCTCCAACGCTAACCTCGAATTCTACGCCACCACCAGGGGCGGAAACACCTCCGACCCTGTGTATGGCCTCTCCAACTGTCGCGGTGATGTCACCCCTCAACTCTGCCGAGATTGCGTGGAAGCAGCAGTGAAAGAGCTAACCAACGACTGTTCAAGAGAAAAAGTCGCTGTGATATGGTACGATGAGTGCATTTTGCGCTACTCCAACCGGTCTTTCTTTTCCACCGTCGACGAAAGACCAAGGTTCGGTTTGTTAAACACCCAGAATGTAACAGATCAGGACAAGTTTAATCAGTTACTGAACACGTCGATGATTGCGTTGCTGACTGACTTGGCAAGAGAAATCTCGGACGTTTCAACCGGCGCTAAGAAGTTTGGGACCAGGCAAGTGAATATATCTGCGTTTCAAACACTGTACAACCTTTTACAGTGCACACCGGACCTGTCCGGCGCCGATTGCTATAGTTGTCTTCTGGACGCTATAAATCTTGTTCCTTGGTGTTGTAGTGGAAAGCAAGGGGGCAGAATTGTTTTTCCCAGTTGCAATATTAGGTACGAATTGTACCCATTCTACCGGATGGCAGCAACGACGCCCCAACCTTACCCTGGGCTTCAACCTCTACTTCCAGGGCTTCAACCTCCACCTCCAGATTCCGTCAGTGGACAAAAAGGTAAACTGCACGAGCACCCCGTTTTAGTTTACTGCTTTTCATTCTTGATTAGACTAGTCTCAGTGGCGGCCCCACTTATGGCCAAAGTGGTCTTGAGACCACTGAGCTCGAAAAAAAAATTATATATAATAATTTAAAATTTTATATTTATTTACCTTTAAATAATTTATTGGGACCGCACTGAATTTTTTTTACGTTAATAAAATTAAATTTTGATTCATAATTTAAGCAATTTAATAATATATTAAGATTTTTCAAGCAAAAAAAAAAAATTCAAAAAAAAATTTGAACTAAAATCTAGAAAAAAAAATTATAATAAAACTACTACAGACTGGACAGTAGCTTGATTCTTTCGACCAAGCACACTGCCTAATACAACACAATTTTCAACTTTTTATTATTTTTTTATTACAGTGTTATTTTTCCTCGCCAGACATATATTACTTCTCATTTTTAATTATTTTTTCTTGTTTATTCTTAACCATACACGTCTTCTGTCTCCTCGATTTTTACACTTCATACTTTTAAATTTTATTACATCTTCATCTACATTTTTACATTTACGTTTTGCCTTCCTCCTTATTCGTAACTTCTGTGTCTTCTACCAGTACCAGTGTGGTAGTGCCTCTTCTCAAGTTTTGAGTTTCAAATTTTAAAATACAATTTTTTTTTTTAGCTGTACAAGTACGTTTGTTCATTTCTTTTCTTTTCATTTTTTTTTTTCCTTTTGAGGTATTTTGGTTAACAAAATGCAAATTTGTTTTGGTTTTAAGAACTTTTTTTTTTATTCTTTTTATAAGCACAAACTTCATGTCGGTCGAATCTTGAATTTCGGTTGGTATTTACCAAAACACCCGAAATAAACCAGAATGACCTGAAAAATTTTTTCGAAGTGGAATAGGGTGGGTTACTGTTTCGGTTTGTTTACTAGCACGGTATTTTTCGGCTGTTACGGCCGAAACGGAATGAAATTAATAATATTGAATCAAACCTAATTACCTAAAGGCTAAAAATAAATAAGATTGTGTAATTTATACTTCCTAAGGAACACTCTGAACAAAATTCTTGGAGCCGCCACTGCTTAGTCTGGATTTGATTACTTTTTGAGCAGTATGTGAAATTGTGTAAATCAGTTTATGTGCAACATGTTTAATCCATTACTTTTTTTTTTTTTTTTTGCAACACGTTTAATCAGTTCAATCCATTAGTTAATGATTCATTATTGTTAATCATTTGCATGTTCCTCACATTATGATTTGGTACACGACACAATTTTACAATTTTAGAGCTGTTTGGTAGGTAAGTTAAAATACCAATTTTTAGTGTTTAAGTACTGAAAACTGTGAGTTTGAAAATTGTTTTTGCATTTGATAAGAATATTTAATCAAGAGTGTTTGAGTTATAATTTTCAATTTATTGTATTTAAACACTGTATTTGAAACAGCTCAAAGCAGTTTTTCCATTTTGAGTAACAATGTTGGATAGCATTGTTATAAATATATTAAAATTCGTTGGACCCACTGATACGAACGGAACACAGACAATTTTTTTTTTTTTTTCTCTCCTAATGTTTGACTTTTTTTTTTTTTTTTTTTTTCTTATCTCTTTTGCCCGGACCACTGGTGGTCTTTTTTTCTTTTTCTTTTTTGGGGTGTTTGTCGTTTTGCTGGTCTTCTTCTTTCAAATAAAACAAAAACCCTTTTGAATTTAACCCCACCAACAAAACAAAACCCATAGAAATAGAAAGTCAAACCCAAAAAACAAAACCAATTTGAATTTAACCCCACCCACAAAACACAACCCAAATCAAACATTTAGGGTAAACAAAAGAAAAAAAAAAAAAAACAACAAAAGAAAGTGAAGCAAAGATACTGGGACCTGGGGTTGAGAGGGCGGAAGAGCACTGAGAGAGACGAAGAGAAGGAAAATCTTTAGGTTATTTGCCAAGAGAAAATAAAGAGAGAGTGAACAGGAAAATAGTACTAAATGTATTGTTCATTTCAAATAATTACTCACTTTGGAAAAAAAAAAAAAAACAAAAAAAAAACAAAAACACACTTATACCAAACACACAATTATGTTTTTTCATATTTTAAAATATGTTATTTGAAATATTATATTAAACACATTTTTTACATTACGAGTATTTCAAACACGTATTTTACAACACTTTTTAAATCACAATTTTCACATTATTTTGAACAACAATACTTGAACACTGTTATCAAACAAACCCTTAACTAACTATTGTGGTATTGTTTGCTTTGTATATGCTGTGTGTCACTTTCACCTTTCTTTGTTAATATTAATTATTTTATTTTATTAAATGTGTTTTTTTTATGGGATATTAAGTGATGTTATGTTTTGGGCTTTCATTGATTTTTCCTATTCTCTTTTATTTTTTGCTATTGATATGGGTGTGCATTAAATAATTCAATCCATTAACTCGACAAAAACCAATGCATTATTAATTTTTTTTAAATAATTTTTTGCCTTGTGAAAAAGAAAAAAAAAATTGTGATACTAAGTTGACCCGTCCCTAAAAATAATAGGTGTGGATCATAGATTTTGTAATCAGTTTACGATGATCTGTTTCTAACCCGAACATAATTGCTTTGATCCTGTTAGAAATACTGAATGCAATAGTATTATATTTCATAGTGAAAGAATATACATGAGTGTCTTTATATAGGAGGCATATATGTGCAGTACAAGTAAAAGTGTAGTACAAGAATGTGTGTTATACAAGTAATCTAGTTGGGCCTAAAGCCCATAACACTATATACGTTAACAACCCCCCTCAAACTCAAGGTGGATGTGAGACCAACTTGAGATTGTCAACCAAATCACGAACGCGTCCCTTAGGATGTGACTTGGTGAAGATATCTGCAAGTTGATCTTTGGAGGAGATTGAGAAGAGTTTGAGAGTACCATGGACAAGATGATAACCGATAAAATGATAATCAATCTCGATGTGTTTAGTCCGTTCATGGAAGACATCATTGTGAGCAATATGAATGACACTCTGGTTGTCACAATAAAGAGGAGTAGCGGAGGATGTGGACACACCTAAGTCCTTAAGAAGTCATTATAGCCAAAGGAGCTCAGATGTGGTATCTGCAAGAACACGATATTCTGCTTCAGTACTGGAGCGGGCCACAAAAGTTTGTTTCTTACTTCGCCAAGAAATCAAAGAAGAACCAAGGAGAAAGCAATAACCAGTGGTGGACTTGCGATCAGTGGGATCTCCTGCCTAATCAGTATCAGAGAATGCACGGAGTACAAGAGGAGACTGAGTTGAGTAGAAAAGGCCATGGAAGAGACCTTTGCTCCAGTTGCTCGTATCTCATCTGTTCGTGCCCTCTTAGCTGTTGTCTTTGCTAGTAAATGGGATCTTTTTCAGATGGATGTTAAAAATGCGTTCCTTAATGGGGATTTAAGTGAAGAAGTTTATATGCAACCTCCTCCTGGTCTCTTTGTTGAATCAACCAAGGTTTCTCGCTTTTGACGTGCACTTTATGGCCTTAAACAAGCTCCACGAGCTTGGTTTGCCAAGTTCAGCTCCACCATCTTTTGCTTGGGTTACACTGCCATTCTTTATGATTCTGCCTTATTTCTTCGTCGCACTGATAAAAGCACCATTTTGCTTCTCTTGTATGTGGATGATATAATCATAACTGGTAATGACCTTAGTGGCATTCAAGAATTCAAGGAGTTTCTCAATCAGCAGTTTGAGATGAAAGATCTTGGACATCTCAGCTATTTTTTGAGTCTTGAAATCACTCATTCCACAGATGGTCTTTATATTACTCAAGCCAAGTATGCTTCTGACCTTTTGTCTCAAGCTGGACTCACTGACAGCAAGATTGTTGACACTCCAGTTGAACTTAATGCGCATCTGACACTCTCGAGGGGGGAAACCATTGTCTAATCCCTCTATTTACAGACGATTGGTTGGCAGCCTAGTTTATCTCACAGTTACTCGTCTAGACATTTCCTATGCTGTTCATTAGGTGAGCCAATATTTGTCTGCTCTGATACTATATTAGAAATACTGAATGCAATAGTATTATATTTCATAGTGAAAGAATATACATGAGTGCCTTTATATAGGAGACATATGTGTGCAGTACAAGTAAGAGTGTAGTATAAAAATGTGTGCTATACAAGTAATCTAGTTGGGCCTAAAGCCCATAACACTATATACGTTAACAGATCTTACTTATGGTACTTCAATTTTCATGGCTTACTTTATAAATCTTTCTTTGAGTTTAATTTTTTGATGAACAAGAGATATTGTAGGACTGTGAGCTGTGTCATTCTATCTCAAAACCAATTAGTGATAAGAAAGACACACTCAAATCTTTTATAGTATTTGACATCACATATTGCGGGGCTATTTTTAGAGTGATGGTAGAAAGTCGAATTGTGGTCTCCCAACATATATAATTTTATCAAAACTCACTGTACATAACGCAGACCACAAAAGACATATGTACAACCCAAAACTCAAAATTAAAAAAGGAAAATACTTATTCCACACAAATTGTTTTACACGGTTTTAAATATAGCTCAAAAAACAATTGAAACCATGACTTGAAGTCACGACTTTCAACTTGGAAATCATTTGAGTTATTTTTTGGGTTGTGTATTAACAATTTCCAAATGAAATCGTGATTTTGGATTACTGTATTCACCTTTCTAAAGAGTTAAATTTACTTGCTATAGTGATAGCAATTGGGATAGAGATATGGAAGATAAAAAGATTACTATTGGTTTTGTATTCTACAAGGGTGATATTGTTTTTACATGGACTATTAAGAAGCAACCAATTATGACACTTTGCACTTGGGAAGCTAAATACATTTATATATGCTACTTCTAGTGTTTGTCATGCGATTTGCATTAGAAGTTTATTAAAGGAGTTGCATATACCGCAAGCAAAATCTACAAAGATATTTCTGGACAACAAGTCAACACTACTTCATGCATAAAATCCATTCTTTCATGATTGAATCACTCACAATGATTCAAGACAACATAATACAAGAAAGGAACTTCAACTTGAGATCATGAAGTAATATGATCAGGTTGTAGATATAATGATGTAGGACAAAATATTCAAATTAATTTCTGTAATTTTTATCTTAGGTATTTTTATGTAATTTTTGTTATTTTAGGTTTAGGTTATTTATTTCCTTGTTTTAGGTGCTTTTAATTTTGTTTAGTCAAATTAGGGTTTTATATGCTTTCTTAGATGCCTTAGGGTTTCTAGCCACCCTAGTTTTTTTTTTTTTTTTTTTACTATTTAAACGCATTGTAGCCTCCAAAGGCAATTCAGTTTTTAGACTATTATCAATAAACACAGACTTTTTGTCAATTTTCTTCTCTAATGGATTCTAGTTTTATCATCTTGTGGATTCAAGGAACCCCTTGTGGATTCAAGGTTTACTACCCAAAAGCTAACAGTTTAGTTTCTGTCCATCAAAGAGAGCATCGTGTGTGTTTTCTTCAGGCTTCCGCGACATCGTATAATCACCAAACCAACCAAGTTTGATATATTTTATGAGCTACAAGCCTTACTATACTTGACTAGAAAAACAAGTTTAATGGGGGACATTAGGTGTTAAACTTGTTTAATTATTTTTTTCATTTTTTATTATGATTTTTTTGTATATTAAATAATATTTGAATGAATGCATATGAAAGACTTTCTTGAAGTTATGTGGAAAATTATGAATGTGGGGAGTTTATGAAGTAAACACATCTTGGAGATTTTTGACGTTATGCAATAAATAATGATGGTTAAGAGAGTGCATGGAGGCTATAAAGCCATTCCTTCATCAATTTGTATGCAACAATGAAAGAATTTAAATAAAAGACATGAAGTGTTCTCTACCTCTTTCCTCTTCGTTCTCTTTCACTTTGTGTGCTTTGTGAGTGCGAGTCTCTTTAGTTGAGTAGTGTGTGAGGCTCACTAACTTCGACAAATATTAGAATTAGAAGTGAGTGGGGTGAGGTGGAGTGGGGTGGGTAAGGGCTGTAGTCAAACTCTCCAAGAAGAAGCTTCACACACATATATACATAGATTAAACTAAAATAGAATTTCTATCTTGTATAAAAAAGAAAAAGAAAAAGAAAAGTGAGTAACTAATCTAAGACTCGAGTATACCAGCCAAGCCAATATGTTCTAATGGTACTTTCAATCTCATCTATACTGATCAGACGTAATTTATTTATTAGGCAGCACTTCTTGTAACTGACTATTACCTGTTGTCAATAAAACATGATATTGTTTTTCCAGGAAAAGGCAAAATCTCACCGGTAATTATTATCGCCATTGTTGTTACAATTGCTGCCTCAGTGGTGCTAGTCATTCTGGCCTACTGTTTCCTCCGGAGGAGAGCGAGAAAGAAGTCTGATGCTATAAATGAAGAGAGTCCCAAGCAATCTGATGGTTTGCTTAATTATCATGGTATGCTCATGCAAGTGCTTTTGTGTTCATACGATCATAACACAATCTCCTCATTTTCAATATTATACGTGAAGGAATCCTTTCAATATGGATGTGTTAAGCGGCACTTGAAAAACTATATAATAAATTAGAAATAGTAAATTCCTCTCTATTTGTAGGTTAAACTTCTAGGATGGTTGGTAATTTGT
Source organism: Notholithocarpus densiflorus (assembly GCA_030021035.2). Lineage (NCBI taxonomy): Eukaryota > Viridiplantae > Streptophyta > Magnoliopsida > Fagales > Fagaceae > Notholithocarpus > Notholithocarpus densiflorus. Next base: position 1,018,353 of record JARYZH020000147.1, read on the forward strand.
CTGAAAATGATAAAGAATATATTGATTATCTAAAAACTCTCACCTCATCATATCTGCAAACATTGATCTCTGTAATGTTATCTCTCTTATGTTTGTTTATTTTTGGATGTTTAGCTGCAAGTGAAATATCAGCTGATTTAGCTGTAGAATCCTTGCAATTTGATTTTGTGACAATTGAAGCCGCCACAAACAAATTCTCAGATGAAAACAAGATTGGTGAAGGTGGATTTGGAAAAGTTTACAAGGTATATATAATTGAAACTCATTTCTTGCATTTTTTTTTTATAACTCAAAATAAGCATACATAGAAAATTTACTGCATATAAATATAATTTTTTTTAGAAAAATTTAAAATCTTTTGAAGTGGTGATTTTACAAATTATACGAAGTAAACTATTCTAGAGCCAGTCTAAGCGTTGGACACATCCTCAATATTAATCTCACCATTTCCTTACTGAAAAATATACTTTAAACACCTAAGTAATTAACAATGCAAGAATAATGAATTTAAACAATCAATCATGCACACAATATTGACAAATAATAAAAATACTGAAGTGAAACCTTTCAAATGAAAAACCACTACTAGGAAAAAATCAATCCTGTCAAAAATCACTATTAGAGGAACAATTACATAGCTAGCAACTTACAAAATCTTTGCCTTGTCTAGACCTATGCAACCTTTGCAAACTCCCAGTTTGCCTTCCTACCATGATAGTCCCACACCGACTAACAACATGGTCCTAAATTTGTCTGTTTGGAGGTTATTTCATTCAGGGTGTGCTACTTGACGGGAAGGAAGTAGCAGTTAAAAGGTTCTCATCAAAGTCATTGCAAGGCTTAGAGGAATTCAAAAATGAGATCATACTTATTGCAAAACTTCAGCACAGAAATCTTGTGAGGTTATTGGGATTTGGCATAGAGGGAGAGGAAAAGCTGCTTGTATACGAGTTCATGCCCAACAAAAGCCTTGATATTTTTATTTTTGGTTTGTTTCTTCCTACATTCTGTTTCATAAGCTTGATATTATTTTGGATTGCTTGTAAATTTATACAATTCACACTTATGCATGATGTCATTACTTAACATTAATATTAAATTTCAGATTCAAAAAGGCGCCCATTACTTGATTGGAAGACTTGCTATAACATTATTAGCGGGATTGCTAGAGGACTTCTATATCTTCATGAGGACTCCCGCCTTAAAATCATTCATAGGGACTTGAAGCCTAGCAATGTGTTGTTGGACCATGACATGGTTGCCAAAATATCAGATTTTGGAATGGCGAGGATCTTTTATGAAAAACAAAATATAGCAAACACCAAAAGAATTGTTGGAACATAGTAAGCCACTTCTTCCTATATCTTTCACTTCTTTTTTGTTTTAATACTAATAATAATAATAATAGTAATGTTTGTATACAAATAGCGGGTATATGGCTCCAGAATATGCAATGGAAGGAGTGTTTTCTGTGAAGTCAGATGTCTTCAGCTTTGGTGTAATCTTACTTGAGATTATTAGTGGAAAAAAGAATAGTGGCTTTTACCGTACAGAACATGCCCAAACACTCCTTGCATATGTATGTTAACTTTTGTCTCCTTGAATTAGAATTAGACATTGCAATATGGACTGCATATGTGAAATATAACTCCATTCGAAATCTAAATTGATAGGCATGGAGACTATGGTGTGAAGATAAAGTATTGGAGTTTGTGGACAACTTCTTGATGGAATCATGTTCGACATTAGAAATTGTAAGGTGCATACATATCGGACTTTTGTGCGTGCAGGAAGATCCACAAGATAGACCCAACATGTCGACTGTGGTAGCATTGCTAGGAAGTGAATCAATAGCCCTTCCTAAACCAAGACACCCTGCATTTTCTGTGGCTAAATTCATTCAGATGGATGAATTCTCTGTAAATGAGCTTAGTTTTTCTAGTATTGTACCACAATGAACGCGTACAACTGTATAAGATTGGCATCAGGTCTTGCATAATGGTGAACTTAATATTGTAGACTAAAATTTCTATAAAATAGGAATAGGATACGTATTGGGAAGGAAGGTCCAGTTAATTGAGCAAATAAAGGTGATTTTTTGGGGTGATTTTCTGAGAAGGGAGTTATGAACTAAGGGACCTTTGGACAAAATAAACATGAGACTTGGACATATCTCATTGATGGGCCTGCAGGATGATTTGGACAGTCCGGAATTTGGATTTAACAAAAAATACTCAGTACCGTTTGCCACAATAAAGAAATAGATCTCACAGGAATATGCTTCTAGCCCTATTGGCACCTACCATTCTCTTCAGTTTTTGTGTTTTACGATTCCTTCCTACCAAATTTCAAACCCAAAAAAAAAAAAAATCATGATTTGTGAGTGCTATTTTCTTCAGTCAAGTCCTATATGGGAATCACATGTTGGATTCTTGAATTATTTACGATAAGAGGATAATCAAGAATATAAACCAATTGTTTAAGTGAATTGAAAAATATTTAATTATTTTCACTAATTTAAGCATTCAATTATCTTTAATAATTTGATTACATGCAAGTAAATTTGATTTTATCTTTTGCCTTGCTCTTATTCAATTGTTGCCAAAACAACTCATTTTAAATAAAAATGTCATATTTCAAAATCAATTGTTTCTTATATAAATCAAATAAAAATAATAAAATAATTCATTTTCCATAACTAATAAGTGCACCAACTACAAATAATTAGTACATTAAAACAAATGTATTTACACTATTAATATTGAGTATAATTACATAGAACAAATTTAGACTACTGCGATGTTGGTTCCACACTTATATTATGTCACTTAAAAGGATTTAAGAAATATAAATTGTTCAGATTAATATAATAATAAAATGAACATATCACTTTAGTGAATTCAATTTTTTTTTTTAATTATTTCAGCTAATTTAAGCTTGCAATTATTTTTAATAATTTTTATTGGATTTTTACTATTTTTTTTTTTTTTACCTTTCGATGATTTTGTTTCGATGAGGAAGAATTTCATATTGTTATTTTTATATAAATTTTATGAAAATAACTATATAAATTCATTTTTTTATAAATATTTTGTGCACCATCTATCTATAATTTATATATAAAAATCAATATATTTAACCTATTAATTAATATACTGACATAAATAAATAAATAAATTATGAGGTGGTAGAAAAAATAAAAAAAATTCTTATTCCTTCTTGAAGAATACCCCTTCTGGACTGAAACCTTAAGACTAAGAGATTCATACTGAGCATGAGTGGGCTTTGGCCTTTGGATTCGCATATGCAAGTTTTTTGATATGCAAGTTGTTAACCAATACAAAGGCCCTTCATATTGGTCACACTCTTCTGGACCCCACAAAGAATTACGACAAAAACGCTACTATAGACCGCTCTTTCACTACACTGGAAAGTAGATCAGTTTGGCCAATGCTTCGGTCATAGTTCCACCCCAGTCTCCACCCATCATTGACTTTTACCACTCGGGCAGCACAACAATTTTGACTGGAATATATTCTTTAATCTTTTTCACTGTTCCATATGATTTTTTTAATAAAATCCAATAATATATTTTGATCGTTTGGTTTATTGTGGTTCAAGAGTTTTCAAAATTGACTAATTTGTTCCTTAAATTCAATTTAGTTTCAAAAAATTGCTAGACTAATTAGTTATTTTTTTAACTGTTTTAAGGACTAAATTAACTTTAAGAACTAAATTAATCAGTTTGAAAAAGTCTTGAACCTAATTAGTAATAGTCCAAATCTCAATTATGTTAATGGAATTTTTTTTTTTTTTTTTGGTAATCCCTTCTAGAAAGGAATAAGGGCATATAAATTATTAAAAGTTTGACTTGCATCATGGCCTAAGTCCTAACCTTATCCTCACGCAAATGCTTGCACATTCTACGCCCTTGACATCTTACTCTCGGATCCCTATTTTGTTTTTAAGTTAGAAAATACTTTCACTGGCACTGAGTAAAACAGAAAACAACAAAGATAATAACTAAGAGAGAAAAATAATATCTCCATCTCCATCTTGTGGACAACAAACAAGAATTCCAGATATTTGATATGTGGACTAAACTGTAATAACATATTTCCTTCTTTTTTCTGTAATTTTTTAAATTTATTTGTTTATATATGTCTAATAATTATATATATATATTTTTGATTTTATATAAACTTTTCTTTTGTGTGTACAAAAATTTTTTAAGTAAAAATCTAATTCAAATGCACATTTTTCTCACGTGTATCAAGTTATTACAAGACATGTGGAACAAAAAAACAAAACAAAAAAATGAATCTCCATGACAACATTTCCTTATCAAAAATCTTATCAATTCTCACTACATCAATATAAACTGAAAATCAGGTAGAGTTTACACAAAAAGAGGAAGAGACCGAACTATCAAAATGACTTCCTTGAACTCCATGACCCTTCTATTCATTTCCATGCTTAGCCTTAGCTTCCTCAGCCGTACCACTACTCATGCTGCTGACCCAGTTCACCTCAAAGAGGTATGTGCAAACACCACTTTCAGCCCCAATAGCATCTACCAATCCAATCTCAATTCCCTCCTCTCTTCACTCTCCTCCAACGCCACACAAAACCTCGAATTCTACAACACAACCAGTGGCCAAAACACCCCCAACCCCGTCTACGGCCTCTTCCTCTGTCGGGGCGATGTAACCCCTCAACTCTGCCAAGAATGTGTAGCTGCGGCAGTGAAAGAGGTAACCAAAATGTGTTCAAGAGAGAAAGTCGCTGTGATATGGTACGATGAGTGCATGTTACGTTACTCAAACCGGTCTTTCTTCTCTACCGTGGACGAAAAACCAAGGTTCGCCCTATTGAACACGCAGAATATCACTGAACAGGAAAAGTTTAACAAGTTACTAGCAAAGAGTATGAACGAGACTGCAGCTCAAGCATCTAATGCTCCTATTGGAGCCAAAAAGTATGGGACCAAGGAAGTGAATATCTCTGCTTTTCAAACACTGTACAACCTTGTACAGTGCACAGCGGACTTGTCCAGAAACGATTGTAGTACTTGTCTTCAAGCTGCTATAAAGCTTCTTCCATGGTGTTGTAGTGGAAAGCAAGGGGGAAGAGTTATTTTTCCTAGTTGCAGTGTTAGGTACGAATTGTACCCTTTTTACCGGATGGAAAATGCGACACTCACACCTATACCAGTTCACCCATCTTCACATACAGGTTCGGTAACCGAACTTTTGACTGCTTTTTTCCTTTTTCTCTTCTATTATTGGCATTTGAGTGATGGTGCTTCAATTTTTCAAGGCATACTTTATGAATCTTTGTTTATGTTGGGTATGATTTTAGTGCGGGCCATGTTCTCCCATTAAAGAATTGGAAACATTAGCTTTAACTTGTACAAAGTCAGGACCAATTAAGTGGGTCATAACTCTATGTGATATAGCTATCAGATAAACAAAAAACTATAGAAGTAGGTAAGTGGCCATTTTATTGCCCACCAATATGGTTCGGTGAGGGGTAGAATGGTAGACCCAACCATTTGCAGAGCTCATGCCCTGCTATAATTCAATTGGCTAGTGCATACCGTCATTTAGCGGAGAAAGTACTTCTTGTAACAGTTATGCTAAGCCGAGTATAAGTCACATATATAAAACAACCTAACAACTGAATAGCATGTGGATTATGGGAAATTAATACAAATAAACACAATAAGTTGTAATTAGTAGAACATAAAGTAGAACACAAAAAGTGGTATAGTGAATATATTTTTATATATATATATATATTTTTGAGAATCAAGTGGTATAGTGGATTTGGATTCAAAAGTTGGAGTTAACAACTTTGCAATAAATAAATAAATAAATTACATGGCATTTATAAAGTGTTTGGCATTTCCACTTTTTCAATTAGTGATTAATTAATGAGAGTGATGCACTTTTTTAAGTTACTGTGCGATGCACGGATAACGTTATAATATTTTATGTAATATGGTTTTAGAAAATATTGTACATATATTATAACATAATTGTTATAGAATTTTGCTAATAATGAGTTTATCATAAGAAGAAATAATTATAAATTGCATAAACATATCCATTATAATTATATAGTTTAAGTAATGAGAAATTAAAAAAACAACTTTGGAGGAATATTGTAGAATAAAAGTTGATATAAAATGTGTCTTTCTCTTTCTTCTTAATTCTAAAACAAAATACACATCCAAAACACCCACAATCAATCACATCCTTTACAAAACCCACAAATCTATAACGTTTGACCTTAAAATCAAAATTGTAATTGTCGCTGTCACTCAATATAAAATGCATGCCCCTCATTCCTTTGTTGTAGCCAACTCATACGGGTTAGAATTAGATGAGACAACAATGTTAGAGCTAGGTAAGTATCGTTTAAAGATTGAAGATAAATGAAATCATTTTTGGTCTGTTGTATTTGACATGGGATGACGTGAAGGGCTATGGATAGGTATATATAAAGGAGTAGAAGTGCAAGAGGTGAAAATAGTGAATTTAAATGCAAAGAATATTGTGTATATGCATGAGAGAGGAAAAGTCTTGATACATTTAACCAAAAGATACAAAGAATATTTACTTTTTTAATTAAAAAGATCTTAAAACATTGAATCAAATAAAACAAAATTTTAATATTTAATTTGTTCTTATCTCTGATGTGGCACTTGAGAATATTTTAATTCTTTTGGCCAAGAATGCGCCACTTGACAGAATCTTATAGTTTCCCACATGAGGCTTCTGCCAAGGGTGAGCTCGTATATTCATGTTTTTCTTTTGTCATTGGTTTGTAAGTGTAAGGATGTATGATTAAACTTAACTTGGATTGTTACAACTTACAACTAATCTCTTCCTTACTTATTTATTTATTTATTGAAAAAGTAACAATTCTATTCCTCCTTACTTTTTCTTTTTATTTATTGAAAAATTAACAATTCTATTGTATGATGCCTAAGTTGAATAAGGGTTGTTATTGCATACTTTGAGAGTATACTCCCTCCCTCTCACAAAGGAGTGAGTCCAGCCTACTCCTAGAGTATACAATAACTTTCAGTTGAAATAATTGGTTTTTTGCTCAACCTTAATGGGTATTCCATTTGGTAGATTTATTGGGACATCCTTCCCTCCCCAATATGTATTCTATGCATCCAATGGATGCATTCAACCTCTCAAAGTTTGTGAACTCCACAATCATATGGTAACCACATTCTATGAGAAAGATAATGCATATATCTTATGCATATGATACATTTTCTTCCTTATTTTCTATTGATCAACTTTCTCATAAAAAAATAATAAATAAAATTAAAAGTAGATTTCAAGGGTACAGGTACAACATTTCTTGAAAAACAAGAGTACAAGACTAGGATGCCGTAATTAATTAATTAATATTTTTTTAGGTATATTTCAAATATTTTTGGACATAATATTTTATTTTAGGTTTTAAAATTAAGTAACAATAATAAAATTATTGAAAACATATTTAAAATTAATTTAAATGCGATAATAAATATCGAAGAAGTACAATGACACCCGTAAAATGTTATTTAAAGTACAAACTAAGAGTTCAGATAAACTAAACACCCAAGTTGCACAGATACGCACACGAGTACAAGTACGAGTACTTGCCCATTTTAGCCATGTCCATGGAACATAGGATTAGACCTAATTAATTATTAGGCAGCTCTCTCCTAAGGGACTACTGTACAGTTGTCAATGAAACATGATATTGTTTATGCAGGAAAGAAAAAAATCTCAACGGCAACAATAATCGTCATAGTTGTTCCAATTGTTGCTTTGGTGCTGGTCACTCTGTCCTTCTGTTTCCTAACAATGAGAGCAAGAAAGAAGTCCAATGCAATAAAGGGAGAGAATTATAAGAAATCTGAACAAATCCTAAATTATCAAGGTACGTATGCAAGTGGTCTTATGTTCACATCATATGTCACTGTCTTCTCATTTTCACGTCCACGTGAAGGAATCGATTCATTAAACTGGTTTCTTGAGCCGAATGCGAGGACAGATTGTAATTTGTCAGAAAATGATAGAACCTATTGATTATGTACAAACTCTAACCTCATGATATCTGCAAACATTGCTCTTTCTAATGTAATCTCTTACGTTCATTTTTCGGATGTTTAGCTGCAAGTGAATTAACAACTGTAGACACCTTGCAATTTGATTTTGGGACAATTGAAGCCGCCACCAACAAATTCTCAGATGACAACAAGATTGGTGAAGGTGGATTTGGTAAAGTTTACAAGGTATATATCAAAATTTATTTCTTGTGTTTTTTCTTCTTCTTTTCCCTTTTATTTTTTTGTTTTTGTTTTTCGTAGTACTCAAAATTAAGAATCTGTAGAAAATTTACTGCATACAAATATAATCAAATTTAGAATTTAATACTTTTTTGAAGTTCGGATTTAATAAATTCTTTGAATTAAACTATTCTAAAGCCAGTTCAAGTACATATGTTACCAGGGTACACTTCCTAGTGGACAAGTTATAGCAGTAAAGAGGTTAGGGAAAAGCTCTGGACAAGGAGTCGAACAATTTAAGAATGAGGTTGAACTACAAGCCAAGCTTCAGCACAAAAATTTAGCAGGGGTTTTGGGATTCTGCTTAGAAGGAGAAGAGAAGATACTCATCTATGAATTTGTGCCCAATAGAAGCCTTGACAATTTTATATATGGTTTGTGCATCAGAACACACATCCAATAGTGTTATGTGAATAGAATTGCATCAATTTCTCATTGATGTGCATTTGCAATTCTTTAAATCTTATTAGATTTTTTTTTTCTTTGATGAACTGTTAGATTCAAAAAAACAAGGACAATTGGATTGGGCAGCACGATATAAGATTATAGGAGGGATTGCTCGAGGAATTCAATATCTTCACAATGATTCTCAACTTAAAATTATACATCGCGATCTAAAAGCTAGTAGCATATTGTTAGATGCTGATATGAATCCAAAAATTTCAGATTTTGGTATCGCGCGGATTCTTGAAGTTGATCAAACTCAAAAAAATGCAAGTAGAATTGTGGGGACATAGTAAGTTCCAAATTGTTTTCTTCTATCTTGCATCATTAGAAATAAATGGATTTATTCAAGTCCCATTCCATCTAATGAATCACTGAAATAAAATATTAAAAAATAAATAAAAATGGTCATTTTGAACAGCATAGTCATGAGGCTCCTAATTGTCTTTTAGTAACACTACTATGTTTTTGGTGTTGGTTTGCAGTGGTTACATGTCTCTAGAGTACGCAATGCAAGGAGAATTTTCTGAGAAATCTGACGTGTACAGTTTTGGTGTCCTAGTCCTAGAAATTATCACCGGTAAAAGGAATAGTAACTTTGAATCAGAAGGGGCTGAGGACCTCCCAAGCTATGTGAGTATAAACCATATAGTGTAATTTCTTTTCCGTTCTTATTAATGCCAATGTCACCACTTGTATTGTAGCATGACATTCTAAATACTACTTGATAAAATGTGCAGGCTTGGATACATTGGAGGGACGGGAGGCCCTTGGAATTATTGGATCCAACTTTGGAAGGTTTTTATTTAATAGATGAAGCCATTAAATGCATCCACGTTGGCTTATTATGTGTTCAGAAAGATCCAGCTGACAGACCAACTATGGCATCAATAGTTCTCACACTTGGTAGCCACTCTGTCAGTCTACCAACACCGCTACAACCAGCATTTTTCCTTCGCAACACAGACCAGAACTTGCCGCAAATGTATATGGAGTCTGATCAATCTACTAGCATGTCCATGTCATGGTCTATCAACGATGAATCTGTTACTGAACCAAACGCACGATAATCTACAGAAGCAGGAATGCACAAGCCTTTGTGCAATTGGGTGAGCAGAATGTTTTGAGTTAAAACATTAGATTTAGTGGGTGTATGTACAATAAAGTAAGCAGACTGCTGTCTATTCGCCTGGGGGGAGTCTGAGTGTAAATATTTTATGTATTGGGCAAAACTTCCGTCCATTGCTCCGTTGGATGGGGGCACAATACAAATATGTAATCAGTTTTAGACATGCACCATGTCATGTCCAATACACTAGTGTACTCGACACATGTCAAACCCTTTAATATTTATAGTTTACGAATTCAAGAAGATAGCTAGGAATTGGTATAATCTACTGTAATGAGTAACATAATAATAGATGTTAGGGTTTTAGACCCTAGTTGTCTCAAATTTTATCAAATCTTAGCCAAATAATTAATTAAATTAATTATGCATGCATGAGATTTGAATCAAATAAACATAGATCACATGAATACCAAGAATGATGACTTAGAAAAACTTTTGAAATTGTGGTTTAAAAATAAAAAATCTATGGAGGATTTAACCTAAACAATTCTCAAGGCAATATATCCATTAAATAGAATCAAAGTTTATATAATAGACTTAACCCTAAATCTAATGCTACCTCACATAGTACTTATTGGCGTGACTACACATAGCTCCGAATTCATGGACTCTTCTACAATGGACTGTTGCACACAAACTCTCATATTTGTGACTCAAAGAATTCCACTTGAAGGTTTTGACCAACAACTGTTGTAGACTATATTTCTCTATGGCTTCGTACAGATTTGCACTATGGCAGCAACAATACCGTGTTGATCTTTCTCTATGTCCTTTTGAACTCTCACTATTTTGACTAGCAACTATTGACACCCCATTTTGCAACCCGTATTTAACCTCACATGGAAGGTAAAAGGGTAATCTCATCTTGGAAATAAGCATCTTAATTGTGGCCATTAGATTCTTAATTTCATTTCATCAAAATGATATTGATTTTGTAACAATCAAATCGACTGGTCATAAGCCCTAATCGGACAATCAAATTGAAAGTTATCATCAAATCAAGTTTTAATGGCCGAGATGCACTATCATAAATTGAGTCCGACTATATGTGAACATGAACAATTAATTTCAACTGAGTCCGACTATGTGTGTGTTTCTTAAATAAAAAAGATACTCAGTGTTGTCGAGTTATCCCATATCGGTAAGGTGTGATATTGAGAAGGGGTTTATCACTTGCTCCGCGACACTAACTGCTGCATGCAGTTTTGGTGTTGGCATGTGAGTGTATTCACTTATCTCATCTCCTTTCCCTTATATATGTGTGTTTTTGTGTGTGTGTGTGTGTTTCTCAAATTTTTTTTTTAAAAAAAAAATCAATTAGTTATAATTATAATCAATTTGAGATTAATGACGCGTCATAATTTGATTGGCTAGGACTACATTTTATGGTAAGGTTGCACACACTTAATTAATTAGATAGTTAAACATTAATTATTCAATGAGTAATTTGTGCAATTATCTTTTTAATTAGGGTAAATTTAGAACTAATTAAGTCTGAAATGGGAGTGATTGGAGCCTATTAATGCTAATTGGAAACTAATTTGGGACCTATTAATGTTAATTGTGCTGAAATTATTTTCTAACAAATGACCTCTGCTCACCATTTCGTTGATATCTCTCCGAATATTTTGAATCTGTGAATGAAGTTAATTGTTCCAGAAACTAGACATCTGAGGCTTCAATTTGAGCACAAGAACGAGGCAATTCCGATTCGAATTGAGTAAGATATGATTTTTTGAATTTGGCTTTGCAGGCTGTTACAATAGCTATGGGCCACACTGCACTTTTTGGTACTATTCATGGGTAATTCTATACTATTTCAGCTAACTTTTATCTTCATCTATAATATTTTCAGCAAAAAGTTTTAAATTTTAGCAAAATAAGCAGATCCCGAACAAACCCTAATAGGATCAAACTACAAATGCTAATAGTCTTAGCATCTTCTTTGGAAGTTTGTCAACTAAATGTAAAAACTTAGGTACAATCCTAGCGAAATCATTTTAATTCAAACTCTAGGGCTTTATTTTATTTTAATTTTTAAAGAAAATGAAACAATAATTACATTAGCAAGTCACAAACTCACAATGTCAGTTTCTCTAAAACCTTCTCCCCTCTTTCCTTGTGTGTGTGTGTTAAAATACTTAGTATTCTCAAAAGAAAAAATAGTGGGTTAATCTCACATTGAAAAATGGTGTGAGTTATAGAGGTTTAAAGTTTGTACTGTGTATCTAAGAGTTATGTCTTTTTGGATATACACCACTGTCAGTTTCTTTAAAACCTTCTTCTCTCTCCTCTTGTGTGTGTGTGTTAAAATACGTAGTATTCTCAAAAAAAAAAAAAAAAAAACTCACAATACAGATACACAAAATACTTGTACAACTTAAATTAAGTACGAAATCTATATATTGGACCATGAGTATTGTAATCAGTAACATTACCTGATATTTTTTTTCTATTAAGAGAATTAAAGTTATAATCACTTCCTCACTTATAATAACAATTTAATTATTAAAAAAAAAAAAAGGAAAATTTATGACAAGATTCAACAAAATTATATTTTTTTTCCAAAAAAAAAAAAAATCAAAATGTGGACAAAGAATTCCTGGATGTCTTTAGAAGATTGTTTCAAAAAGAAAAAAGCTATGAACATACATAAACTCACATCTAATTTTACAACTTGCTTGAGTGTCATTTTGTAATAGGATTTGAACACTTATACAGGAAACTCACACAAGAACTTAATTAAAAATAAATAAATAAATAGGTGCACCAATCTCAAGGTAACACTTAATCATATTGTAAATTTGGGTCTGTGCTAAACTTTCTCGTCAAAAAGCCATTATTCACGGTTGGCCTTCCTATACTTCCAAAAAACTGGTGAAAAGTTGGCAGTCGCACTCTTCCAATTCAGTACGCAGCCATCAGAGACTTATTCCCTTCCATCCTATATGTTGTCTCCATTTTCCTCTACCGTCCTTATCTGTACGACTTTCTTCACCTTTATTAGTCGTTTATTTATCAATATTTATTTATTTTGATATATAAGTTTATTTATTTTATTTATAAAAATGTAGTATTATTTTCCCCGGATGGACCAGGGGCCTTGACCCCTCTAATATAAGGACACAAATATTGAAGTTTCCTGCTTCACGTATACGAAATAGAAATAGTATACCCTGTGTGATGGGTCATTATTGGGTATTCCAGAAGTATATATTTTCTTTCTCTCGCATAAGGGTGAGTCTCATTTACTATAGAGCTCACCCCATGTGAGAGGGAGGAAGTATATTCCCGAACTACCTAATAAATTTTTCTGTGTGATATATTAGTGAAAAATAACAGAAATCTTAGAAATATTAAATCTAATAAAATAATATAAGTATTTATCTTGGTCTTTTTCTTCTTCTTCTAGAATATATATATATATATTTATATATATATATATATGCCTTTAAAATTATCAGAATGTTTTAATATAGAGTAACCAAAAATTAAATAAAAAATAAAAAATCTCTTTGGACATGGAAAGATTGGTTGAGTTGGTCAATTAAATTTGCTTGATTGACTCTATATAGCATGAGTAATACTTAGGTACTCTTGAAGCATAGTGGATGGTGCTCTCTCCTCTCACATTCATGATAAGATTCACTAACTAAAGTTCTGGTGGGGTCCATCATGAATGTGAGAAGAGGAAGTACCATTTTATTATACTCAGAAGGTACATATGACTTATCCCAATATCAAAACCCTTGTCGTACATACAAAGATCATAATGAGTTATGCAATATATAAATACATAACAGTTTTCAATTGATTTATTAGGTTTTATTAGTTTTCACCTAAACTCACTATTAATATCACTTTATCGTCGAATATTAATAAGTTGTCACCTCAACTATTATGAAATATTTTGTAAAAATTGTTGTGAATGAAGAGTTAAGGAAGCAGAAAATTTGTATCATCACCATTCATTTCCTATGAAAAAAAAAATATTTAAAATATACCAACTGAAATCTTAATTTTTGATGATTCAGTTGATAGTATACTTATTTTGCCTGAGAAATAAACATTTACAACATGAAACAAATTGAAAGGATATCAGTATTGTATTAGTCTTATGTTTCCTGTGCCAAATTTAGAGCAATAAACATTTAAGAGTATTCAACATGATACTTTGTTATGCCATGAAATTCTGTCAATATTGAGTCTTGGTGCCATATTATTATGGTTTGTTACTATTTTTTTTTTTTAAAAAAAATACGATAGAACTTCAACTTAAGTCGTTTATCTCATAAAAATTAGTCTTTATCATTAGATCAATATATTAATTAATTTTTTATGTAAGTGGGTTCGAAACTCATCTCTTATTCGATAAAAAAAAAAAAAAAATACCAGATAAGCTAATTAAAACCGCCATGGCATGTTAATTTAAACTATTACCGTAATTGTGGAGTAAAGTAATTATTGCATAATTAAGTGAGAATCTCGAAACTTGCTAACTAGTGCCCTTTGGTTACTGCCTTTTGGGCAAAAAACCACTCTAACCGTTCAAAACATAATTGTGTTTGGTAAAGTTATCTTCATCTTGCTTTTTGGCCAAATGGCGTGATTTTTATACGTTTGCACACTGGACCATGTGAGCAACAATAACAAAACGCTATTGTTCAAAATTGAAAAAGTAGCATCAATTTTTTTTTAAAATAGTTCAATCAGGGATAGCGTCAGGATTTAGAGTCAGGGGTGACTCTACTGCTGACAGCGTGTGGCGGTTCTAATATTTGGCTTTGTTGTTATTTAGCAAATTAAAGTTTTTATTATTATTATTTATTATTGGGTAGTCTTTGATGTGTCCGTCTGTGGCTAGGTAAAGACAAAATTATTTTGTTTAAAATTTTTTAAAGGACCAGTTGTTTGTTTTGGATAAAATTATTTAGTTAGACTTAATATTTTTTAGCTTTATTATTTGTAATTTTTGTTGTTGAACTAATTTTTTTAGGCTTGTATATTTTGTTTTAGATTTTAGATCTATAGATTTTTTTTATGATTTTTAAATTGAGGAAAAATGTTTGAGCTACAATTTTTTTTTTACAAATTGCTGATATGATGAATTGTTATTGATAAGTAAAAAAATTATATAAGTGGTGGGTCCATATGGAAACTAGTAAGAATATGTATCTCATCCGTTTGTAAAAATATTATAGATAAGTTTGTAGCTGTAGCATTATTTTTAAGGAAAATGTTAACCAATACCTTGTGGGCATTAGTTTAAGAGCTATTTTTAGAAACATTTTATTTGGGAGAATGATAAAATAATAAATATTGTTGACAGTTTTTTATATTTCTTATAAAAGTGATGTCAAAACTTTCTTATTAAGGTTTATTAACAATTGTCCTAAGGGCATTTGTCAACGTAACCCTATTTTTAAAAGAGTTAATAATATTTTTAAAGTGACAAAGTATAATTTTATAAAAAAAAATTTATTAAAATTAGCATATATATATATCTATATACACACTAATATTTTTTATAAAAAAAAACTGGACGGTGGCCATTTCCTCCCAAAGTCAATGTGGCCCCTAATTTTATTAACAAATTTTTTTTAAGAGCTCAAATCCTAAAAATATTATTGGAAAAATTAACCGGAAAAAGTTAATGGATATTTTTACAAATTTTTTATGAAAAAAAAAAAAAAACAAAAAAAAAAAACAAACAAACGAACGAACGAACAAACTTACTTACTTACTTACTTACTTACTTACTTGAGTCTCTGATATTTTTATTTATTTATTTTTTTTCATAAAGATAATATCAAAATTTTACTAAAATAATGAATTAATAAATGCTCGATATCCTGGGACCAATGGTCCATTTGTTATCTACGGTTACTCTTTTCATAATTGTCGACGTCTGTTTTGGTCACACTGCTGTTTTCAACCCCACAGGCCACAGTCATCTGACCCCATCGGTAACAAGGACACAGCATTAAAGGGTTTTTTGTCAGAATTGGTTGACGTGTTGACTTGCAAGTTGTGCAATTGTTGTGCCACTTTACGTTGCACAAGACTTATTCCGTTAGTTAAGAAACGCCCTCATCCTAAAGGCAAACTATACATCTTCATTGCTCGTACCTATCCTCTAATATAAGTACCTAATCCCATTCATACTCATCAAAACATGTACTAAAACAATAAAAAATCTCTGCATAATTTCCGAGAGGAAGAGATTAATTCAACAAAATGACTTCCTTCAATCCCTTCTCTCTTCCCATCTTGTTCCTTTCCATACTCAGCTTCCTCAGCCTAACTTCTCATGCTGCTGACCCAATTAATCTCAACACCGTATGTGAAAACTCCACTTTCAGCTCCAATAGCCTCTACCAAACCAATATCAAATCTCTCCTCTCTTCAATCTCCTCCAACACCACTCAAAACCTCGAATTCTACAACGCCACGATTGGCCAAAACACCTCCAACCCTGTTTACGGTCTCTTCAATTGTCGCGGTGATGTAACCTCTCAAGTCTGCCGAGACTGCGTGGTCGCAGCAGTGAAAGAAATAACCAGCAAGTGTTCAAAAGAAAAGGTTGCAATCACATGGTACGATGAGTGCATTTTGCGTTACTCAAATCGGTCTTTCTTTTCACAAGTGGATGAAAAACCAAAGTTCGGTTTGTTGAACACTCAGAATGTCACTGATCAGGCCAAGTTTAATCAATTACTGAACTCTTCGATGATTGAGTTAGCAAATAAAACAACCTCGGATGTTCCAACAGGTGCTAAAAAGTTTGGGACCAGTCAAGTGAACATATCTGCTTTTCAAACACTGTACAACCTTGTACAGTGTACACCGGACCTGTCCAGCACCAATTGTAGTGGATGTCTTTTGGATGCTATAAAGCTTCTTCCATGGTGTTGTAGTGGAAAACAAGGGGGTAGAGTTGTTTTTCCCAGTTGCAGTGTTAGGTACGAATTGTACCCTTTTTACCGTATGGTAGCCACTGCACCAACACCTTCACCTGGGGTTCAATCTTCACCACCTCCAAGTCCAAGTTCCGTGAGTGGACCAAAAGGTAAAGTGGTTCACCCATTAATCCCATTTGAACTCTTTTTCATTCTTGATTAGTATTATTAGTTAATGCTATTAGGTGGTGTTAACTTATGTCAACATTTCACAGCTTGCTTTTTGGAAGAGCTTTATCTTATTCATAGTACAATAGTCTATAATAATATGTATTCTCTATCGGTTTGGTTTTGGTGTGAATCGCTCTCTTTATCTTTAAGAAATATGGAATAATTAGGTACAATGTGATGATCGTGCCCATGAGTGGTTGCAATTATGACTGGTACTGATAACATAAACAACAAATTATATCTTTAAAATAAGCAAGTGTTTCTGTATTTCGACATTAGATTATAGAGTCCATTATACTATTATAGGTTCTGGACCCCGCCAATATGTGTATTCTATATAGCAGATCAGTTGTACCAAAATTCAACAACAGACAAACGAGGAAAAAATGAAGTGAAAGTTGACTTGATATGATAAATTGAATTACATAATGTTTCATGAATTCAAATCCTCTGTATTTAGACAAACTTCTATTTACTCTAAATTAAAAAATAAAAATTGACAAGGTTGAATACTAAAATGTTTAGTTCATGAGTATTAGTTGTTTTTATTTTAACCTACGGTTACATTCTTTTTATGTGTTTATGTGATTCTTAGTGGTTGATGGTATTTTGGACCATTTCCTCTGTTCCGTAGTGCACAACTTGATTTACCTTAAAAAAAAAACAAACAAACAAAATGTGTGTGCCCACATGGTACTTGAAGAGGAGGGAGGGAATAGGAATATATACTCCTACCTGCTCTCATATTGTGATAAACTACCACATGTTTTAGAAATTTAAGCTGATAAGAAATTGTGAATCTAGTCACTCAATCATTATTGTGACAATTTATTTCTTATGTACATTTAATCATTTTCAGGGGCTATACTGCACTTTTTGGTAGCTTATTTTAAAAAGCCAGCTTATTTTACTATTCAGTTTATTTTGCTACTATTCATAGGTACTATTGCACTTTTTGGTACTATTTATGAATCTCACTGTACTATTTCAGCTAACTTTTACTTTTATCTATAGTACTTTCAACAAAATAAGCAAATCCCAAACAGACCAAAAAAAAAAAAAAAAAAAAAAAAAAAACTCCACTGGGCCAATGATTTCTTATGAAAAACCCATAGCAAAAGACTAGATTGTCTGAATACACTTAGCAGAGAATCGGGGAATGATAAATTCAAAATTCTCCTGAGAAAGGAGTCAAGGAGGTAGAAAGCGGTGTCGGGTAGAGCCCGATCATTATGACTCTCAATTATACAGTGAAACTTAATCATTTTCAAGAAAGTGCGTATCATCTCTGACCATTGTATTGTTTAGCATGTCTGAAACATATGGTAATCAACAATGAATTTGAGCTGTACCAAGTGTAATCATACGATGTTGTTTATGCAGATAAAAGCAAACTGTCAACATCAAAAATAGTTGCCATCGTTGCTCCAATTTCTGCCTCTGTGGTTCTATTCATTGTGGGCTGCTGTTTCCTAATTAGGAGTGGAAAGAAGTACAATGCTGTAGACGGAGAAAATGGTAATGAATAAGTAAATTGGATATATGCAGTCTTTTATGTCCTCATGTCCGAATACAATGCTCTTTGGAGTGTAATATCTCACGTATATTCTTTGCATTTGTAGCTGCCAATGATATTACAACTGTGGAGTCCTTGCAATTTGATTTTGTTACAATTGAAAGTGCCACAAACAAATTCTCAGAGGATAACAAGCTTGGTGAAGGAGGATTTGGTCAGGTTTACAAGGTATGCAATTAGAATACTTCACTTATTTTATTTTTATTACCATGCTATATTACATGGCAGTACTAGTTAAGCATAACAAATTAAACACATAAAAATGTGAGTAATTTAAAGTTCACAAGATTTTGATGTTGGAAATTTTCAAATTATACAAAGTAAACTATTCTAAGGATTGGTTAAATTATATTCTCAGGGAACACTTCCTAATGGACAAGAAATAGCTGTGAAGAGATTATCAAAAAGCTCGGGACAGGGTGCAGAACAATTTAAGAATGAGGTTGTAGTGGTAGCCCAGCTTCAACACAGAAATTTAGCAAGGCTATTGGGTTTTTGCTTGCAAGGAGAAGAAAAGATACTTGTTTATGAATTTGTGCCCAACAAGAGTCTTGACTATATTCTATATGGTATGTCCATTTGAACATATGTTTAATAGTCTTATGTCATTATGATAACAAAGTAGTAATCAAGAATCATTTGTTTAAGCTTTTGTTCCTAACATGAAGTAATTTTTGATGAACTTGTAGACCCAAAAAAACAGGGGCTACTGGATTGGTCAAGACGTTACAAGATTATAGGCGGGATTGCTCGAGGAATGCAATATCTACATGAAGATTCTCGACTTCGAATTATACATCGCGATCTCAAAGCTAGCAATGTATTGTTGGATGCAGATATGAACCCAAAAATTTCAGATTTTGGCATGGCAAGGATATTTGGAGTTGATCAAACTCAAGGAAACACAAGTAGAATTGTGGGAACATAGTAAGTTCTGAAATTTTTTGCATTACGTCATTTCTGAAACCAGTGAGGAGTCAACTATGAACTCAACTTAAATAATTAGACTCATGAGAATAAGGTTATTGACTTCTTATTAACTCTGTTATGTTCTTGGTGATGCCTTGCAGTGGTTATATGTCTCCAGAGTATGCAATGCACGGAGAATTCTCTGTGAAGTCGGATGTGTATAGCTTTGGTGTCTTGGTTCTAGAGATTATCACTGGCAAGAAGAACAGTAATTTCTATGAATCAGAAGTTGCTGAGGACCTCTTGAGTTATGTAAGTGTGAAATTGATGTTGTAAATATTTTCCCATTTAATGTCTATATCATCTTCTCCAAGTTGCTTAGAAGAGAAGTGTGGCATTCTGAACACAACATGATAAATTGATGCAGGTTTGGATACATTGGAGGGATGGTAGGCCTTTGGAATTGTTAGATCCAGCTTTGGGAGATTCCTTTTCTAGAGATGAAGTCATGAGATGCATCCATATTGGTTTATTATGTGTTCAAGAAGATCCAGCTGACAGACCCACCATGGCGACGATAGTTCTCACACTTACAAGCGGCTCAGTGTCACTGCAAGCACCTCAACAGCCGGCATTTTTTAGCAAAACAGACACAAACATCCCAAGAAAGGGCCTGGAGTCTGACCAATCTACAAGCAAGTCAATGCCTTGGTCTGTTAACGAAGCATCCATTACTGAATTAGACCCTCGATAGTTATATTTCCAACTTAAGTCTCTGTTTACCAAGTGATGAAGTCTTAAAAAATTGATTTATGGTTGCATATGACATTTGCTTATGGAATAGAAATTCAATATGTTTAGAGTGCCAAGCAGTTCAGTTCGAACCTCTATCCAAATCCGCTGTATGTTTGGTGTATATTATAGTTTTGCTCTGAAGATGAATAAATGGGATGGGCTTCTATTATTTAAGAATGTTGCAATTAAAGTCAATAGTTTCCAAAACTATTTCATTTTGAATCAGTTAAAAAACGACGAGGCTCTTGTAATCTGCAGTCCCATTCTTTTGGCAAATAAAATAACATCAAATAAATATAGTGAAATGAAATAAATATCAGAGATCAAATATGCAAGAAAATGTAAAGTGGTGTTTGGTTTGTGTTTTCAAACAACAATTTTTAGATTTTAAATAACATTACACGTATTTTTACACATTTTTTCATTTATAAATATTTTCACACATTTTTTTAAACAACAATTTTCAATTTTTAAATATATTCACTGAACAGCCCTAAATATCTCCAAATTCTAGAACACGTAATAATCCAATCAAGCTAATCAACTGCTACCAAAAGTTTCAAAAACTAGTGGCTTTTTAATACCACCAAAGGTTACAGTCGTTATCTTTCTCTTTCTTTCTTTTGTTTTTATATTTTTTTCTCAACACGTTCTGACAGAATAGTCAAAACTGTTGTGCCTCGTGATCCGGTGCAATGGGCCATGCAGTTAATCCTCCTCTTTCTCACAATAATTTTTTTTTACATAAATTTGATGATAATTTAAAATAAATTTGATACAAAATTTATGAAAAACATAAAAATTTATATAAAAAAATTAATCATATTTTTGTTTACCATAAATTTTTTTTTAAAAATACTTTTTAAATAATCTCTCTTAAGACATCTTATATGAAATCTTAGTGATTTAAGAGACGTGACATATACTTATCTTTTTCATTTGTTTAAAAAGAAAAAAAAAAAAAAAAAATCTTGCTACCTTATCTTCTCTCTTTTGTTTTTGGGGTAAACTGCTACCTTATCTTCTCTCTCTCTTTCTCTCTCTTTTATCCTAAAACATTAGTTGGAACTGTCTCTCTCGTTTATATCTAAAGGACTAGTGAAGCTAAGCTAAGCGATGTGCGCAAAAATGGTCGACTTCGAAATCCCCATATCGATTAAGCTTGTGTCTCTCTTTCTCTTATTAAGCTTGCTTAACCATACCACTGAGTCAGCACCTACATACGCCTCTCACTCCTGCTCCAATTCAAGCTTTTTCACACCGAACAGCACCTACCAAGCCAATCTCAACCTCCTCCTCTCTGCTCTATTCTCCAACTCCACAAACCAAGATGGTTTCTTCAAATCCCAAGTGGGTGAAAACCAACCCAACATAGTCACAGGCCTTTTCCTCTGCCGTGCTGATCTCACCCCAACTGCTTGCCAAGACTGCATCTCTGTTGCAACAAAAGACATACAAAAGCGTTGTCCCTTAGACAAAGTTGTCCTAATTTGGTACGATGAGTGCACTTTGCGTTACTCAAACGAGACTTTCCTCAACAACTTAGTACCTTATGTGAACATTTTCACTACCAACCAGAGCGTCGTTGAGTTGGACCGGTTTAATGGGTTGTTGGCTAGCACCATGAAATCGTTGGCTCAGCGAGCTGCGAATTCACAATCGAATAAGAAGTTTGCCACGGCGGTGGACAAGTTTACGAGCTCGTTGACACTGTATAGCCTGGTGCAGTGCACACCGGAGTTGTCTGTGAGTGAATGCTTGACATGTTTGGATAGTGCCATCGCTTCTCTTCCCACATGCTGCAATGGAAAACAAGGTGGAAAGGTTCTGCTTCCGAGCTCTAATGTTAGATATGAACTTTACCCATTTTTTAATTCCACTGCATCATCTCCTACACTTCCTCCAGGTACGCTGTAAATATTGCTGTATATCTCTTTTGCTTTGACAAAATCAGTACTTGAAGAAAGGAAAATAGAAAATATTAGGCGCACAATTTTTAAGTATCTATAATTGGGACAGAATTTTTATTGGTCTTTTTCCTGCTTCATTCTTTAACTATTACTAATTGGCTGGGCTGTCACTGACATATCAATTTTCTAGTTTATTATTACTAATTATATATAATGTTATTTTTAATATTAAAGAATCACGATGAACTGTCTTACTTTCTAAAGTAAATGATGCATATCGTTGTATGCAGGAGAAAAAAAATTGTCATCGCTAACAATTGTTGCCATTGTTATCCCAATTGCTGTTTCTGTGGTTCTTCTCTTCATTGGCTGTTGCTTCTTTTGTCGGAGAGCAAGGAAGAAGTATAATACTTTACCAGAGGAAAATGGTGAAGAATAAAAGATTATTATTTGATCACTTTGCTTTTTGGTCTTTGTTTGTGGTATAAACAATTCGCAATTGGAATTTTTATTTTAAAAAAATCATTATATTTACTGCTTTGTTGTCTAGGTGGAGTCGAAATTACAAATGTAGAGTCCTTGCAGTTTGACTTAGATATCATTGAAGCTGCCACAAACAAGTTCTCAGAGGATAATAAGATAGGTGAAGGAGGATTTGGTGCCGTTTACATGGTAAAAATTAAGTTAATACTGAAGGTCAATGAGAGTTTTTTGCACACAAAAGATTGTTTAATCTTGGTTCAAATATATTTTCAGGGTACCCTTCCCAATGGACAACATATAGCTGTGAAAAGATTATCTGTAAGATCTGGACAGGGTGCAGTAGAATTTAAGAATGAGGTTGTATTGGTAGCCAAGCTTCAGCACAGAAATCTAGTGAGACTATTAGGATTTTGCTTGGGAGGAGAAGAGAAGATACTCGTCTATGAATATGTTCCCAACAAAAGCCTTGATTACTTTCTATTTGGTTAGGCCCATCTGAACTTAAATCCAATTATTTTTTTTCTTTATTTGTTTAATGTCTCAAAGGTATGTATGGTTACTGGTTAGTATCAGAGTGCATGATACTGATCACTTACACATCCTTCAAAATTCACTTGTCTTGAACTTCTCACAAATTGAATCAGTGCCAAGGAGCTGAAATTCTAAGATGATAATAAAATTTTGTTTTCGAATTGAATCAGAATGTTTCCTTGTCCATTTGAATCTCATTCCTAACTTGAGTATTTAATTATGACAAAATTATAGAGCCATCAAAGCAAGGAGAATTGGATTGGTCAAAACGTTACAAGATTATAGAAGGAATCGCCCGAGGGATTCTTTATCTTCATGAAGATTCTCGACTTAGAATTATTCACCGTGATGTCAAAGCTAGCAATGTTTTGTTAGATGATGATATGAACCCAAAAATTTCAGATTTTGGCATGGCAAGGATATTTGTAGTAGATCAAACTCAAGCGAATACAAATAGAATTGTTGGAACATTGTAAGTTCTTAATCACAATTTTTTTTATTTCTTATAACATGTGAGAGTTACAGAAATGAAATATAGATATACTTTAACACCGTCAGTTCATGCTCTGCCTTGTGTAAATAGCAATGCTGTGAGAGGGATTATCTTAGGAGATTGATTAGCTTGAGATGTTCCAAAATTTACAGATATGATACTATGATTGACCTTCTAAAAATTCATTCTTTTATTTTACTTAAGGCTGTTTCTTTATGGTTCTTGATTGTAGTGGTTATATGTCTCCGGAATATGCTATGCATGGACGATATTCTGTGAAGTCCGATGTGTTTAGCTTTGGAGTCTTAGTTCTAGAGATAATAAGTGGCAAAAAGAATACCCATTTCTATCAATCAGAACTTGCTGAAGACCTATTGAGTTATGTAAGTATGAATCAGATATTTTAAATTTGTCACTTTTACAATGAAATTATTTTTCTTTGGTTGTGAGGAAGAAAGATGAACTTGATGAACTTCACATTTATAACGAGTTTCTGCAGGCTTGGAAACAATGGAGGAATGGAACACCCTTGGAACTGTTGGATCCCTCTTTGAGAAATTCATATTCAAGAAATGAAGTTATTAGGTGCATCCATATGGGCTTGTTGTGCGTTCAAGAAAATCCTGCAAATCGACCTACAATGGCAACAATAGGTCTCATGCTTAACAGTTATTCTGTTACGCTACCATTACCTCAGCAACCGGCATTTTTGCATCGAAGCAGAGCAAAGCTAAATAAGCCAATAACGGAGCTTGAGTCTGATCAACATACAACCCAATCAAATGGATGGTCTGTTAATGAAGCATCATTCACTGAAATATATCCTCGATAGTTTGACTAGACAAGATGCTTTCCAAAATCAGTATATATTAGTAAGTGGTGGAACTTCTATTCCAGTTCTCAGATAGCTCTTGTTTATGGACTGAAACCCGTAAACAATCGTAAATATAAGTTCGCTGTCAATTAGAACTGATATCAGTACGATATCAAAGTTGGGTGTCAATTGTATTTCTCATAGGGCTGGTTAATTTTGGATGGGGTGAATGACACTTTTCTCAATATTCCATTCTCATCATGGCGGAGGATGAGGTTTTAACTAGTCTCTTCTAAAATCGACCTGCTATCACATCATATTAGAATAAACATTTTTTTGAAAAAAAAGTGATGGTGACTGAGATTTGAGACACACCTTATAATGAAAGTTTTATAATCTTTGCATTTTTTGTTTTTTGTTTTAGAGGAATTCTATTTATACATCTGGTCTCTGAGATATTTGTCACAAGAAGACAAGTATTTTGAGGTATAGGAGCCTATACCTATTTTCATTTATCATTTAATAGTGGGGTGTTATGGATAACTCCAGTATTTTTTTTTTTTTTTTGAGAAGTTGAAAAGAACACCGTTTGAGTGGCAAAATTATTTTCCCAAAATGACCTCTAGTAAAGGCTTACCCACTGCGCGACTATACACGCCAACTTTTAATTTTGTGAACCTTTTGTTTAAAGGAAAAATTATTAATTCTACTTGGAGGATTGTTGACAATTCTTTTAATTGTTATTTATGTAAATGTATGAGTGAATTTCTTAATAAGTATGAAGAATAAAGAATAAAAAATAAAAAATTACCAAGTGATGTCATATTTGTATAAATAACAGTATTTTATTGATTAGGAGGTCATAGAAGACTATGTCAGCAATTATCTTGGAACTTAATAATTTCTCCCCTATAAGGTATACCTATTTTTGTGCCTTTTTCGCCTAAAAAACCCATGTGTAGAATTTTATTGCCTTCTTTCTAATACTAGAACTACTCCTTTCTCCTAGGCTTTGAAATAGGAACTTTCCAAAAATAAGAACTTTCCATTCCCCTCTGTCCAAATTCATAATAATCCACGATTACAATTAAGATAAACTTTATTAGAGTATTCACAGCAGTGGAGCTAAAAATTTAGCTATTTGGCACCATAAAAAGTTAGTTTATCTATTTTACCTACTCACATGCTGCAGCAGTTGATCTATTTTAGCTTTCAACAAAATAAAATAATATAAACATCACAATAAAATAAAATATCTACTATAATAAAATAAAATATCTACTACAATAAAATAATATATCCACTACAATAAACAACAATCACAACCACCCACAACCGCTACCGCTGCCACTATCGCCACCGCCACTAACTCTTCCACCGCCACCGCAATCGCAACCGCTGCAACTACCGCCTCTGCTGCCACTAACTCTTCCACCGTTGCCACCACATGATAGCAAATAATCGTCTAGTGTTAACAAGTGATTTTTTTAACCCCAAATTATACTTATACATTTTTTTTTTTATTAAAACAATTTCTCAATCATCATGATAGCAAATAAGAAACTAGAGTAACAATAAAATTTTGTTTTAACCCCAAATTATATATATACAAATTTATCTTTTGACTAAAAAAATTTCTCAATCGTCATGATAGCCTATTATCGTCTCAATTGTCCGGAAGCAATCTTAGAACAATGTGAACTATGAAATGGAGAAACTTTATAAGAAAACATATAAAATAGAACACATATTATAACTGGAACAATGTAGTCCATAGATTACTCACATACATAACTCAAACTAAATTACAATAAAACTCACACACTCGCACAAGTTCCTATGACTCATGCTTCTCAACATATAAAAAAGGAAGTTCCTACGACTCGCCTTGCAATTGCCATAAATGTTCAATGAGGTCCAATTGGAGTTAAAATGAATTTCTCAGTCTCTAATGCGTCCATACCTCTCAATGTATGACATAAATCCATCACTTTGTTCACGTAACGCTTGCATAGGAGGATTATCCACTCCATCAATTTGTTCATAATCCAAATCTACCACTTTATTATCATCCCGCTCATCTTCAACAATCATGTTATGGAGAATTATGCATGCTTTCATGATCTTTTGGAGTGTTTCAAGATGGAAAAATCGTGCAGGTCCACGGACAATTGTGAAACGTGCTTGAAGCACTCCAAATGCATGCTCAACATCCTTCCTATATGCCTCTTGGGCTGCTGCAAATAATTTTCGCTTATGTCCTTGTGGAGTTGGGATTGTTTTCACAAATGTTGCCCACTTTGAATATATGCCATTAGCAATGTATTATCCCATTGTATAGTCATGACCATTGATTGAGTAATGTACTGTAGGAGCACATCCTTCAGCAAGTTCATTAAATATATGAGACCGCTCTAACACATTAATATCATTATTTGACCCAGGTAACCCAAAAAATGCATGTCATATCCAAAGATCATATGATGCTACTGTCTCCAAAATAATAGTAGGCTCATGAATATGATCACATATTGACATTTCCATGCAGATGAACGGTAACCCAAAAATGCATGCCATATCCAAAGATCATATAATGCTACTGTCTCCAAAATAATAGTAGGCTCATGAATATGACCACATATTGACATTTCCATGTAGATGGACAATTTTTCCACTTCCAATGCATACAATCAATTAAACCTAACATACCTGGAAAATCTCGGCATTCGCCATGAGTTAACAGTCTAGCAATGTCTTCATTGTTTGGCTTTCTCAAGTATTCCTTAGAGAAAACATCAATTACCGCAGTAACAAATTTTTTCAAACTTTCTAATGCCGTAGTTTCTCCAATCCGCATATATTCATCTATCAAATCACCCGATACTCCATACGCAAGCATTCTAAGTGCATTCTAAGTGTAGCGGTTATCTTTTGTAATGAAGATAAACCAAGTTTGTTGGCACTATTTCTTTTTTGGACAAAGTAAGAGTCATGAGCTTCTACCTTAGATTGAATACGGAGAAAAAGAGAACGCTTCATTCAAAATCTCCTACAAAATAAAGCGGGTGGATATATTGGTGTGGGAGCAAAATAATCAAGAAAAAGCCTCTCAAGGCCTACCAAATGATTACGTCGGATAGAGAGACGACGTTTAGGTTGTGATGTTTCCATAACAAGTTCTTCAATTATCTCATCAAGAAGCAACTTGCGAAACAAAGAGCGATTCATGGATGCAACCTTCAAGACAATTGGAAAACAATTATTACTATAGATGCAAGATTAAAGTCAAGTGACATAAGCCACAACAAAATGAATATAACCAATTCACGCACAAATCACAACACAAACAAGATGAACAATAAATTTAAAGGTTTATACATACATCTAGTTTAAGATTAAAGTCAAGTGACATAAGCCACTACAAAATGAATATAACCAATTCACGCACAAGTCACAACACAAACAAGATGAACAATAAATTTAAAGGTTTATACATAAGCCTAAGATGAACAAGATGAACAATAAACTTAGAGTTTAAGATTAAAGTCAAGTGACATAAGCCACTACAAAATACATAAGTTACTACCAAAATACATAAAGGCCTACATAAGCCACTACAAAATACATAAAGGCCTAAGCTACATCCAAAATGCAATCAAACCCATTAATTACGTGAACTTCGTCTTGCTATGATTTCCTCTTGGAGTTGTTCATAAAAAGCTTTTTGTGTTCTGGTCAAGCCACTTGTATCTTTCATCATGATTCTCTCCTCCTCTAACATATATTGCATCTCAAATTTTTTTCTTCTCAATCATGACTCTTTCCTTCTCAATCTTAAGTTTTTCTTCACCTCTTTCCTTCTCAATCATAAGTTTTTCCCTCTCAATAAACATTTTTTCCTTTTCCAATCGAGTTACCTCCTCAAAAAATTTCAATTTCTTGGTCAAATATTCCCCTACATCTTTTCCGGTGGCTTTGTTCTTTCGGTTGGCCTTTTCGGCATTCCTACCAATTGGCCTCTCAAAATTGGAATTGTCACCAAGTCCGGACCCACAATCTCCTTCGCCAATAGATGTTGACTCCGGAGTTGGAGGCACGAGATGCTCTCGATCTTCCATTAGGATTGGCAAACTTTGGTTGGTCCTTTAACATGAGCCAACAATGTTCAAGAAGAAAGGGTTTCTTGAAGGTCTCTTTATACAAGCCTTTGCATTGGTAATCTAAAAAAATTAAACGAAATATAACATGATTAGTATCTTCAAACTATTGGTGAATGGGTATGTTAACACTATTGCAATATAATTTATACATTATCTTGTTCAGTTATATCACTTTGATGATGTGCGTTAACTTTAGCCATGCACCCAGAAAACTTATTTGTCTTTTCACTAATCGTTTCCCAACGACTTATCAAGTAGATAGCAGTACGTGTGGTACTGGATGTATTGTACTGCGTGAAGTATTCCCAAATTTTTTGACGAAATGTATTTTGTGTTTGTTCATTACTGTGTATGGCATCAACACTAATATTGAGCCATGCTGACACTAGGAGTTGATCTTCCTCTACACTAAAGTTAGAGCTCCGTTTTCCTTTTGTAGAAGAGGCATTTTCAACTTAAGGTGGAGAATCAGAAACTGACATAGGAGTATTTTGAGATGTTCCCAAAAGTTGTGAGTCAATTTCTATATCCCCATTCATGATACCCGTGTAATATGTTAGGTCTCTACGTGATTCCATGTCTCTACGTGACTCCAAAAAATTAGAAAAAAAAAATGTAAACTTCCTTGCACACAGAAAATTCCCAAACTAACATTTATATCAAAACTTAAAATACTTAAAATTATAACAATAGAACATGATTATGCATAAATACTTAATTTGACATGTAGCTTAATCCCACTGATAAAGAAAACAACAAATTCATTTTTGAGCATCTTAAAACCAAACTAACAATTTCTCATTAAAATGACCACAAGAAATCCTTTTTGTGTGCTTCTGTTTCTGGTTTTGTGCAACAAAACATAAAACTAGGACAAGAACTTCTATTACAAGAAAACCGCACAACAAATTCCTACAAACATAAAATTCCCAATACATTCCAATACAAATACACTCTGTCCATTCATGGATGCTCTGAGATCAAACGACAGAACTTTTCATTGAGCAAGAACAACAAAAAAATTATTGATTCTAAAATAATAAACTAAAAGAACAAAAAAAAGAAATCATTGACCACATTCTTTGATCTTATACCCAAATCAAAAATCCCACATTCTTTGAAGTTATACCCAAATCAAAAATCCCACATTCTTTGATGTTATACCCATTCTTTGATGTTATACCCAAATAAAAAATCCCAAGCATCCACATGAAGAAGACAGAGACAACTGACTTGAAGTGGATCGGCAGAAGAGAAGTGGGTCTGAGGCGGATCGGCAGCGTGGGTCTGAGGCTGATCAGTAACTTGTGACGGCTGGTGGGTCGGTGTCGTCGAGCTTCGGTGGCGGTGACGTTGAGGATGAGTCGGGCCAGCGACGGTGAAATAGAGAGGTGAGAGTTTGAGAGAGTGAGCTTGAGAGAGTTTTAAGAGAAGGTGAGACAGAGATGAGAGCTTCACAGAGTGAGTTGAGAGTGACATTGAGTGAGAGGCACGGTGACAATAAAAGAATGTAAAAAAATAAACAAATGTATATTATTTAATCCGGGCTGAGAATAAATTTTTTATTTTTTATTTTTAGCTCCCAGCTACAGTGCACAACCATACATAGCTGTGCACTGTAGCAATGAAGGTAAAAAAAATACCTTTAACTCCACTGCTGTAGTGTGAATTTTTGTGTTTTAGTGGAGCTAAAATAGCTATATAGCTATTTAGCTCCACTGCTGTGAGTGCTCTTATTGTCTTATATCAGAATTAAAAAAAAAAAAATATTAAAGAAAAAGAAAGCACTAGTAGGTTGGTAATAAATAGGATTTCCTTGACATCTTCTCCAATTAAAGTGACTTTTGTTAAATATATTAGCATTGATTTGTATACCATGTTGTATATGTTAGAGTAGATGCGGAAGAGGAAGTTTAGAATGGGAACACAAGAATATAGGGTTACGTGGTTTAGCCTTAATGGCCTACATCCACAGAGAAAATCCTTTAGGGCTACATCTTTATTATATAGGAGTGTAGTACAAAGTCTGTGTTACAATAAAACATAACATGAGTTTATATAGGAGACTAAACCTTGTATCTCTAACACCCTCCCAAACTCAAGGTGGAAACTTAATGAAGGTTTGAGGTTGAATAAACATGAAAAGATGCCTTGAAGAATGCCTTTAAAGAAACCACAACGAAAAATATGTCAATTAAACAATTTTGGAACTTTAAATGAATAAACGGAATCTAAAATTAGAATTTATGTAAAAACTGAGCAAAATAGGTTCTTTTGAAAATTTTGACTTCTGGTCAATGCTCCAAAAAAAAGTCAACAATCAACAGTCAACAGTCAAACTTATGGTCAACGAGGAACACAAAAATAATTACACATGAAATTGAACAAATATTGGGTGATCTTGCAATCGGTGTACTTGTAAGAGGTATAACCAAAATGCGTTATTTCAAATTTCCCATGCTCCTTTTGTCTCTCTGGTTAATTACCTTGCTTAGCCTTACCAAAACTGAATCAGCACCCACTTACAGCTTTCACTTTTGCTCAAACTCAACATTCTTCATCGCTAACAGTACCTACCAAACCAACCTCAACCTCAACCTCAACCTCGTCCTCTCTTCTCTTACCTCAGACTCCTCAAACAACAACAACAATGGATTCTATAACGCCTCAGCTGGGGACAACCCAGCTGGCGACGTGGTCTCTGGTCTCTTCCTTTGTCGTGGCGACGTCAACACCACCGTCTGTCAAGACTGCGTCGCCACTGCAAGCAAAGACATATTGCGGCGATGCCCTCTAGACAAAGTCGCTATAATATGGTACGAGGAGTGCCTTTTACGTTACTCTAACAACCAATCCATCTTCGCTATCATCAACGAAGTCCCTGAAATATTCTTGAGTAGTACGCAGAATATCACAGGGGCAGAGAATGATCGGTTTAACGATGTGTTGGCCAAAGCGATGAATTCTTTGGCGACGAGAGCGTCGAACTCTGATTCGGGTAGGAAGTTTGCGACGGAGGAAGATGAATTCGCGAGTTCAAAGTCGCTGTACAGTCTTGGTCAGTGCACGCCGGACTTGACTGTGTCTGATTGCTCTAGGTGTTTTCAAAGTGCCATAGCAGCTCTTCCTACGTGTTGTAATGGAAAACAAGGTGGAAGAGTTCTGCTCCCAAGTTGTAATATTAGATATGAACTGTACCCATTTTACTACTTCACTTCTGCTTCGCCTATAGTTCCTCCTCTTACTCCTGCAGGTACGGTAATTAAGAACATTATTTTTCCAGATCTTTGAATTTTAGACATTTTAGACCATATAATATGCATGTCCAGCTCGATTGGGTTTTACACTAGTGAGAGAAATTTTTTTTAGATAATTTCGGAGTATTATTTCGGGGTCTCACAAAAAGGGTGAGCCCCCACACGTGAGTCACACCATAGACCTCCCCATCTTGTGAGATGGTCCTGTCTCTCTTCTGCTATTGAAGGGTTAGTATTTTTATTTCTATATTTTTAAAGGAAGGTGTCGAGAATTCTTTGAGCACCAAACCATTTCAGGAGTGTATAGTTCTCCCTCTTACATACGCGTATAGGTTGCACCGATACGCCATTTTTGGCAAAGTACCGGTGTCCGACATGTGACGGACACTGATACCGGTACGACTCGTCAGACTCCAATGTCCGAGCAGTGTCTTTGTTTTTTTTTTTTTTGCTTCTCCGACATAGCGTGGACACGGTCGTTCGCTTCTCCGACATGACGCCGACTAGTCGCTCGCTTTGAACAGTTTTTTTAGGCATTAGACGAGAGCTTCCGTCGCCTTTGTTTTCTTTTCGTCGCTTTTGTTTTCTCTCTGATGCAGAGGACTTGGTTCGTTAAAACCAAGATAACTGCTTTTTTTTTTTTTGGGCTCAATTTTGTCTTTTAGTAACATTAGTGGGGTTTGAGTGGGCAACCACTAATGTTTAATAAAAAGCCCATCAGACTTCAACTTTTTAGAACCACAAATAAATAATAAAATAATATATAAGTACATGGACCTTCTAGCCACTACAACAGTTGCTCAACAGTACCCTTCAACAATTCCCTACCTCACCAGGTTTTATTTCTACTTTTAAATTTTATAACATTATTTTATTCCTATTTCCTAGTTCCTACATGTAATTTTAATTTAAAAAGCTCTTTTTTTTACTTTTACTTCTCATTCTCCGAACTTCTTTTCTTTCTTTTCTTTTTTGTTTTTGTCTTTCTTCTTTTTTTCTATTCAGAGCAACTCTCTTTTCTTCTTTTCCCAAAAATATTAAAAAATATGCCTAAATATAATATTTAATTAATTATTTAATTGCCGTGTTCACACCGTGTTGTATCCTTATTTTTCAAAAATTGCCGTATCCCCGTATCCGTGTCTGTGTCATATTCGTACCCATGTCCGTGCAAATGCTAGGTTGAGGTTTTGAATTAAAGACCTTGGGCATCTCATGCTTGATAGAATTATTAATAGATAAAGTAGAAATCATAACCAAAGTTTATAAAAAAAAAAAAAAAAAATCTTAATGTTATATCACACTTTATTTTTCATTATAAATGATTTTATTGGTCTTTTTCTAGTTTCATTACTTAACTATTACTAAATTACTAGTTGGCTGCCTTGTCACTGACATATTATTTGTCTAGTTTATTATTACTAGCATATGTTCTAATAACTCTTCAATTCATAATAGAAAATTCTAGAATGTGAAAAACACAAAGGACACAAACATTATGGAATGACAATAAGTACAAACAATTATAGAAAAATAAGAGATTCAAACTGTTAAGGAATAATAATCAAGAGGCACCTTTTGATTTACCATTTCCAACATTAAAGTAGTATTTCTCATGATGAACTATCTAACATTCTAAGTAAATGATGCATATTGTTGTATGTAGGAGAAAACAAAATGTCATCGCTAACAATTTTGGTCGCCATTGCTATCCCAATTGCTGTTTCTGTGGTTCTTTTCTTCATTGGCCGTTGCTTCCTTCGTAGGAGAGCAAGCAAGAAGTTCAATACTTAACCGGAGGAAAATGGTGAAGAATAAAAGATTATTTGATCACTTTTCTTTTTTCTTTTTTGGTCTCCGTGGTATAACTATAAACAATTTGAATTTAAATTTCATTTTAATAATCATTATATTACTGTATGTTGTCTAGGTGAAGTCGAAATTCCAAATGTAGAGTCCTTGCAATTTGAA
Source organism: Notholithocarpus densiflorus (assembly GCA_030021035.2). Classification (NCBI taxonomy): domain Eukaryota; kingdom Viridiplantae; phylum Streptophyta; class Magnoliopsida; order Fagales; family Fagaceae; genus Notholithocarpus; species Notholithocarpus densiflorus. The sequence continues at coordinate 1,052,314 of JARYZH020000147.1, forward strand.
TTGGATACAATTGAAGCTGCCAGAAACAAGTTCTTAGATGATAATAAGATAGGTGAAGGAGGATTTGGTGCCGTTTACAAGGTAAAATTTTAGTTAATACTGAAGTTCAATAAGACTTGTATGTGAACAAAAAATTGTTTAATCTTGGTTCAAATATATTTTCAGGGTACCCTTCCCAATGGAAAACAAATAGCTGTGAAAAGATTATCTGTAAGATCTGGGCAGGGTGCGGTGCAGTGGAATTTAAGGGTCCGTTTGGTAGAGGAGTTTGAGTAATGTTGTTTGAGTGTTTTTGATATACGTGTGGGTGAAAAAGTGTGTAAAAATGTGTGTAATATTGTTTAAAATGTGAAAATGTGTGTTAGAACTAAGCTACCAACAGGGCCTAAGAATGAAGTTGTATTGGTAGCCAAACTTCAACACAGAAATCTAGTAAGACTATTAGGATTTTGTTGGGAAGGAGAAGATAAGTTGCTCATTTATGAATATGTTTCCAACAAAAGCCTTGATCACTTTTTATTTGGTTAGGCCTATATGACCTTATATCCAGCTATTTTTCTTTCTTGGTTTTATGTCTAAGGATGGCATGATTAGCATCAGAGTACACGATTCTAATCACTTTACAAATCCTTCAAAATTCACTTGTCATGAACTTCTGACAAATTGAATCAATGCCAAGGAGCTGAAATTCTAAGAAATAATGAGAATAATATATATATATATATATTTATATATATTGGTATTGAATCAAATTATTTCCTTGTCCATTTGAATCTCATTCCTAACTTGAGTATTTTATCATGAAAAAATTATAGAGCCAGCAAAGCAAGTAGAATTGAATTGGTCAAAGTGTTACAAGATTATAGAAGGAATTGCTCGAGGGATTCTTTATCTTCATGAAGATTCTCGACTTAGAATTATTCATCGTGACGTCAAAGCTAGCAATGTTTTGTTAGATCACAATATGAACCCAAAAATTTCAGATTTTGGCATGGCAAGGATATTTGTAGAAGACCAAACTCAAGCAAATACAAATAGAATTGTTGGAACATTGTAAGTTCTTAATCATTATATCTGTCATTGAATAATCTAAATTAACAAATTTATTTATTTCTTATTACATTCAAGATTTATTGAAATGAAAAATAGAAATAATTACTTTAACACAGCCAATCCATGCTCTAACTTGTGTAAATAGCAATGCTATGAGAGTTTCAGAGAGATTATCTTAGGACATTGATTAGCATGAGATGCTTCAAAATTTACAAATTTGATACTATGGTTGACCATCTGAAATTTTCTTCTCATATTTTACTTAAGATTTTTTACTTTTTTTATAATTTTTTTTATGGTTCTTGATTGTAGTGGTTATATGTCTCCAGAGTATGCTATGCATAGAAGATATTCTGTGAAGTCTGATGTGTTTAGCTTCGGAGTCTTGGTTCTAGAGATTATAAGTGGAAAAAAGAATACCCATTTCTATCAATCAGAACTTGCTGAGGACCTCTTGAGTTATGTAAGTATGAAGTAGTTATTTTAATTTTGGGTTACTTAAGGAAATTATTTTGGCTGTGGTTGCGAGGAAGAAAGTTGAACTTCACATTTTTAGCGGTTTTCTGCAGGCTTGGAAACAATGGAGGAATGGAACGCCCTTGGAATTGTTGGATCCCTCTCTGAGAAATTCTTATTCTAGAAATGAAGTTATTAGGTGCATCCATATTGGCTTATTGTGCATTCAAGAAAATCCTGCAAATCGACCAACAATGGCAACAATAGGTCTCATGCTTAACAGTTATTCTGTTACGCTACCATTACCTCAGCAACCATCATTTTTGCATTGAAGCAGAGCAAAGCTAAACAAGCCAATGACGGAGCTTGAGTCTGGTCAACATAAAAGCCAATCATGAATGGTCTGTTAATGAAGCATCATTCACTGAAATATATCCTTGATAGTTTGACTAGACAAGGTGCTTTCCAAAATCAGTATATATTATTAAGTGGCGGAACTTCTATTCTAGCACTCAGATAGCCCTTGTTTATGGTTTGAAAACTGTAAACAATCGTAAATATAAGTTCCCTGTCATTTAGAACTGACATTAGTACAATATCGATGTTGTGTGTCAATTGTATTTATCATAGGGTTGGTTAATTTTGGATGGGGGATGACACTTTCTTAATATTTCCATTCTCATCATTTTTATTCTGTGTAATTAAAGTTGACAAAAGCACAGGCTGCTGTGGTCTCAATGGTTTGTTTGTTTCATTTTACCCCCACTCTTGGGGGACTGAAAAAATGTTGCTTGATGTGCCGGATACATAATAATAGATTGTAGATACTGGCTGAGTATTTGTTATGGATATTTTTGGAAGAAAATAAAAAAAATATTGACCATTATGTTAACTCATAAGTAACATTCAATTTGTCTTAGATTCTGATGGGTGATACTAATATTCCAAACATAATGGCAGATAATATCATTCATAGGATTTTGTTTGTTCGTTTAAACCCCTTAAACTAGATTGTTTAACCTAATATATTAACCAAGTGATTACTTAGATTTATTATTCAGATATAGGTTAAACAATAATAAATCATATCATGCAAAATAGCGGAAAGTAAATAACACCACGATATGATGACCTAGAAAAACCGATAAAACGAACTGTTTCAAGGTAAAAACCTGGAGATGATTTGACCTAACTATCCTGAAGGTAAAAAAAATCAACTATAAGAGAATTGAAGTTTTTACAATCAAATTTAACCCTAAATCTATTGCTACCTTTAGTAGTAACTTACTTACACGACCTCGTACAAGCTCCGAATCCACGAACTCTTTCTCTTCTTAGATTTACACCAATACAAGCCACCTTGCTTGTGACTTTGAGATCTCACTCAAAGGTTTCAGATCACCATTAGTAATGATCTTGATGCAGCAACTATGTTCTACCTATGCTTGATTGTAGATTTTGCTCCGATAGATTCTTGTGTAGTTAGAATGTACAAAACCTCTCAGATCTCACAAAGAGTAACACACAAGTCTTTCGAAAGTCTAAAAAACGTAGCTAGGGTTTTCCTTTTATACGTAGAGAAGTTTAGATGAAACCCTAAACGTTTTCGCGGGCTTGGGCTTGTTTAAAAATTTTGCAGAAAAATTGGACCTACGATTTTCGATTGGTCGAGCAAGGCAGAACCACACTTCCTTTTTCTGCAATCAGCTGGACTTGAACCTTGAAACAACCACTTTTAAGCATTGCCTAAAGACTTTAGACTAGACATGTTTTGTTCTTGGTTTGCCAACATAATGAAAACATGATTCTAAACATTTATACCTAAATCTTTAGAACCTAACAGATTCATATCCCCTAGATTTCCTAGAATACTCTATCAATAAATTTCCTTAAATCCTAACCACACTTTAATGATTTAATAGTCTAGATTCTGCCATGTCAGCATTCCACTAACAATATTCTTAAAATAATAAAATAATAAAATAACTTTAAAATAATGATTTTCCACACGTATTTCAAAAAAATACAAACAACATTACTTAAATTACTCTACCAAATGGGCTCATAATTACTTAAGTTTACATGACTTACGTCCTGTCCAAAGTCCTATCCTAATCTAAGAGGCGGTGAAAGGTATCCTAAGTTCTAACGACTAACCTTATCCTTGATTCTCATTTTAAAAAAAAAAGTTCTAACCTTATCCTCAAGCAAATGGCTGCTTCTACACCACTGATGTTTTCTTCGTAGAGATTTTTATTTTTATTTTTTTTTATTTTACAAATATTATAGAATTTCAATTTATTGTGTCTAATTAATGATATTTGTTCTTTATTATCATAGTATATAATTGGTAATACATCAATCAATTTTGAGTATAAGTGGAGTTCAAACCTCAAATATATTATTCGACCACAAGAGACTAATTGATTTTTAGTATTATTTGTGAGGTTCAAACCCCAAATTTCTTAATAGTGGATAAGAGACTAGCAGTTGAGCTGACTGCACGTATTTAATTTTTTTATTAGATAATGCTTTCAAAAACACAAATTAAAATAGAACACAACAGGACAATAAAAGGAAAAATATCTTCATCTCTATCTCATGGAAAAAAACAAGAAATCAAGATATCAAAGATGGGTATCGTTCCTATCCTACTATTGAAAAAGGCTTATTTTGTATAGTTTGAATTATATATATATTGTAGGGTCTTGTTTTGTAGCCCAAACCCAAAGTGTATAGGATTTCGGCTCAATCAGCCCAATACAATAAATTTGTAGAGAGTGGGTCAAAGAACTAGGCCTTAATGAGTTTAACAACGGCTAGTATTGAATCAAATGACCATCAGGCACAAGTAAGAGGTACTGATACCAACAGACCTTTAGTCTGAGGAGGTTAACATTTAGATATAGTGATCACAGTTGGATACAAAGACAACTTATATTGCTACAGTATTCTTTCTCTCTCTCTCCGATCCTCATCTCATTGAGGGTCTCTCCCCTTATATAGCTCCCTTTGGGTTATCTTGATCCTACACTTGTCGATCATCTGAACCTTTACTTGAGTACCTGTTCTATCAGACACCCCCTTTGGCTTTCTGTGAGTTGTGGTAGCCAAGGCAGCACTGTTTAGAGGCCTTCTCCACATAAATGCGGCTAGAAAAGTAGCTGCAACGCATTTAATGCGGTGGTAGTAGCATTTTCTTAGATATTTCTGAGTTCCCATCACCTTTGTATGCTTATGATGCGTGTTCTTATTACCGGAGTTTCCTGGAAGGTTTCCTGGATTGCTGGGATATATGTTTGAGTTGTATTTATCGTATCCGAGGATTTATTCCTCCTCGGACTGATTTCCCATTGGTACCTTACTCGTCAAATCCTAAGCCTGAACCATTCATTACCATTTGCTCCTCCTCGGACTGACCAAGCCCTCGGACAGGGCCCTAAGGCCCAATGTAGGATTTGGGCGCTTGACCCTACACACACACACACACACACACACACACACACATATATATATATATATATATATATTAATTAGAATAAGTCAAAAACACATATGTTTGGATTAGGGGTGGCAAAATCAACCCAAACCCATTTGCCCACCCAAACCCACCAACTTAAATGAGACCCAAACCCACCCAATTATTAATTGGGTTAAATGAGTATTAACCCAATTAGACCCAATTATAATCCAAGTATCATTTCTACAAATTACCCAACTCTAAAATACTCCAAAACCACTAAAATTACCAAAATACCCCCTCAACCTAAAAAGTGACCAAAATAACACCTAAACCAAAAAATGACCAAAATACCCATAAAACCTAAAAAACGACCAAAATACCCCCTTAAACCTAAAAAATGACCAAAATACCACAAAAACCTAAAAAAGACCAAAATACCCCTTAAACCTAAAAGATGACCAAAATACACCCAAAACCTAAAAAATGACCAAAATATCTCCAAAACCTAAAAATTACCAAAATAACCCCAAAACTTTGGATTAGACTTTTTTCTTGATGTTTTATTTTTTTAATCTGTTTATTATATATGTCTTAAAATTTCATTAATTTAAAATAGTTTAACTTTAGTTGACTTCGTAATAATTTTTCATATAAAATTTTGAAACCTCAAAATTTGACACGTTAATATTTTAACAAATATATTTTTTAACTGAATTTAGATTATGTTCTATATATAAACCTTCCTTTAAAATATTACCACATTACTAGAATAGATAAATGCATATACAAATAAAATTATTATAAATTCCTATTAATTGTTCTATAGTTATCAATTTAATTTTTAAGACAAAAAAAAAAAAAAAAAACAAAGCAAATATATATATATATATTTATTTATTTGTGTATTGCACGACTTATCCACTATTTTTAAGTATAATTATATTTTTGTGAACCTTCTTAAAAAAAAAATTTATTTTGTTCTTTTGTGTATATAAAAAAACAAAACAAAACAAAAATCGAATGCAAATACGCACATATTTCCCACGTGTTTCGAGATATTATAAGAGACGTGGACCAAAAAATTCATCTTCAAAATAGCATTTCCTTATCTAAAATCTTATCAATACTCACTCACTCCATCAATAAAAACAGAAAATCAGGTACAGTTACACACATTGGAAGAGACTGAGCGAACTATCAAAATGACTTCTTTGAGCTTGAATCCCTCCATCACCCTTCTATTCCTTTCCATGCTTAGCCTCCTTAGCTTGAGCACTCATGCAACTGCCCCAATTCACCTCAATGAGGTATGTGCAAACACCACTTTCAGCTCCAATAGCATCTACCAATCCAATCTCAATTCCCTCCTCTCTTCACTCTCCTCCAACGCCACACACAGCCTTGAATTCTACAATACCACCAGTGGCGAAAACACCTCCAACCCTGTCTATGGCCTTTTCCTCTGTCGCGGCGATGTCACTCCTCAACTCTGCCAAGAATGTGTAGCTGCAGCAGACAAAGAGATAACCAAAAAATGTTCCAGAGAAAAGGTTGCTGTAATATGGTACGATGAGTGCATGTTGCGTTACTCAAATCGGTCATTCTTTTCCACAGTGGACGAAAAGCCAAAGTTTGCCCTATTGAACACGCAGAATATCACTGAACAGGACAGGTTTAACAAGCTACTGGCTAAGTCAATGAATGAGACAGCAGCTCAGGCCTCTAACGCTCCTATTGGTTCCAAAAAGTTTGGAACCCAAGAAGTGAATATCTCTGCTTTTCAAACACTGTACAACCTTGTACAGTGCACAGCGGACTTGTCCAGAAACGATTGTAGTACTTGTCTTCAGGCTGCTATAAATCTTCTTCCATGGTGTTGTAGTGGAAAGCAAGGGGGAAGAGTCATTTTTCCGAGTTGTAATGTTAGGTACGAATTGTACCCTTTTTACCGGATGGAAAATGCGACATTCATGCCTACATCAGCTCATACATCTTCACATCCAGGTTCGGTAACTGAACTTTGAATGCTTTTTTCCTTTTTTTTTACGGAGTAATAATACAAATTTTTTTATAAAAAATTTACAAAATATTGAAGTGATGAGTGATTATTTGCAAATGAAAAAAGTGATATATTAATAGTGGGTTTAGATGAAAACTAAAAAAAAATTGGCCACTTTAATATTTTGTAAAAATATTATAAAATATTTTATAACTATAGCATTACTTTGCATTATTGGCTATTGAGGAATGGTGCTTCAATTTTCACGGCATACTTTATGAATCTTTGTCGTTATTGATAATTTTGTTGTGTATGATTTTAGTGCGAGTCCTTCTCTCTTTAACGAATAGGGACAATTAGCTATGTACAAAGTCAGGTCCAAGTGGGTTACAACTCTAAAGGATGGAGCTATTAGATAAAACAAACACTATGGAGTAGGCAGCAAGCCATTCCATTGGACCATTGCCCACCAACATTGTTCGGTGAGGGGTAGAATGTAGACCCACCATTGGCAGGGCTGATATCCCTCTATGATTCACTTTCCTGAGAAAGTAATTCTTGTAGCAACTTATACTAAGTCAAGTGTAAGTAGGGCTATCCAAGAAACCTGGCTACCCGATAGAACCGATGGAACTAACCGAAACCGACCACCTGAACTAATCCCTTCGTCGGTCAGCCACGGGTTCCTTCTCTCAAAAACCGACTCTAGCAGGTCGAGTGGAGGGTGTCCTCCATCAAAATTTGAGCCACCCAACCCGATCGGAAAACCACTTCAAGAAACCTTCAAATCTACCAGATTCTATCCTGATCCGGCGACTATTAAGCCTTCAAAGCTCAGATCTAGCCACGTTTGGCCTTTCTCTGCTTAGATCCACTTAAATCTGGCAATGTTTAACTTAGATTTTTAAAGATTCGACGATGTTTGGCGTAGATTTGTTTAGATCTGATGATGTTGGTCTCAGATCCGGCGACATTTGGCATAGATCCGACAAGGTTTGACTCAAATCCGGTCGAATCTTTCTCTCCTTCACTCAGATCTGACGAAGATCTACCACCCTCCACCCACCGTCGCTCCTTCATCAGTTTCGACCGAATCGACCCAATCATCTGTCAGAGCTCGTCCGACTCGACTTGTAGTGGTCACTGGTCGGTTGCGGGTCTTCTCTTCTTCAACCAGAACTAAGCAGGTCGAGTGACGAGTTGATCTCAAACTCGAACCATGAACCCGTTGACAACCCTAAGTGTAAGTCACACACATAACCACTAATGAGTCAATAGCATGTGAAAAGTTGGTTTGAACCACTTTGACAAACAACTAAATTACACGCAATGACTAATGAGTGAATAGCGCCTATGTGAAAAGTTGGTGGTAACTACTTTAACAAAAATAAATAAATTACATGGCATTCATACTAGTGTTAAATAGAGTCTTGATATTCCCACTTTTTCACTTAGTGAGATTTTTTTTTTCTTTGTTGTTTGGTTTTTGGAGGCCAATTAGTAAAATTATATATATATAAAAAGAATTATTACTTTAAATTGATAGTATAATATAAATTAATAATTTACCCTCGGAGAAAATAATTTTTAAAAGCAAGGGGCACGAGCCTCCCACCCCCCTTCCCCCCAGTGCTGGTTCATACATTTGGGCCAAGGGCTACTGCATGATTAAAGTTTACTATTTAATTGTTACAACTCACAACTGGGCCCATCCTTTCTTTATTTAAAAAGTAGCGATTTTATTGTAGCTACTGCGTGCATGATTAAAGAAAAAAAAAGTTTTCTCTTTAATTGTTACAACTCACAACTGGGCTCATCCTTTCTTTATTTAAAAAGTAATGATCTTATTGTACCATGCCTAGGTTGAATAATAGGATTTGGATCAATATGGTAGATCTATTGAACATCCTTCCCTCCCAAGTAATAGTGGGTCGACTCCAAAGTCATGTGAGGCCCATATTTTGTGAGAGGGATGATGCATGAGATATATTTTTCTCTCTTCTCTTCTTGATCAACATTCTCACTAAAAAAAAAAAATTTAATAAATAAATTTTGATTTCATGTGACAAATTTAAATCATTCAGTTTATGAAAAACATTTTTAGAGAATTTTTTTTTTCTCTTACCTCAAAGAAACAAAAAGAAGAAGAAAGTTTTGTTTGATATTAAGTTTCTCAAAAAAAAAAAAAAATTGTTCAGCTCTTGAGTTGGTTGATTTTCCACCTATAGCTATCTTCTTTTCTTTCTGTGAGTGATGACTGTCCATTTTCCTAAATTAATGAGCGAAATGATCCCCTCCTATTGATACATTAAACTCTTTCATTTTTAGTCAGATATGTGACAAATAACATTTATTTGATCTACATCTATTTCATCTAAAAAGAAAATGTAAGGAATTGGAGGATTAAATGGGAGGAAGTGGTCTGGCATACGACTCAAATTCCCCTCTCCACCTGCAATGTATCCAGAATTTTTTAAAAAAATATATATTTAAAAGAAAAAAAAAAGAAGAAGAAAGAAGAAAACTCAAGCATACCAACCAATCTTGCCATATAGTCAAAAGGCACTTTTGCCTTCAGTTGTACGGTGAGGACTGGGGTCGCATCCTCAATTTTTTCAAGGGGAAACAAAAAGAAAAATGACTCAAAGTAGACTTATTAGACCTAAATAATTGAGTAATGTTTGAATGTTTAAATAGTGTGTAAAACACCTTAAACTTTTAGACTCCCAAATTACAAATTACCAATTCAAGCTTATTATCAAATAATGTATATGCGGAATATGAACATAAGTTTAAAACAGAATTGATAAAACAATTTAAACCAAATAAAATCACAACCACAGTAGAAATTAAATGACAAAGATTAAGGGAAGAGAGGTGCAAATACAAAGACAACATAGCGATGTATTATCGAAGAGGAAACCGAAGTCCTCGGCGTAAAACCTCTCCGTCGCCCTCCAAGCGGTCAATAATCCACTAAAGAATGAAGTTAGGATACATGAACAGCAGAAGACCCTCTAAGCCTAATTTACCTAGTGTACCTAAATCCTCCAAGCTTCTTGCTCCAACGAGGTTACGCCGAACCTTTGTCTTCTTTAGCTTACCGGATTCCGTTATAGCCCATAGCATCAACCAATATCAATTGGTCTCTTCTTAACTGCTTCCCAAGCACCAAATAGCATTCTCACAGATATGGGTATAGTGAGAAAAGATTTTGGCTAATGTACCTCTCAAGGATGTAACACTGGAGAGGGTGAGAGTAGAGGAATTTGGAGAAACAAAGATGAAGATTGTGGATGAGTCAATCTTATTTTTTTCTAGGGTTTCTCTCTCAAAATTCTCTCTGGAAGCTCTCTACATTTTGTGGGTATAAGGAGTATTTATACTAGTGTGAGAATGGAATGCGAAGAGTCAATTTTTCCAAAACAGAGCTGGCTGGCGACTTGGCCTCGCGACTTGACTAAGTCGCGAGTTCAAGCCACGAGCTAACTGAATGGCCAGTTTGGACTTTTTGTCTTGTAGTGCTACAGCTGACATGACGGTTCAGCTTCTCTGCATGTTTCACTCGTGTGCATCTTCTGGCGGCTTGCAAGCCGCGAGCCACCCGCAAGATCCAGTCGCGAGTCCCTGCTTCACTGCACAGTTTTGAGCATTTCTTCATACTCTCACACACACTACTATTACATGATTCCCACCTAAATACAGGGTTTCTAAGTGCTGAAATACAAGCAAATTGGCACGGAATAAAGCCAACAGAATGGTTGATTAAATTCAACCTTACAATCTCCTCCTTTGGCTATTCCGTGACAAAACCCTAAAACAAACTCTAGACTTAACATGTGAGTTGGGAATAGTTGAACATAACTCACTCACACCTAACTCTAGAATCTGTGTAGCTCTTGAACCATAAGAACAAGTATCTCCTGAAACACAACAACACAATATGATCATTGTTTGCAAAAAACTTGTAATGCATATGGAGCAAGCACAATGCGATCAAGCAAAATGGAATTAAGCAATAAACCATGGCTTGACCAAAAATGAACAATCACTATAAATAGTGACCACAATGCTCATTCACACAAGAAATGAACATCCGGACATGCAAGCTAATAAGGTCAATGTAAAGTATAATTTGCATGTCCAACACTCAACCAATGCAGCAACTCATGGTAATTGCATTAAGGATATAAAATCTAACAAAGGGCACAAGAGTGAAAGTACTTAAAGAAAATGCATAACATTTAACAACAAGTACTAGGCTACAAAGTAAGGGTACAACACCCAAAGTTAGGGGTGTGCAGAAAACCCACCGACCTGCCAAACCCGATCCGACCCAACCCGACCCGCCGGGTTGGGTCGGTTTTTAAGGCTTGGTGGGTTGGGTTGGGTTACAAAATTTTTTTTATAGCGGGTCGGGTTGGGTTTGGGTCAAAAAATTACAAACCCTCCAAACCCGACCCGACCCACCGACCCACCCATATTTAATATATATTTAAAATATATTATATATTTAATAATTTTTTTTAAACCAGCTGTAGGGCACTTATATATATATATTTAAATATATATTATATATTTAATAAATTTAAAAAAAAAAAACTAGCTGTAGAGCAGCACTTCCTTGGTTCCTCTTACTAATACTAATTTAATATATATATATATATAATATATTATATAATTAATAAATTTTTTAAAATAACCAGTTCTTCCTATCCTATATAAAAGCCAATTAGTTCACACAAACCCTAATAAATTACTATTGTTGTTTAGTCATTAGTGTTGTTTGCCTTTAAGGAATTACATTGATACCAATCTTTGGGTTTTTTTAATATATTAATATTTATATTTTTTTCTACTCAATTTAATAATAATAAATAAAAAAAATTTGTCAAACCCATGGGTTCAACCTGACCCAACCCGACCCACGTGGGTTGGGTTGGGTTGGGTTGGGTTGGGTTGGATTTATGTGATGGGTTGGGTTGGGTTGAATTTTTTTTGACCCACCATGGTGGGTTGGGTCAAAAAGTCCCTTCAACCCGACCCAACCCGACCCATGCACACCCCTACCCAAAGTGAATAAAAAATAAACTAAGACATTAAACTAAGACATAAGATAACAATAAGCAAAACATTAAACATAGGCAGCTCCTGCTCTTCAACATCAATACTCCCCCTTTGATCAGGCTCTTCATCCCCTTCTCATGAATCATAGGAGCTGTGATGAACTTGGAACATATATATTTGCAACCTGAAACACTTGTACAAAACACATTAGACCCTTAAGGTAAAGTAAGTAATAAAAGGACAAGTATAATGAAACAAGTAAATTGCGATCAAGTAAACATGAAGTGAAACATGTGAGCAACTTGATCATATACCAAACCAGTCATATAAAAATGACTACAATGATCACATAGCAAAGCAAATGATCATTCGAACAAGCATTCAATGAAGCACAATAGCATAGGGATGAATGCATGTCCAATACACAAACATGATGCGATGAAAACAACAAAGCATAACTCAAAGCACCATAAAGCCAACAAGAAAAGTTTTCTTATTAACACAATGCCTTCTCCCCCTTGGTATATACATCTCCCCTATGGAATATCTTTCCCCCCTACAAATGTGCATGAGAAATAGAATTTCTCCCCCTAAGAATGTGCACAAGAGTCATATAGAAATGACAAAACTCTCTGGTATACTCTCTAGAATATACTCTCTCCCTTTTTGTCAGGAATAGACAAATGGTCAATAAGAAATGAGGGTAAGAGATGAAGGTACGACCAATGATAATGATGCATGAGGGGTGCGAGATGAATGAGAAAATGAAGCTCAAACAAAATGCTACAAAGCATAAAGTAAACATGACAAGCTAGGATGAAGAAACAAGGTATAGACCAATGCATGACAAGGATAGCAAAGGTGTGTGCAAGGGGTGGCTATGTGCAACGCATGATCAAATCATGGAAAATGCACATGTGGGGCAAGATGTGTTAAATACACAACCAATGAACCAAACATGTTCCTAATGAGGAAACATGAGAAATCCCAAAGTTTGATACTCATTGAAGTCCAAACAAGTGAGAAAATGCTTAAGAGACATTTTATCAAACACCTAGCATGCACACTATGAACAACAATGTGAAACAATGCATGAACATCATGAAATCCACCCTTAAAACATGTTCTTTTTGCCACAAGGGGCCAACATCCAAAGCAAATCATCAAAAGAAACCAATCCCATACAAAATTTTGACAAAAAAAAAATAAGTTTTCCCAACCCCTATGATGAAAATCCCAACCAAGAGCACAAAACTCTCCAAAACATAATCTAAGGATCCAAAACAATGAAAAGAGTTTAAAATTACCTTAGAGATGTTAATGGAATGAAAAACTATTCAAATCGATTGGGTTTTGATGTAAAAATATTGAAAGAAGGGTTTAAAAGAGGATGGGAGAGGTTAAAAACAAGTTTCCCACGAAAAGCCCTTTAAAAAGCTGTTTCTGGGCATTTCGTGACTGGGTGAGTCGTGAAGCGAGTCGTGAAGATTTTAGCGAGTCGCGAGTAAGTCGCGAGTGAGTCGCGAAAGTCTTCTGGATGAACTCGTGATTGGGATTTCACGACTGGGGAGTCGCGAGATGAGTCGCGAAAAATTTCGCGACTGGCGAGTGAGTCGCGAAAAACTCTGACACCAGTTTTTCAACACAAAACATGTTTAAACAATGAAAAACAATGTAAGCACTAAATATGAACACAAATAGTGATAAAAATCACTTCCAAAAACATATAAAATGATCAAAAATCTTTTTGGATTGATCCATATAAAGATGAGCACACACACATCACATTTAAACAAGTACAATCGAACAAATGAATAAGACATTCATTGAACATTAGGCATGTGTGTTGTGTGTGTGTATCAAATGCGGAATAGTCCTTAGTCTAGAGTGAAACTTCAATGATCAATTCAATCAAGTCATACACAACTAGTACTAAGTCAAGTGGTCTATCTCAATTATAGAAATGAACATATATGACATCCCACAAGAAAATGATTACATATTTTTGAAGCTTTTCATTTGGCTTCTTTACAATTCATATCATTTGATCTTTTTGAATTAAAACATCTCAATTTAGAGATCAATGCCTGAAATTTTTGATATTTCAATTTGATGAACAAGCCTTTGGCTTTTTGGGGCATCATACAATTTCATAAAAGTCGTTTTCCCTTTTTCCTAGTCGAATACTAGTATGTGCGACGGCTTTTGCAACTCATTATCTCTTTTCATTTTGAGATTTACATTGGTTGAGCTCTTTAAGTAAAAAAAAAATGTGGGAAGATATATAGGCACAAGTCTATGCAAGTATCAAAACCACAAAACTATTGACTAATCATTCATGACAAGCTTGAAGATCGATTTACAACAATCACACATAGATTTTAAGATTTTTCCCACAAAGATAGATGTGCATACATAACAAGCTAAGCTCGTAAATGCACTATGCCATTAGTACGAAGGTACTAGGCCAAACTCACATGTGAAATGTGCTCAAACATATACGATCAAACTTTTTGAATTTTTCACTTTTTATGTGATTTTGGATTTTTACTCACACAAAACTAAAACATAAAAGTAAGATCAAAACAGAAACAAAACAATGCATATCAAGAGATACATGATGCACAAATGCATGACAATGAAGCATCTAATGCATGAAGGGTCCTACAAAGATTGAAAGAATTAGATCAAGGACCAAAAGAGTAAAAGCTCAACCATAGGAACCCTTCCTCATCCAAACGGAACAATTGTTTGGAATGAGTGTCTCATGAGAAGTGAGACGAGGGTTAGAAGAATGATAACCAGAGATGCACATAGACAAGGAGTTAAGAGCATTAAACACTTTCTTTAACAACATGCTATTTTCACTCAAAACCGGTTTACCATTTTTAGCACAACTTCCAATAAGCTAAAGTTTCTCTTTTCTTTTAAAAGCATGAAACTTAGAGCATTGAGGTTTTAGATGACCCAAGGCACCACAATGGTGACAAACAATGTGTTTAGGTTCACTAGGCTTTTTGGGAAGGGATCTAGCCATATGATTTTGTTCTCTCTTCAACTTACGACATTGAGGTCTTATATGACCAATCACACAACAATGGTGGCAAGTTGGAAGAAATTTAGATCCATCCAAAACCTTAGTTTGAGACCTAAACAGAGGTTTTGACTTAACAGCCTTTCTCTCCACCTTTTGATTTCTTTTATGTGGAAGAATGTACACCAATTTGTCCTTTGAGGTAGAACACACAATAGGCACAAAATCGGATACCACAACATGATTGCAACAAATATTTTCATCCATTTTAGTAATAGGTTCAACAATCAAACACTTGGCATGCATCTTAAGAGATTCATTTTCACATTTAAGATCATCAACTAGTTTGTTAGACAAAACAAGTTTAGCATCCAAGTTCATATTCAAACATTCAAACTCCTTTAGTTTTTCAAGGGAATGTTCAGCAAGTTTCTTGTACTTTTCAACCAATTTATTGGACTCATTGAGCATAGCAATCAAATCACCCTTTTCACAAATGAACTTGCTAAAATTCTTTTGAAACTTCTTAGCCTTTTTCTTGAAGATTTTGATGTTAGGAATATCAACAACACCCAAAGATTCATGTAACATAGCATCACAATCATAAGGATTATCACTCATAGAGGCATTTTCACAAACACATGGCATGTTACATTCATCATCAACCAAATCATGCATAGAGGCATCCAAAACACTATTCATGGCAAATCAACACAAGGGGTCAAGGATCACACTTAGGTATTTAAACCACAACAAGTGTGCCCGCTCTGATACCAATTGAATGTTCAAATAGTGTGTAAAACACCTTGAACATTTAGACCCCCAAATTACAAATTACCAATTCAAGCTTATTATCAAACAATGTATGTGCGGAATATGAACATAAGCTTAAAACAGAATTGATAAAACAATCTAAACCAAATAAAATCACAACCACAGTAGAAATTAAATGGCAAAGATTAAGGGAAGAGAGATACAAACACAAAGACAACACAGCGATGTGTTATCGAAGAGGAAACCGAAGTCTTTGGCGTAAAACCTCTCCGTCGACCTCTAAGCGGTCAATAATCCACTAAAGAATGAAGTTGGGATACATGAACAGCAGAAGACCCCCCAAGCTTAATCTACCCAGTGTACCTAAGCCCTCCAAGCTTCTTGCTCCAACGAGGTTACACCGAACCTTTGTCTTCTTTAGCTTACCGGATTCCGCTATAGCCCATAACATCAACCAATATTAATTGGTCCCTTCCTAACTGCTTCCCAAGCACTAAACAGCCTTCTCACAGATATGGGTATGGTGAGAAAATGTTTTGGCTAATGTACCTCTCAAGGATGTAACACTAGAGAGGGTGAGAGTAGAGAAATTTGGAGAAACAAAGATGAAGATTGTGGATGAGTCAATCTTGTTTTTCTCTAGGGTTTCTCTCCCAAAATTCTCTTTAGAAGCTCTCTACATTTCGTGGGTATAAAGGGTATTTATACTAGTGTGAGAATGGAATGCGAAGAGTCAGTTTTTCTAAAACAGAGCTAGCTGGCGACTTGACTGAGTCGCGAGTTCAAGCCGCGAGCTAACTGAATGACCAGTCTGGACTTTTTGTCCTGTAGTGCTACAGCTGGCATGACAGTTCAGCTTCTCTGCATGCTTCACTCGTGTGCATCTTTTAGCGGCTTGCAAGCCGCGAGCCACCCGCGAGATTCAGTTGCGAGTCCCTGCTTCATTGCACAGTCTTGAGCATTTTTTCACACTCTCTCACATACTACCCTTACATGATTCCCACCTAAATACAGGGTTTCTAAGTGCTGAAATACAAGCAAATTGGCACGGAATAAAGCCAATAGAATGGTTGATTAAATTCAACCTTACAATGTTTATTAAACATAAACTGTTTTACACAAATTTTACACAAAGTTACGATTTTTACTGCCTTTTGGAGTGTGCATACAACTGAGTAAAACAGTTTCTGTAAAACAAGTTTAACCCTATATATTTTATTGGGCAACTCTCTCCTAACGAGCTGTAAACTGTTGTCAATGAAACATGATATTGTTTAAGCAGGAAAGGACAAAAGCTCAATGGTAACGATAATCACCATTGTTGTTCCAATAGCTACCTTGGTGCTAGTCCTACTCATCCTATCCTTCTGTTTCCTAAGGAGGGCAAGAAAGAAGACCAATGCTATAAAGGGAGAGAGTTCTAAGAAAGCTAATCATATCCTAAATTATCAAGGTATGCAAGTAGTCTTATATTTACATCATATGTCACTTTCTTCTCATTTTCAAGTCTACATGAAAATGATGTTAACATATTCGAGTGTGAGTGGTGTAGTTAGGTAAATGTTCAAGTTCCACATTAGATAATAACCACAAAAATAAGTGGTTAATATAACATAATTAGCTTTATATATAAAGAAAAAAATTAATTGGACACAAACCCATTAATTTAAGACATTTTTTGTTTTTGTTTTAATATATATTTATATGATAGAATTTCAATCTATAATATTTGCTCTATGATAATTATTTTTTAACATCAGATCAAGTCGCCAATTGATTTTTGGATCACATCAAAATACCAATTGATCTTTTGTATAGGTGGGGTTTTTAAACAACCAGATCTCTTATTTGACAACAAGAGACTTTACCAATTGAGTTAACTGGAGCTTACGATTTAAGTTGTTCTCGAGGGAGTGTTAAAAACTACTTGTAGGTTAAATTTCTAGGATATATGGTAGTTTTTCAGAAAATGAGAAAGAAGTTATTGATTATGTACAAACTCTCACCTTATGATAAGCTAACATTGCTCTTTCTAGTGTAATATCTTACTTTTATTTTTTGGATGTTTAGCTGCAAGTGAATTAACAACTGTGGAGTCCTTGCAATTTGATTTTGGGACAATTGAAGCCGCCACAAACAAATTCTCAGATGACAACAAGATTAGTGAAGGTGGATTTGGTAAAGTATACATGGTATATATAAAAATTCATTTTTATTTATTTATTTATTTTTTGTGGTACTCAAATAAGCATACGTAGCAAATTTACTGCATATAATCAAAATTTAGATGTGAAAAGTTTTGCCATGAACCTTATAGCTTAATTAGTTGACACATTCTAGTATTTTTAATGAAACATTCAGAGTTTAAATCCCCTATCCTCAATTGTCGAATTATCAAAAAAAAAAAAAAAAAAAAAGCTTTCGAAGTACTGGAATTTAATAAATTCCATGAATTAAACTATTCTAAAGCTATTTAAAATACATACATTACCAGGGTACACTTCCTAGTGGACAAGAAATAGCTGTAAAGAGGTTATGGAAAAGTTCTGGACAAGGAGTAGAACAATTTAAACAATTCAAGAACGAGGTTGAACTACAAGCCAAGCTTCAACACAAAAATTTGGCAAGGCTATTGGGATACTGCTTGGAAGGAGAAGAAAAGATACTTATCTACGAATTTGTGCCCAATAAGTGTCTTGACAATTTTATATATGGTTTGTCTATCTAAACACGCATCCAATAGTTTTATGTGCATTTGGAATTCTTTGTTTTTATTTTATTTTATTTTTCTTTTGATGAACTTTTAGATTCAAAAAAACAAGGACAATTGGATTGGGAAACACGATATAAGATAATTGGTGGGATTGCTCGAGGAATACAATATCTTCATGAAGATTCTCAACTTAGAATTATACATTGTGATCTAAAGGCCAGCAGCATATTGTTAGATGCAGAAATGAATCCAAAAATTTCAGATTTTGGTATCTCATGGACTCTTGAAGTTGATCAAACTCAAAGAAATGCAAGTAAAATTGTGGGGACATAGTAAGCTCCCAATGGTTTTTCTTCTAATTTTCATCATTAGAATTAATGCATTTATTCCCGTCCCATTCCAACTAATAAATAACTGAAAAAAAAAATTTATAAAAAATGCAAAAAAAAGAGGTAATTTTGACACATTGAACTCGAAGAACATAATCATGAGGTTCCTCATTGTCATTTACTAATACTACTATGTTTGTGGTGTTGGTTTGCAGTGGTTATATATCTCCAGAGTATGCAATGCAGGGGGAATTCTCTGAGAAATCCGATGTGTATAGTTTCGGTGTCCTCGTCCTTGAAATTATCACTGGAAAAAAGAATAGTAACTTTGAATCAAAAGGGGCTGAGGACCTCTTGAGCTACGTGAGTATATAACATATAGTGTAATTTGTTTCCCTTTCCTAATGCCTAGGGTCACCACTAGTAGCATGACATTCTAAACACTACTTTATAAAATGTGCAGGCTTGGATACATTGGAGGGATGGGAGGCCCTTGGAATTGTTGGATCCAACTTTGGAAGGTTTTTATTTGATAGATGAAGCCATTAAATGCATCCACATTGGCTTATTATGTGTTCAGAAGGATCCAGCTGACAGACCCACTATGGCATCAATAGTTCTCGCGCTTAATAGCCGCTCTGTTAGTCTACCAGCACCGCAACAGCCAGCTTTTTTTCTTCGCAACACAGACCAGAACTTGCTCCAAATGTCTACGGAGTCTGATCAATCTACTAGCATGTCCATGTCATGGTCTGTCAATGAAGAATCTGTTACTGAACCACACGCTCGATAGTTTACAGAAGCAAGGAATGCACAAGTTTTGTGCAAACGGGTGGGCATAAAGTTTAAAGCTAAGACATTAAATTATTTGGGTTTTTGTACAACGAGTCTTAAGGCCATTACATTTTTAAAAACATCTTTTACAATCACTGACATGAGCTGTTTTGATTGTATGTAATAAATGTGTTATTAGTACTGATGGATCGAAGTAAAAATATTATTCAAACTTCCAATCTCAACATCTCATGTTAGTCCTCAAAAAAAAAAAAAATCATGTTAGTAATTATAAAAATATTATGTCGCATTACTCTTACAATGAAATAACCAATTGGTTTATTTATTGTGGGTTCAATTCAACTGGTAAAATATTTTCTCTAAAAAAAAAAGGGTAAAATATCTGATGGTTGAATGGGGTTCAATTCCCACCTATATTAAAAACTGATTAGTGTCTTGTTCTAATGATAATAACTATCATCAGGAGCGGATGCTATAGGTTAAAACTATTTCAAAAAAGAAAAAAAAAAAAAAAAAAACCAATTGGCTATTTAGCCAAAGAAAAAAGGACGCTGATATTGAGGAAGGATTCACTTGTAATCAAGAGCATAATACTGGATGTTCTCACTGCAAGAAATGTTAATATTTGTGAAAATCCAACACGGTCACAATGGTCTCTACCCTTTTGTTAGAGAGTATCTCATATTCTCAATGGGAAGTAACAGTCTTTAATTTAGGGGAATTCGCCCCCAGTAATTGTAAGGGTATATTGGAAATTTCGAATGTACGGGTCATCTATGGAGACACCATAAATTATTGTAAACCTTTTATGTGAATCTTTTGGCACTCACTCTTGTGGACGTAGGCATGCTGTTTAATTACGAAAATCTCTGTGTGAATTTGCTCTCTTTTTCTCTCTAATTTTACTATTATGCTAAGATCTGAAATCATCAATATTTCTATTGGCCTATCCAACTAACAAAGATAAAGGGAATTATTTTTTGATACATCAATAGTTGGGGTAGGGGGATTTGAACCCTAAATGTCTTGGTTGGAAACACCAAGAGTTGTCAATTAATTAAACTACAAGACTCTTGACAATAAATGAACTAGTCACAGACCCACGGGGATAAATAATTATTTTGTTTAGTAATATAATGTGTAATTTTTTCTCTCTAAAAGAAATTAAACAATTTCTATTCGGTCCAATTAGATCTATTTCGGTCCCATGCGGTCCAATTTAGTCCACTAGGTCAATTTCGGTCTCCTTTAGTTCATTTTAGACTAATTGGGCCTCAAATTGATTCTTTTTGTAGGTTGCATTTTCAGATTGAGCTCAAAAATTCATTTAAGAAAAAAGGGTTGAAAAGTATAAAATTTTATTATATTTGGGTTAAACTCTATAGTTTTGAGTTAATAAACAAAAAGAAAATAGACATTATAAATTAGAAATATGAGCCGTAAAAATGATAAATATTCAAAAGTCTCATTCGGTCCACATTGGTTCTATTCGGTCCATTCTGTCCTCTTCGATCTAGTTTGGTCCTATTCGGTCCATACAGTCCTAATCGGTTCACTCAGTCCTATTTGGTCCATTCTATCCACTAAAGTTCTATTCGGTCCAATTCAGTACATTGGTTCTTATTTAGTCCACTTTGGTTGTATTCAGTTCATTCAGTCCACATTGATTCTATTCGGTCCATATTAGTCCTATTCGGTCCATTTTGTCTACTTTGGTTCTATTTGGTCCTATTCGGTCTATTTCGTCCAATTTGGTCCACTTCAGTCCTATTCGGGCCATTTGGTCCGCTTTGGTCATATTCAGTCCACTTCAGTCCATTCGTTCTTTTTCGATCCACGTTAGTCCAATTCAGTCCACCTTGTTCATATTTGGTCCCAGTTGTATGTCATTGGGGTTAGGTTTGTAAATAAGAGTTTTTGCTAACATCTAGTTATGTAATATTTACACGAATACCTTAAGTTTCAGCCTAGTTGTTAAACTTGCAAAGTTTGAAAGTAAAGAAGTTTTAAAGTTTTACGAATTTTGTATATTATGGCTTTTATGCAAGGAAATAAAAAGGAAGACGAGAAACAAATTTTGATAAGCACTTTTAGCTTTAGTTGGTTCATGTTAGTATCGAGTTTAACTTGAGATTAACATGCCAGTCATGCTTTGAATTCTGAAGTATAGGTTTGGGTCATGACAACTCTCCTCCAACGCCACTCGCAACTTAGAATTCTACAACACTGCCACAAACCAAAACACCTCGAATCCTGTCTATGGCCTCTACCTCTGCCATGGTGATGTAACTTCTAAAGACTGTAGAGAAAAGATTGCTGTGATTTGGTACAATGAATGCATGATACATTACCCAAATAAGCCTATTTTCTCTACTGTGATCGTAAGGCCTAGAGTGGCCTTGTTGAACATGCAAAATATTACCAGCCAAGACCAGTTAAATAAGCTTGTGAACACCTCGATGACCAGCTTGGCAAGTAAGGCCTCTGATGTTCCAATCAGTGTTAAGAAGTTTAGGACCGATGAAGTGAATATCTCTACTTTTCAAATGCTGTACAACCTTGTACAGTGCACACCAGACCTGTCCAGCACTGATTGCAACTTGTGTCTTCAAATGGCAATAATACGTCTTCCAATATGTTGTGGTGGAAAACAAGGAGCAAGAGTATTGCTTCTGATGTCGCAGAAGCCTATAGAAAGCACACACGATGGTCTCTTTGATGAAACAAAAACTAAAACGTTAGTTTCTGGTAGTAAACCTCCAATCCGCGAGGGTTCCTTGAATCCATAAAGTGATAGGTTTGGAATCTATAAGAGAAAACAATAGACAAAAGTTTGAATTTTTATTAATAGTAATCTCTGATAAAACGTTTACAGAGTTAGAGGCCTATTTAAGAGATCTGTAAAAACTTGACAAACAAAAAAATATATTCTAAAAAAAAAATCCTAATTAATACCTAACCATAACAGGAACTAAATTTGACCTAAAAAGTATTAAAAGCACCTAAAAACAAGGAAATAAATAACCTATACCTAAAATAATGAAAATTACATAAGAATACCAAAATTAAATAATTACAAAATTATTTTGTAGATTCTGTCCTACATTAGACCCCTCCACTTGAAATAAACTCGTCCTCGAGTTCATCTTTGAAATATGAAATCTTCCTCTACAAATAAACAAATACTTTGAATGCTTGAGTCCATTGATTTTCTTTCCATACTTGCAACTCATCAATGGAATAAACAAATCAACTTGAATTTATTTTTTCTTGATCTTCATGAAATTGTAGATATTTACCAAATAAAAACTAACAATTGAATCAAATCTATCAACCCCAATAAAATCAATAAACTTCGGTGTATCGCTTACCACCAAAATAAAAGGATCTTGAGATTGACAATCATATGATTTGATTTCATTGAGATCCTTGAAACTTTCATCTTCAATTTCTTCCTCAATGGTCTCTACCATCTCGACTTTAAGTTCTTTCTATATAATAGGATCTTAATTATTCTCTTCCACAATAATCTTGATTTTAGGATCTTTGTTCATAACAAGGACTTCATTAATTTCCTCAGAAAAATCTCTATATTTTGTTCTTTGACTTCTACTTAACCTTCAAGAACAATATTTTCTTCAACATGCAATTCTTCCTTTAATGGTGGAATATATGGCTCTTCAAAATGATTCATGTATGAACTTCTTGGCCAATAATAAACTTGTTTTGTATATGAGAAGATATCATCACAATCCACGGGATAAAAGTTGATAGCAAACATCATTTTCATCCTTGTCCATAAATGAATTTTGTCTTTACCTCATCTAATTCTATCAGACTGTATTTGTTCCCACCAATGAAGGCATACCCACTAAGTTTATACAAAGCAAGTTTAACATTTCTCTCATAATAAATATTCTCAAAGTCAAATAAATCCTCTAGATCAAGTAACCAATCAAGAAAATCATATTTATAAAAATAACTATTAAAACTTGCAATTCTTTTATAAGGCCTAAATGAATTTTGCTTACCAAAAGGTGCGCATGAGTTACGTCTCTGCGGCAGTCATCCCTATTGTTTCCATGCTCCAATGGTGCCATCCTAGAAAAGATATGTGTGAGTGCTTGTTGTATGTCACGTAATACTTGCTAAGTTATTCGTCGTCGTTGTTGTGGTGGTTACCATCTTACCAGTTAGCAATCAGACTAGGGTAAGTCAAGGCTCTGATACCAATTGATGCGGGATGCGGAAGTATTAACAAGCAGAACATGTCTACTTTTAGAAAACAGGAAACAAAACACGTTTGTTTATGAAAATAACCTCAAATCTACGAGGGTTCCTTGAATCCACAAGGGTCCTTGAATTCATAAGGAGAAAGGGGCCTGGAATCCACCATAAAATAGAAAGACAAAAGTCTAAATTTTATTGATTGAATAATTGTTTTAAAAAAAGTTTACAGACTTAAGGACCTATTTAAGGATTTCGTAAATAACAAAAATTAAATAAAAAATACCAAAATTAAATAATTATTGTTAGGTTCTAAATATTTAGAATTAAATGTTTAGGTTCCAATTTTATGTATGTTGGCAAACCAAGTACAAAAACATGTATAGTATAAGATATTTATGTCTTAGAACTATTTTAGACATTGCTCAGGTTGATTCAAGTCAAGATTCAAGAACAGTCAAGCTGAAGAAAGAAGAATTCAAAATCTGCCTTGCTTGACTGATCGAAAGACTCCTTGGACTAATCGAGTTGCGTTTTCTGCAGATTTTAAATAAAGCCTGAAAGCCCGTGAAACGTTTAGGGTTTGAGTTCAACACTGCTAGGTATAAAAGAAAAACCCTAATACACGTTTTTAGAGACTTGTGAGTTACTCCTGTGAGATTTGAGAAGTTCTGTAACCTTCTATCTCGACAAGCATCTACTGGAGATTAGATTGATATTGCATGACCCGATGGAGATAAGTTATTGCATACAAGATCAACTACTGCTGATGATCTAAACCTTTGAGTGGGATCTCAGAGTCACAAATTGGAGTGTTTGAGTGCAACAAATTTAAATAGAAGAGTCTATGGATTTGGAGCTGCGTGTGGTTACGTGAATAAGTACTACAAGAGATAGCATTATGATAGGCTAAAAACGAATTGACCCCTTGTGATTAATTAACCAATTAATTTAGTCAAGTTAATTAATTAAGTTAATTAACATGCAAATGCATGGTAGCACAAACAAATCACCAATTTAACTAAGTATGCAGTGGAAAATAAATAACACGGTGATTTGTTTACGAATGGGGAAAACCTAACGGCAAAAATCCCAACGGGTGATTTTCAGGTCACCACTCCCGAAATTCCACTATTATCATAACAAGCGGTTACAAGGAAAGGAATCCTGGTACCTTATACCAACCTACAGTTGAACCCTTACCCCAATACCTAATTGGACTTGCTCTGTAGTGACAATTTCGCCTTTTGATGCACGGCTCCCAAGTACGTGACTAACCAATTGCGCGGATCCCAGTACGCGACTTCAATCACCAACTAGAGAAGTTTGTTGGCTGCAAAGTTCTTCAGTTCATCCCAACGATGAAGATCAAGAAGATGCTTGGTCACAAAACCCTACGGTGCACAAACACAGCAACTTTTTCAAGAATGATGAACTAGGGCAAAACTGTGTCTCCGGTTACAAATCCTTTTATATGTCTAAGGTTGGAAGAAAAGAAAGCCCAAACACATAATCCCGAATTAGAATTAAAACAGAACTGGAATTTTGTTTTTCATAAACCTCGACAGATGCCCTATCTGTCGAGCTGCTGTCGAGCCTCGGGGCTGAACAGCTCTTGAAGCTCGATAGATGGCTAGCTGTCGAGTTTTAATGACAGACACTTTTCAGCTTGAATCTTGAACAGACTTGCATGGCTTCAACACTTGATCTTGAAACAAAGTTTCTTGAAGTATTAAACACATCCTAGATCTACCCAGATACAAGTAAAGTGCGCTTTGTCAAAGGATAAGCAAATTACATAAAATAGTGACACATGTTCCTAACAAGTGAATCACATATGTCCTAACTATCTCCCCCTTTGGCAATCCGTGAAAAAACAACAACAAACAAATGAACATATGAGAGAAGTCATAAATCACTCAACTCATACTCACTTGTTGAATACAATAAAATCTACCCTAACACAAACTCTTGAAAAACTTTGCAAGAAGAGAGTTTATGGCAAGTAGACTTTGACAACCTGTATTTCTGAAACACTTTAAACAAAACTCATTAAGGCATCTTTGTGTGAAACAAAAATAATAGATTGCATACAAGTAATAAGAACCATGTGTATAAAAAGAGAAAAGAAATAACACATGTAAGGGTAGGTGAAAGAAACATACATCAACATATATAAACAAGACAAGTACAATGTATGTCAATAATGGTCACAAGACCCATTTATAAGAACACATGTATCTAAAATAGAGAAGAGTAAAAGATACAAGTAATCCTCACTACATCCCTAAAAAAAAAAAATATCAACACTCCCCCTAACAAAATGTCCTACACTAACTTTCCCCTTAAGAATGTCTACTCTCATATCCAAAACTACTCATCCTTTTTGTCACGAGTGACAAAGGGTAAGAGTGTCAAGTAGACATCTCATCGGTAGAGCTAGCATCTCCATCATCATCATCCGAAGCATCATCATCATCACCATCATCATCCTCAGACTCAGAACCCACTGGAGGAGGTGGTGGAGGAGAAGCCTCAGAAGCATAACCACCTATGGTCGTCTGTCGTCGTGCAATACGACCGGCATGAACATTCACCTAATACAACTCGATAGAGAGTGTATCAAGATGAGTATCCATGCGCTGTAGCTGCGCCATGATGTCTCTGAGAGTCACATCGCCCGAAGAAGAGGAGGGAGCAGATGTGGATGGAGCAGAACGGGAGGGAGGAGCTGCTGAATCCGACTGCCGAGACCGAAACTGCGCCTTGCTACGTTTAACGGTAGCGTAGTCTATGGCACACATGACAGAAAAGTGGTCAGAAGAGGGAAAAGGAACAGAAAAGTGGCATAGAATCCGCGTGATAGCCGAAGGAAAGATGAGCTTATCACGGGTAGCCGTATCCTTATACACATCTAGAATAGAAAGAATAAAGTGTGAAGGAAAGTCTATAGTGAGATGCTTTAACAAAGAAAGCAAAAATCGAGCACGAGGCTCTATGATAGAGTTATAGTGAGAGAGTGGGTGCAAAACAACAGTCATCACCATGTTCATGAATCTAGGACCTTTAGCAAAGGCCTTACATGTTGTGAACTAACGATCACCCCAATCAGAAGGGCGCTCACAAAAAGCAGAGATCATCTCGTCTTTGGACACAGTCTTCAGACGATCACAACCGGGGTAGTCAGGATGCTCTACCCTCGGAACATGAAGCATATCTGCAACAAGTTGCAGTGTGACAATAATGCGCGTACCTCGAACGCGAGCAAGAAAGAGAGGTACTGAATAATCCAATCCATGCATGTTGGAGTAAAACTCCTGAATCAGCACAAATGGACATGTGACTAGGACGTCACACAGTGACTCCCATCCCCGACTGTGAATGACAGTGGGAAGGTCAGTGTCGGCGAAGTCTGCCAAAATGACTCAGTGTTTTGAATGAACACCTCGTCGAGAAAAGTTCTCCGAGAAGTCCTTTCGGGCATCCTCATCACGGAACCGAATATGAGAAGGAGTAGGATTAGAAGAAGACGATGCCCTAGAACGTAAAGGGTTCTGGGACGGAGCTGACTTACGCTTAGGTGCCATAGACACGACTAACGTAAACAGAAAAGAGAGGGAGAGAAAGAGACAATCAGAAAAGTCCCAAAGCAATTCAAATATAACAAGTATATTGAAAAGAGAGTACGTATGCATGGGGAATGCATGAATATGTGATATGCAAAAGAAAATTGCATCATGGGCTCAGCCCAATCCAATCCTACCAGCATACAATCAATTTGCACACATCTAAATGCATGATAATACTGTTATTATGCTAAGGTGATGCAATGCATGAGATTTTAAACTCATTTAAGTAAAAACCCATCCCAAAATTTCAACAATAACTCATCAATTTTGAAAAACCCCAAAATTTCTTAAAAACCCCAAAACCTAGGTTTCAAAACATGAAATGCATGTAAATGAAAGAGATTAGAAGCTTACCAAGTGTAGGAAAACTTGAAAAAGCTTGAACAAAAACTTGGGAAGAGGTTTAGAGTGAGAGAGATAGTGTTTGGGAGAGGAACAGGTGCGGACAGGTCGAGAGAGATCGAAGAAATGAGAACTGGATCGCAAAGAACCAATATATAGCTCCTCAGTAATTCTCGACAGATAGAGGTGTTGAGAGGTGTCGAGACATCTGTCGAAGAAGGTGTTGAGAAAAACAATGTCGATAGATAAAGCTGTCGAGAAGGTGTTGAGGAATAAGGCAAAGACACAAGAACAGAATCTCGATAGATCCACCAACTATCGAGAAGCTATCGAGGGTCCAGGAACTTTCTCGTTCGATCCACCAACTATCAAGGATCTGTTGAGATTGCGATAAGAAAAGACCATAAGAGCTCAACAGATAGCCAGGTGTCGAGGAGGTATCGAGGAGGTGTCGAGATTGCTTAAAAACCGTTTTTCAAGAAGGGAAAAACACAGATATGAATGCAATCAAGCATGCAACTCAACCAAAGATCCAATCAACATTTTAAGCTCTCAAAATCATCTCTCAACAAAAATTTTAAGCACATAGATCCCAAAAACACACACACACATACTAAATAAGTCTAACCAATTTTATATTTCAAAAACAAGTTAAGACAGTTTAGTGAGCATACATTAACACATGTAAAACCTTGTGATGGCCAAATCACATTGTACCTGCACATGTATCAAAAATAGCAAAGAATATTGCGTGTTGTGTGTGAAAAACATCGCAAGATTGCATAAGTGTAAACATGTTATGACGATTTGAGACATGAGTAAATCACTTTAACTCACACACAATCATAACTGTTTGATGGGGACTATCACCTTCGAGGTACATCCTATAACTCTCACATCTCCTAGAATACATGCTTGCAATCATATTTAAAAGCATTTTTGATCTTTTTCTTTTTATTTTTCTTTGCATATTTTTCTTTTTAAGCGAATCATGCATGAGCATATAAGAGATAGAAAAGAAATACTCAATGATGGTAAGCATTTGACATTCCAATTTTGCTATGCCGAAGTACACAAATGTCATTGACACTGCACTTTTGCTATGTCGAAGCATACAGTGTCATATTATGATTGGCGGGCAACAGTGGTGAGATGGTTATTTATGCCTTTCTCTTAGGATTTTTTAGTCATTTCCGTCAAAAAGAGTAATACGAGTGTTAAGTACAAGAGATAACTTAATCTTACTCATCACAAACAAGAGCCATAAAGCTCACTTGCTTAGTTGTGCATAGAGATGCTCATCTAAGCTACAAGAGATACAAAGTTTAGAAAACTTTGTTTCAATGGCCATCCAAGGTACACAAGTACCAATGTACACATACACTATTTTTGTATTTTTCTGATTTTTCAATTTTTTTTAAAATTTTTATATGAAAAACAAAACAAAGCAAAATTGAAAAATAACCAAACAAAAACATGTTAAACAATGCATAGTATAAAAATTAGACTGACTCAAAACTTAAAAGCAAAACACACAAAAACAAGAAGAGAGAAAGAGAAAAGTGACAGAATCACTTAGAGCCCTTTTCATTCCATACCTTAGAAGAACCTTTCCTTTGATTAAACCCTTGAACCGGCAGTGAGGGAGAAGAATTGAAACCGTTCAAGTTCGAAAGGAACATGAGGGCTTTGAGAAAATCTCCAAGAGGAGCAAGAGAGGATTGAAGTTGATTCTGGCTTCCAGATGCTATCATGCTGTTACTCTGTTGAGTGGCAAGCCACTTATAGCAATTTGGTGGAGTATAATCGTCAACTCCACAATGATGACAGAGATGCTGCTTCTTTTGTTTAGGCTTTTGAGAGTTAGACTTCTTAGCCCTAGGGTTCTTAGCTTCCTTCTTATCTTACTTAGGGGGTGCTCCTAAGATAGATTTACCTTTGTCTAAGTTCTCACTAGCTAAATCAGTTTTAACAGTTTTGTTCTCAATTTCAACATTATTGCTAGGAGGAACAAAAACAGTAGTACTAGTAGAAGCAGTATTAGAGGAAGAGAAACCATACCTTAAACCTGTTCGATCAGAAGCAGATTTCTGAAGATTGAGCATCTCATCAAGCTTTGCACTTGAAGTCCTCTCCAATTAAGCTCTGACTTGAAACAGCTCCGCTTCAAGTTTCTTGGTCTTCTCAGCCAAGAAATTGTTCTCGAACCTCAGTGCTCCAATAGTCTAATTAGCCTCATCAAACTTTGTGGACAGCTCTTCACGATCAAGTTCCACATCATTGAGCTTCTTGGTGGCCAGCCTATAAAGTTCTCATGCTTTTCAGAAACTTTGTACAATTTTTCATAGGCTGTATGGATATCATCTTGATCATCCATCTTCTCAAACTTAGATTCCACCAATTCCTCTTCTTCATCCACATCTTCAACAATCCCATCAGTAGGATTGACAATGGCAGTGAAGGCATTCAAGATTCCGTCATCTTCATTGTCGGAATCATCCTCAGGCTCGGTGTCGCTCAAAGTAGCAGCAAGTGCCTTGCTCTTCCTAGTACTCTTGAGATATGTAGGACACTCCTGTTTCATGTGACCAAAGCCTTGACATCCAAAGCACTTAGGTCCTGCGGGAACAATGTACTGACCGCCATCCCTTGCATCCTTCTTCCTTTTGTCTTGACTTTTGAACTGAGAAGAACTTGATTGCCTACGGTCCTTGTCAAAGCCCTTTCCATTGGCATTCTTCATAAACTTCTTAAACTGCCTGGTGATGTAGGACTTCATCTTAGAATCTTTATCATCTGAAGACTCATCTATCTCATTGCTCTTGGCCTTCAGTGCCATGCTCTTGCCTTTACCCGTCTTGCCAATCCTAGTCAACCCTAGCTCGTAGGTCTGCAGGTTACCAACCAACTCAGTCAAAGGAATCTTGTCAATATCCTTTGATTCTTCTATTGCCGTGATCTTGGCATGGAATCTCTCGGGCAGAGATCTGAGCACCTTTCTCACAATCTTGGGTTCAGGAATGGTTTCCCCAAGATTGAACGCAGAGTTCACTATGTTCTTCAGCTTGGCATAGAACTCATCGAACGACTCATCCTCCTCCATCTTAATCTCTTCGAAGCTTGTAGTGAGCCTCTGTAGCTTCGAATCCTTGACAGCCTTGGTTCCCTCATAGGTTGTCTGGAGGATGGTCCATGCCTCCTTAGCAGTTTCAGTAGAGGATATCTTCTTGAACTCCTCATTTGTGACCGCACTGAATAAAGCATTCAATGTCCTGCTATTGAAGTTTGCCGCCTTGATCTTGGCTTCATCCTAATTGGCCATCGCTTCCTTTGGCTTGGTCCAGCCTATCTTAACAGCTTGCCACACCTTTTCATCTAGAGATTGCAAGAAAGATTTCATGCGTACTTTCCAGTATGCATAGTTAGTGCCATCAAATAAAGGAGGTATGATTAACGACTGTCCTCTATCCATGACAAACAGGGGTCAATGAATCAACACAGTAAAGATTAAACCTAATCAGAGTGTGCATGCTCTGATACCACTTGATAGGCCAAAAACGAATTAACCCCTTGTGATTAATTAACCAATTAATTTAGTCAAGTGAATTAATTAAGTTAATTAACATGCAAATGCGTGGTAGCACAAACAAATCACCAATTTAACTAAGTATGCAGCGGAAAATAAATAAGATGGTGATTTGTTTACGAATGGGGAAAACCTAACGGCCAAAACCCCATCGGGTGATTTTCAGATCACCACTCCTGAAATTCCACTATTATCACAATAAGCGGTTACAAGTAAAGGAATCCCAGTACCTTATACCAACCTACAATTGAACCCTTACCCTAATACCCAACTGGACTTGTTTTGTAGTGATAATTTCCCCTTTTGATGCACGGCTCCCAAGTACGTGACTAACCAATTGCACGGATCCCAGTACGTGACTTCAATCACCAACTAGAGAAGATTGTTGGCTGCATAGTTCTTCAGTTCATCCCAACGATGAAGATCAAGAAGATGCTTGGTTACAAAACCCTACGGTGCACAAACACAACAACTTTTTCAAGAATGATGAATTAGGGCAAAACTGTGTCTCCGGTTACAAATTGCTTGAACAAACTTTGCTTAACACTTGTGCAACTTGCATACCCTTTGACGGCTCTTAAACTAATCCTTTTATATGTCTAGGGTTGGAAGAAAAGAAAGCCCAAATACATAATCCCGAATTAGAATTAAAACAGAACTGGAATTCTGTTTTTCATAAACCTCGACAGATGCCCTATTTGTCGAGCTGCTGTCTAGCCTCGGGGCTGAACAGCTCTTTAAGCTCGATAGATGGCTAACTGTCGAGCTTTAATGACAGGCACTTTTCAGCTTGAATCTTGAATAGACTTGTATGGCTTCAATACTTGATCTTGAAACAAAGTTTCTTGAAGTATTAAACACATCCTAGATCTGCCCAAATACAAGTAAAGTGCGTTTTGTCAAAGGATAAGCCAATTACATAAAATAGTGACACATGTTCCTAACAAGTGAATCACATATGTCCTAACACATTAGATTTAGGGAAAAATCTATTGTAAACACTTCCATTCTATTTAGTGAATTTGTTGCCTTGTGGATTGTTTAGGTTAAATACTCCCCAGGTTTTTCACCTTAAAATTGGACGGTTTCATTGGTTTTCCTAGGTCATCATATCGCTTGTCTTTCTTTATTATTCCGCTTTATTTGATATGATTGTCTTTGTTTAACCTAGATTTGCATAGTATATCTAGTAACTACTTGGCTATTATATTAGGTTAAACAATCTGAGTATACAGAGGTCTAAATAACAAACCATTACAAAAATTAAATTGTAGATTTTGAAGAACATCAGCTTCCTAGTTGTAATGTTAGGTACGAATTGTACAATTTTGACAATACACCAGAAGCGCCATCGCCAGTGCCTGGGCTTCAACCTCCACCACCTCCAGCTTCTGTAAGTGGACAAGAAGGTAAAGTGGAGCACCCAATATCCCATTTGACTGCTTTTTCATTCTTATCCGTATATTAAGTGATGGTATGTCAACATTCACGGCATGCTTGTTGAAGAGCTTTATGAAATTAGTACTATAGTCTATAATAATATGTATTCTCTATCGGTTTGAATCGTTTGATTTTGGCGTGAATTAAAAAATTAGGTACAATGTGATAGTCATATGGCCAACTGAGTTGCAATGATGACCGGTAGGCTAATAACATAAACAACAAAACCTTTAACATAAGCAAGTGGCCATTAACAGTCATTTAATTACTTATTAATTTCTGTATGTCGATATTAGATTAAAAGTTCATCATAGGTTCTGGACCCGCCAATATATGTGTTTGATATGGAAGATCAATTGTACTAAGGCTGTGTTTGTTTCAGGTGAGAATGAAATTTGGAAAATATTTTACACTCTGATGTGTGTTTGGGAGCACATGTAAAACTAGGTCAAACTGAAAATCATTTCCTTTAACCGTAAAATTCAAGCCCTTCAACTGTAAAATCATTTACACATTCCATTTACCTTCAAACCAAGTTTTACTGACTGAAAAACAGAAAAGAGAGAGAGAGCAGCTTGGGAAAGTCACTCGGAGATCCACCCAAACCCGAATCCGGTTAGAGCGCGCCACCTCATTCCCCTCCACGCGCTGGTAAGTACTCTATTTCCTTTTCTTCCTCTCTTTTCTCTTTCTTCCTTTCCTTTTCTTCTCTCCCTGACCAACCTCAGCTACCCCATCTTGCTCAAACCTATTTCCTCTTAGCATGCCCAGATCGAGCATTGCATGTACCCGATGCACCCAACTAAACCCACCCCGATTTCAACATCCTAGCCCACGATCTGTCCCTCTATTGACATTGTGGCCTCAAACCCACCACTCAAACCCGAAGGTATACCCTCTCTGATATATATATATATATTATATTTATTTAGATATTTATATATATAAATATATTTATCCTTATTTATATATTTATTTGTATATAAAATATATGTGCATAATGTTATCTGTAATAAGTGTTTGTAAAGGTATATGGCAGCTTGTGAATATTTTGGCAAACTGAATTTAGCATTGTTCTTGAATTGGGCTTGTTACAATATTTATGTGAATTTGGATGGTTTAACACCAATTATTGTGGAGACTTTGCTGAGATGATGTTGAATGGGTCTACACTGTCTTGTATTGCAAGATGTTTTTTGGAAAATATCATCTTCTTGCTTACACATTTGATTGAATGGTATGTCAAATAATTTCCTATGCTAAATATGTATGTCATAAGGCCAATTTTGGTTTCTAAATTGTTTATCCTATTGACCACCTAAAGGGTAAGACATACGTTGTTTTTATTGGTCGTGTGCCTAGGGTGTACGACACATGGGAAGAAGCCCGTGCCCAAGTTCATCAATATTCTGGTGCAGACCACAAGGCATTTAAGCATAAAATGGATGTAGAAGTTACTTTTATGAAGTTTTGGCAGATTGATGGTGGGAATGTGCAACAAGGTTTTTCATCCAGTACATATTCTACTCATTTCAGCTCAAGTTCCAGTACTCCTTCAACTAAAGAGAGACCCTACTACACAGGAGATGTTAAATACGATTTATTGAAATATCAATTAGATATTGCAATTGAGCAGTGGAACCATGCAATGAAGATTGCAAATTGAATGCAAGAATGCTAAACGCAATGGCATCTCAAGTCCTGCCCGATGATGAGCTCAATAAAATGGCACATCTAAACTTGGGTGACTGGCCATGAAAGTTGTGTTGATCTCTGATTTTTGTATGTGGGTACCTCTGTAATTGTTATGTAAAACTTGGATGTGTATATGTTCATATTTTTTGTGATTGGAATTAATGGATGTGCATATATGATGTGTATAGGTATTTTGAAATGCTCAATTGTATTATAGGTATATTTTTTTGACATTTTTCCTGTAAAATGTTTTACATTGGGCGGCCAAATGTAGGAAAATATTTTATGAAAAAATGCTTTTACATGCACGACCAAACACTAAAAATACTTTTTCCAGTGTATTTTCTAGAACCCAAACAAACATCTGAAAATAATTTCATTTTCGTAAAATATTTTCAACTGAAAATATTTTACACTCGGAAAAATATTTTACATGTTACCAAATACAAGCCTAAGACTGTAACACAACTAGGAACAATTCATGATTTTCAAGAATTGAAATGTTCTATATTAATAAAAACTTTTATTACCAAAATAATGTTCAAAATTGACTTTTTTTGGATACTAAGAAGTGTCAACTGTCAAGTCCATGAGTTGGGTTTTTATTTTTTATTTTTATATATTTTATTTTATTTTATTTATTTAACTAACGTTACTTTTATGTGATTATTTGTGGTTATTGGTCTTTGGACCAAATAACATCTCCTCTGTTACGTAGTGCATCACTTTGATTTTACCATTAAAAGAATGTAGTGTGTGTGCCCGCTTGTACTTGAGGAAGAAAGAAGAAAGAACTATAACTTATCTCAAATGTTTAAGCAGATGGAAAATGGCGACAGTACCTCTAATACTTTGATAAACTACCACATGCTCCAAAAATTTAAGTTAATAGGAAATAGTAAATTTAGTCTCTTAGCATGTCACTAGCCATAACAAGGTAATCATAAGATGGTATTTCTGCAGGAAAAAGCAAACTGTCAACAGCAACGATAGTAGCCACAGTTGCTCCAATTTCAGTCGCCGTGCTTCTATTCATTGTGGGCTGCTGTTTCCTAACAAGGAGAGGAAAGAAGAAGAACAATGTTGTAGAAGAAGCAGATGGTAAAGAATAAGTAAATCGGATATATACAAGAGTCTTGTATGTCCTCATGTCTGAAAACAATGCTCTTAGTAGTGTAATATCTTACTTTAATTGTTTGATTTGTAGCTGCAAATGATATTACAACTGTAGAGTCCTTGCAATTTGACTTTGTTACGATCGAAAGTGCCACAAACAAATTCTCGGAGGATAACAAGCTTGGTGAAGGTGGATTTTTGGTCAGGTTTACAAGGTATAAAATTAGAATACCCAATTTATTTATTTTATTTCAGGACAACACTTCTTAGGTATAATAACAAATTAAACACATAGAAATATGAATAATTTTAATATCACAAGATCTTGACGTTGTAATATACAAAGTAAAATTGCTTTAAATATTGATTAATATATATTTCTAGGGAACACTTTCTAATGGACAAGAGAAACCTGTAAAGAGACTATCAAAAAGCTCTAGACAGGATGTTGAAGAATTTAAGAATGAGGTTTTAGTGGTAGCCCAACTTCAACACAAAAATTTAGCAAGGCTATTGGGATTTTACTTGGAAGGAGAAGAAAAGATACTCATTTATGAATTTGTGCCCATATAAGGTCTTTCTTTTTGTATATACTAGTATTTAATCTGTGCAATATGCAGAAACATTTTACATGTTTTAAATTCAATCAACTTCACATAACAATGCATTAAAATTCATCCAAGTAATCTTGCAGATCCATTCGTTTGTCCTTATTGTAATCAATTCTTTATGCTTGTTTTGGATTAATGCGTTTTTCCAATAAAATAGCGACGCATAATTAATGCCTTTGGTGTAATTGCAATATAATTTATATATAAATTAACATTATTTTGAGCATCAAATAAATTATAAATTATTTAAAATTGCATATACAAAAATTTATGCAAGATATTATGAAGGAGTCAATAGATCATAGATCAATGTTACCACTCTTGAAATTTTTACATTAAAAATTGTATAAAAACTCACTACATTAGAAATATTGTAAAAAATCATTTACAATATATTAAGGCTATAGTTGAGAAGTTAATGGAGCAATGTCTTTCGATTCTGTTTTTCAACAACACTTAACATTAACCTATTTTCAAAATACAACACATTAACCTTCAATTTATTAAAACAAATAAATCCTTACATGTAGAAAGAAAATCTGTTGAGAAATAGTTGAATCACATTTAATTTTTGTTTTTTCATATTTGTATATTTATCAATTATTATAATTTTATTAATACATTGATTAAGATAAAGATTAGTGTTTAAACTCTAAAATAAAATAAAAAATTGATTATGCTGTGATCTAATGGGATTGGATATATTATATATATAAAAAGGATTGGATATATTCACTTTTTCTATAAAATTAGATTGCTTGGCTTTGTAGAAGTACGGTAGATATATGAGATATTTGAGTTACAATATTAACAAATGGGGTTAAACCGTCAAATATTAAATAATAATAAAAAAAAAAATTGGCTACTACTCAAAAAACAGAGGAAGGATTGTTGGGAAGAAGCAAGCGGAACCTGACAAATACTTTAAAAAATGATATTGGGAGATACGTGGAAAACAATGACCAAAAGAAGAATGTTACTGGTTATAGCATTTACACTTTCGGTGTATTCCTCAATCTTAATCAATCTTAACATCTTTCTCTAAATTTACTAACATTATGACTTTTGTTTTTGTTTTTTATTTGTTTTTTTTTTTCAGTATCTTCCAATACTCACTTTGTTCTATTTTTTTTTTTTTTAATTTTTTTATATCAAGCATTAACAAACGAAGAAGAGATTTTTTTTTCATTTAAAAATAAAAACAACATAGAAAAAATTATGCTGTCCTACTGGATTTAGTATCCTTTCTTCCAAAAATCCCAGAGATCTCTTGAGCCCTGTAAAATGACGGAAAAATTATAAAAATTGACAATATAGAAAAGCAAAACCAGACGTTGTAGTTTTGAGTTTCATTCTCTTTTACGGTTGCATTTCAATGGAATTTTTGACTGGTACGTTGGTTTAGATCCTTACAAACTCTGCCTCTTTCTTTTCAATAGTTACGAAAAATAATGTAGTAAAGATTGTTGTCCTACAATTACTCGTATTAAAATCTTGAAATGGAAGACCTACTCTCACGAAAAGGGTACGGTATCTGGTTCATTGGTCTTATGCACTCTCTTGGCATTTTCTCTCGCAGACATTTGGGTGCCACAGCATATGAAAATTTCTCCGCCAAAAAGGACCTTGAAGTTTGAACTTTGAAGCGTTAAAGTTGATTGGGAGGCTTAGTTGACTTGCGACATTCTGACAGACGCCTAATCCAATATCACCAGGTCCACCACCCATGTTTTTCATGTTCACTCTTCACATATATATATCTCATTCATACACACCAAAAAAATATTCATAAAATACTATCGAACATCTTGCAGAGTTGTAGAGAGCAAGAGATTGATTGGTTGATCGAAATGACTTCCTTCAATCCCTTCTCTATTCCCATCGTTTTCCTTTCCGTGCTTAGCTTCCTCAACCTGATGACTCCCGCAACTGGCGCAAACTACCTATACCACTTCTGTGAAAACTCCACTTTCGGCGCCAATAGCCTCTACCAAACTGGTATCAACTCCCTCCTATCTTCACTCTCCTCCAGCGCCACACGCAACATCGAATTCTACAACACCACCACAAACCAAAACACCTCCAACCCTGTCTACGGCCTCTACATTTGTCGTGGTGATGTAACTTCTGAAGTCTGTCAAGGATGCGTGGCCGCAGCAACCGAATATCTCACTAACAAGTGCTCCACAGAAAAGGTTGCTGTGATTTGTTACGATGTGTGCATGTTACGTTACTCAAATGAGTCTATTTTCTCTACTTTGACCGTAAGGCCTACAATTTCTTTTCTCAACGAGAAAAATATTACCAACCAGGACCAGTTTAATAAGCAAGTGAACACCATGATGACTAGCTTGGCAGGTCAGGCCTCTGATGTTCCAATCGGTGCTAAGAAGTTTGGGACCAACGAAGTGAATATCTCTGTTTTTCAAACGCTGTACAACCTTGTACAGTGCACACCGGACCTGTCAAGCACTGATTGCAACTTGTGTCTTCAAACAGCAATAAACCGTATTCCAATATGTTGTTACGGAAAACAAGGGGGAAGAGTACTGTTTCCCAGTTGTAATCTAAGGTACGAATTGTATCCCTTTTACAATACACCTGGGCTTCAACCTCCACCACCTCCAACTTCCGTAGGTGGACAAGAAGGTAAGCACCCAATAATCCCTTTGACTATAGTATTAATTTTATAGGGTCATGTTAACAGGTATTCTTAAAACAATTGTTAATAAATTATTTTAGAAAAATTTTAATTCACTTTTATGATAAATTGAAATAATTGTCAAAATATTAATTTTTTTTTCTTCTCTGTTAACATGACCCTATAAATTAATACTATAGTCTATAATAATATGTATTC
This sequence comes from Notholithocarpus densiflorus, assembly GCA_030021035.2. NCBI lineage: Eukaryota > Viridiplantae > Streptophyta > Magnoliopsida > Fagales > Fagaceae > Notholithocarpus > Notholithocarpus densiflorus. Next base: position 1,091,503 of record JARYZH020000147.1, read on the forward strand.
TCTATGGCTATGATTTTGGTGTGATTTTAAAAAATAGGTACAATGTGATAGTCATATGGACAAGTGAGTTTAACATAAAATAACTATTCATTTCCAAACTTACTATGTTTTTTTTTTTTTTGTTCCTATCTTGTAGCTTTAAAGATTATTTCAGTTATCTTTTCAAATCAAGTGTCACATGGTAGAACCTCACACTCTCTCGTATGAAGTTTCTACTTTTATATATGTATTGATTGATATTGATTTGAGATTTGGTAATCTCTATACTTGTAATCTCTATTATTGTTTAGTGGATTCTTTAGGAGTGGTTACTTACATAATCACTTGGTGGAGCTTTGCCTGCAAGGGTTTTCTCCATCTTGACTATATCGTTTTATCAATTTATTTTCCGTTGCACTATGTTTATACAATATGGTTTTGCCTTCCACTTTGTAATAGAATCTTGCATGAAATTAATCTAATTAATTAACATTGGTTATTTGATAATTCACACTTTTATTGGTTTGAACTCATGGAAATTGCTTTGATGCTATGATAAATTACCATATGCCTCAAAATTTCACTATATTGTTTTGTCAATTTATTTTCCGCTACTCTTAGTTTATACGATATGGTTGTGCCTTCCACTTGTAATAGAATCTTGCTTGAAATTAATCTAGTTAAACAACTTTGGTTATTTGATAATTCACAGGTTTAATGGTTTGAGCTCATGATAGTTGTTCTAATGATACGATAAACTACCATATTCCTCAAAAGTTCACTATTTAATGGTTCGAATCCATTACAGTTGCTCCAATACTGTGATAAACTACCACATGCCTCAAAAGTTTAACTTAATAGAAAATGGTTAACTTGTCAATGATCGATATGGTAATGAACAACGGATTCCGGTTATAACAAGGTAATCATCTGATGTTATTTATGAAGGAAAAAGCAAAATGTCAACAGCAACGATAGTCACCATAGTTGCTCCAATATCTGTCTCCATGGTTCTATTCATTGTGGGCCGCTGTTTCCTAACAAGGAGAGGAAAGAAGAAGAACAATGTTGTAGAAGAAGAAAGTGGTAATGAATAAGTAAATCGGACATATCCAAGATTCTTTTATGTCTTCATGTATTAAAACAATGCTCTTTATAGTTTAATATCTAACTTTTATTGTTTGCATTTGTAACAGCAAGTGATATTCCAACTGTAGAGTCCTTGCAATTTGATTTAGTTACAATCGAAAGTGCCACAAACAAATTCTCAGAGGATAACAAGCTTGGGGAAGGTGGATTTGGTCAGGTTTACAAGGTATGAAATTAGAATAGCCCACTTAATTTATTGTTATTACCTTTTTATTTCTTTTTAGGACATAACTAGTTATGAATGAAAAAATTAAAAGAAAAAAATATGAGTAATTTAATGATCACAAGCTTTTGAGGTTGGAATTTATAAATTATAAAATGTAAATTGTTTTAAGGATTGGTTAACTTATATTTCCAGGGAACATTTCCTAACAGACAAGAAATAGCTGTGAAGAGGCTATCAAAATGTTCTGGACAGGGTGTAGAACAATTTAAGAATGAGGTTCTAGTGGTAGCCCAGCTTCAACATAGAAATTTAGCAAGGCTATTGGGATTTTGCATGGAAAGAGAAGAAAAGATACTCATTTATGAATTTGTGCCCAACAAGAGTCTTGACCATATTCTATACGGTTTGCCCACTTGAACAAATATCTAATAGTGTTATGTCATTATGATAATAAAATAGTAATTTCTTATTAAGATTCATTTGTATAACATTCTATTGCTAACATGAAGAAATTGTTGTTGAACTTGTAGACCCTAAAAAAAAAGGACTATTGGATTGGTCAAGACGTTACAATATAATAGGCAGGATTGCTCGAGGAATTCAATATCTTCACCGAGATTCTCGACTTCGAATTATACATCGTGATCTCAAAGCTAGCAATATATTATTAGATGCAGATATGAATCCAAAAATTTCAGATTTTGGCATGGCTAGGATATTTGGAGTTGATCAAACTCAAGGAAACACAAGTAGAATTGTGGGGACATAGTAAGTTTTGAATTTTTTCTGCTTTTCTTTATCAAAATTGATGAATGAATTCAAGTTCATCCCAACTTCTTTGTCACTGAAATTATACACATAGCTAGCCAATATATGCTTTTAGCAATGTGAATGGAAATGCTTGCTTTATGACATCATTTTTGAAACCAGTCTGGAGTTGGCAATGGCCTATGAACTCAACATTGTTATGAGAATATGATTAGAGACTTCTTATTAACATAGTTATGTTATTGGTAATTTCTTGTAGTGGTTATATGTCTCCAGAGTATGCAATGCATGGAGAATTCTCTGTGAAGTCAGATGTGTATAGCTTTGGTGTCTTGGTTCTAGAGATTATCAGTGCCAAGAAGAATAATAATTTCTTTGAATCAGAAAGAGCTGAGGACCTCTTAAGCTATGTATGTGTGAAATAGATATTGTAATTTTTCCTGGTTAAATGTCTATATCTTCTACTACTCCAAGTGCATAGAAGAGAACTTTAATTTGTGACATTCTGAACACTACATGATAAATTGATGCAGGCTTGGATGAATTGGAGGGATGGTAGGCCCTTGGAATTGTTGGATCCAATCTTGGGAGATTCCTTTTCGAGAGATGAAGTTATGAGATGCATCCATATTGGTTTATTATGTGTTCAGGAAGATCCAACTGAAAGACCCACCATGGAGACCATAATTCTCTCACTTAATAGCAGCTCTATTACATTGCCATCACCTCAACAACCAGCATTTTTTGTTAAAATGGACACAAAAAAGCCAAGAAAGGGCTTGGAGTCTGATATATCTACAAGCAAGTCAATGCCACGGTCTGTTAATGAAGCGTCCATTACTGAACTGTACCCTCAATAATTATATTCCCTACTTAAGTCTCTGTCTACCAATTGTGAAAGCAAGTTGCATACTATTAAATGATATCCTTATAAGGTTTTTATTTTAATTTTTAATTTTTTTAAGTTGATAAAAGTTTAAAATAAAAAAAGATTCATATTAATATTAAACTTAGCAAGAAACGACTTACATATGTATGTGTGTATCCAGTGGTGAAGCCACATGCATGCTTGGGGAGCCTTGGCCCCTCCAAAACTTTTAATTTTGTTTACAATATAGGTATATTTTATAAATATTTGAAGGTTATATGAAAAAAAAAAAAAAGGAGTCCCCCCCCCCCCCCCAAAAAGAAAGCATTGATCAACTAATCTCAAAATAAAAAAGAGAGTTTAAAGTTGATATACAAATATTGCAATAGAATGAAATAACTAGGTAGTAAGTTTTTTGAGTAAATAGTAGAACTCCCTAATTTTTATCTCAATTTCAAATCCTATTAATGCGTTCAAATCATTCAACATTGAAAATATATGCAATTTGGTTGAAATTTGTAAGGTTGAATTTAATCAACCATGTGTTGGCTTTATTCCGTGCCAAATTTACTTGTAATTCAGCATGTAGAAACCCTGTATTTAGGTAGGAATAATGTAAGGGTTGTGTGTGAGAGAATGTGAAGAAACTCAAGTTGTGTGCTTTCAAGAGGAGTCTCGCGACTGGATCTCACGACTGACTCGCGACTGGCAAGTCGCCACACGTGTGAAGCATGCAGGGAGCTGAAGGATCACGACATCTGGAGCACTACAAGACAAAAAGTATAGTCTAGCCTGGTAGTTAACTCGCGACTCAAACTTGTGACTTGTTCCAGTCGTGAGGCCAAGTCGCCAGAATGCCCTGTTTGCATGAAAACTGATTTTTTACATTCCATCTCATACACTACTATAAATACCCTTATACCCATGAAATGTAGGGTGGCTATTCAAAGAGAAAAACCCTAAGAGAGGTTTATACAACACACCCATCTATTAGAGAGAGCTACCCATTCTTAGAGAGAAATCTTTGTAGTCTCTTCTCATTCCCTCTCCCATTGTTATATCTATTGAGAGGAGATTTCTACCCAAACATTACCCACACCCACTCAAAGTGTTGAGAGTATTTTTGGAGCTTTGGGAAGCATTGGAAGATGCCAAGGATGGCGGATGCAACATGGAGCTTGTTGCGGGATCCATTAAGCTAGAGAAGACAAGGTTCGGTGTAACCCTGTTGGAGCAAGAAGCTTGGAGGGCTTAGGTGCACTGGGTAGATTAGACTTGGAGGGTTTTCTACTATTCATGTATCCCAACTTGATTCTCTAGTGGATTATTGACTGCTTGGAGGGTTTTTCGCCGAGTTCTTCGGTTTCCTCTTCGATAACACATCGCTGTGTTATCTTTGTGTTTGCATTTCTCTTCCCTTACTCTTTACCTTTTAATTACTGTTGCGTTTGTAATTAATTTTGGTTTAGAGTGTTTTACCAATTTGGGTTTAGCTTATATTCATATTCCGCACATATATTGTTTGTTTATAAGCTTGTGTTGGCAATTTTAATTTTGGGTCTAAACGTTCATTGGTGTTTTACACGCTAATTGAATTTTCAATTAATATCAGAGCGGGTACACTTGTTTGGTTTCATTACCTAAGTGTGATCCTTGACCCCTTGTGTTTATTGCCATGGATAGTGCTTTGTATGCTTCTATGGATGTTTGTGAGTGTAACATGCCATGTGTTTGTGATAATGCCTCTATGAGTGTTAATCCTCATAATTATGATGACATGTTACTTGAATCTATGGGTTATGTTGATATTCCAAACATGAAACTCTTGAAGAAAAAGGCTAAGAAGTTTCATAAGAATTTGAGCAAGTTCATTGGTAAAAATGATGATTTGGTTGTTAAGCTCAATAAATCCAATAAATTGGTTAAAAAGTATAAGATACTTGCTGAAAATTCTCTTGAAAAACTAAAGGAGTTTGAATGTTTGAATGTGGACTTGGATGCTAAACTTGTTTTGTCTAACAAACTTGTTGATGAGCTAAAATGTGAAAATGAATCTCTTAAGATGCATGCCAAGTGTTTGATTGCTGAACCTATTGCTAAAAAGGATGAAAATATTTGTTGCAATCATGTTGTGGTACCCGATTTTGTGCCTATTGTGTGCTCTACTTCAAAGGACAAATCGGTGTACATTCCTCCACATAAAAGATATCAAAAGGTGGAGAGAAAGGCTGTTAAGTCAAAGCCTTCGTTTAGGTCTCAACCTAAGGCTTTGGACGGATCTAAGTTTGTTCCAACTTGCCACCATTGTGGTGTGATTGGTCATATAAGACCTCAATGTCATAAGTTGAAGAGAGAACAAAACCATGTGGCTAGATCACTTCTCAAAAAGCCTAGTGGACCTAAACACGTTGTTTGTCACCATTGTGGTGCCTTTGGTCATCTAAGACCTCATTGCTCTAAGTTTCATACTCTTAAAAGAATCAAAAGAAAAGAGAAACTTGAGCTTCTTGGAAGTTATGCTAAAAAGGGTAAACCAGTTTCGAGTGAAGATTGCATGTTGTTAAAAAAAGTGTTTAATGCTCTTAACTCCTTGTCTATATGCATCTCCAGTTCTCATTCTTTCAACCCTCGTCTCACTTCTCATGAGACACTCATTCCAAACAATCGTTCTGTTTGGATGAGGAAGGGTTCCTATGGTTGAGCTTTTGCTCTTTTGGTTCTTGATCTAATTCTTTCGATCTTTGTGGACCCTTCGTGCATTAAATGTCATATCTTCATGCATTTTGTGTATCTTGCATTTATTTGTATGCATTGCTTTTGTTTTTTATCTTACTTTTATGTTTTAGTTTTGTGTGGGTAAAAAATCCAAAGCCACATAAAAAGTGAAAAATTCAAAAAGTTTGATCGTATATGTTTGAGCACATATCTCATGTGAGTTTGCCCTAGTACCTTCGTACAAATGGCTTAGTGCATTTATAAGCTTAGCTTGTTATGTATGCACATCTATCTTTGTGAGAAAAATCTTGACATCTATGTGTGATTGTTGTAAATCGATTTTCAAGCTTGTCATGAATGATTAGTCAATAGTCTTGTTGATTTTGATACATGCGTAGACTTGTGCCTATATCTCTTCCCACTTATTTTTTTTGCTTAAAGAGCTCAACCAATGTAAATCTCAAAATGAAAAGAGATAATGAGTTGCAAAAGCCGTTGCACATACTAGTATTCTACTAGGAAAAAGGGAAAGCGACTTATATGAAAATGTATGGTGCCCAAAAGCCAAAGGCTAATTCATCAAATGAAATATAAAAAATTTCATGCATTGATCTCAAAAAGAGATGAAAAGATAAAAAATGATCAAATGTTATGTATTGTAAAGAAGCCAAATGAAAAGTTTCAAAGATATGTAATCATTTTCTTGTGGGAGGTCATATATGTTCATTTCTATAATTGAGATAGACCACTTGACTTAGTACTAGTTGTGTATGACTTGATTGAATTGATCATTGAAGCTTCACTCTAGACTAAGGACTATTCCACATTTGATACACACACATAACACACATGCCTAATGTTCAATGATTGCCTTATTCATTTGTTCAATTGTACTTGTTTAAATGTGATGTGTGTGTGCTTAACTATATATGGATCAATCCAAAAAGATTTTTGATAATTTTATATGTATTTGGAAGTGATTTTTATCACTCTTTGTGTTCATGTTTAGTGCCTACTTTGTTTTTCATTGTTTAAACATGTTCTGTGTTGAAAAACTGGTGTAAGAGTTTTTCACGACTCACTCGCCAGTCGCGAAACCCTAGTCGCGAGTTCATCCAGAAGCTTTCGCGACTCACTCACGACTAGCGAAAATTTTCACGACTCACTTTGCGACTCGCCCAGTCGCGAAACGCCCAGAAACAGCTTTTTTTAGAGCTTTTCTTGGGAAACCTGTTTTAAACCTCTCACATCCTCTTTTAAACCCCTCTTTCAATATTTTTACATCGAAACCCAATCAATTTGAATGGTTTTTCATTCCATTAACATCTCTAAGGTAATTCTAAACTATTTTCTTTGATTTTGATCCTTAGATTGTGTTTTGGAGAGTTTTTGTGCTCTTGGTTGGGATTTTCATCATAGGGATTGGGGGAAAATTCCTTTTTGTCAAATGTTTGTATGGGATTGGTTTTTTTTTTATGATTTACTTTGGATGTTGGCCCCTTGTGGCAAAAAGAACATGTATTAAGGGTGGATTTCATGATGTTCATGCATTGTTTTACATTGTTGTTCATAGTGTGCACGTTAGGTGTTTGATAAAATGCCTCTTAGGCATTCTATCACTTGTTTGGACTCCGATGAGTACCAAACTTTGGGGTTTCTCATGTTTCCTCATTAGAAACATGTTTGGTTCATTGGTTGTGTATTTAACACACCCTGCCCCACATGTGCATTTTCCATGCTTTGGTCATGCATTGCACATACCTACCTCTTGCACATACCTTTGCTACCCTTGTCATGCATTGGTCTATACCTTGTTTCTTCATCCTAGCATGTCATATTTACCTTATGCTTTGTAGCATTTTTTTTTTTTTTTTTGTCTTAGGTTTGAGCTTCATTTTCTCATTCATTTTGCACCCCTCATGCATCATTATCATTGTTCGTACCTTCATCTCTTGCCCTCGTTTCTCCTTGACCCTTTGTCTATTCGTGACAAAAAGGGGGAGAGTATACTCTAAAGAGTATACCGGAGAGTTTTTTGTCATTTCTATATGACTCTTGTGCACATCCTTAGCGGGAGAAATTCTATTTCTCGTGCACATTTGTAGGGGGAGAGATATTCCATAGGGGAGTTTTGTCATTTCTATATGACTCTTGTGCACATTTGTAGGGAAGACATTGTGTTAATAAGAAAACTTTTTTTTGTTTGTGTTTCTTTATGTTTGTTTTCTTGTTTGCTTTATGGTGCTTTGAGTTATGTTTAGTATCTATACTTTGTTGTTCTCATTGCATCATGTTTGTGTGTTGGACATGCATACATCCTTATGCTATTGTGCTTCATTGAATGCATATTCGGATGATCATTTGCTTTGCTATGTGATCATTGTAGTCATTTCTTTATGATTGTTTTGGTGTATGGTCAAGTTACTCATATGTGTTACATCATGTTTACTTGATCGCAATTTACTTGTTACATTATACTTGTCCTTTTATTACTTGCTTTACCTTGAAGGTCTAATGTGTTTTGTGCAAGTGTTTTAGGTTACAGGTATATATGTTCCAAGTTCATCACAGCTTCTAAATTTAGGTGTGAGTGAGTTTCGCCAATGTTCCCTAACTCACGTTTAAGTCTAGAGTCTGTTTTAGGGTGTTTTGTCACGGAATAGCCAAATGAGGAGATTGTAAGGTTGAATTTAATCAACCATGTGTTGGCTTTATTCCGTGCCAAATTTTCTTGTAATTCAGCATATAAAAACTCTGTATTTAGGTGGAAATAATGTAAGGGTTGTGTGTGAGAGAGTGTGAAGAAACTCAAGTTGTGTGCTTTCATGAGGAGTCTTGCGACTGGATCTCGCGACTAACTCGCGATTGGCAAGTCGCCACACGTGTGAAGCATGCAGTGAGCTGAAGGGTCACGACAGCTGGAGCACTACAGGACAAAAAGTACAGTCTGGCCTGGTAGTTAACTCGCGACTCGTTCCAGTCACAAGGCCAAGTCGCCACAATGCCCTGTTTGGATGAAAATTGACTTTTCACATTCCATCTCATACACTACTATAAATACCCTTATACCCACGAAATGTAGGGTGGTTATTCAGAGAGCAAAACCCTAAGAGAGGTTTCTACAACACACCCACCTATTAGAGAGAGCTACCCATTCTTAGAGAGAAATCTTTATTATATCTATTGAGAGGAGATTTCTACCCAAACACTACCCACACCCATTCAAGGTGTTGAGAGTGTTTTTGGAGCTTTGGGAAGCATTGGAAGATGCCAAGGATGGCGAATGCAACATGGAGCTTGTTGTGGAATCTAGTAAGCTAGAGAAGACAAGGTTCGTCGTAACCCTGTTGGAGCAAGAAGCTTGGAGGGCTTAGGTGCACTGGGTAGATTAGACTTGGAGGGTCTTCTGCTATTCATGTATCCCAACTTTATTCTCTAGTGGATTATTGACTGCTTGGACGGCGGTGGAGAGATTTTTTGCCGAGTTCTTTGGTTTTCTCTTCGATAATACATCGCTGTGTTATCTTTGTGTTTGCATCTCTCTTCCCTTACTCTTTACCTTTTAATTACTGCTGCGTTTGTGATTAATTTCGGTTTAGAGTGTTTTACCAATTTGGGTTTAGCTTATATTCATATTCCGCACATATATTGTTTGTTTATAAGCTTGTGTTGGTAATTATAATTTGGGATCTAAACGTTCATTGGTGTTTTACACGCTAATTGAACTTTCAAAATTTTCTATTATCAAGTAAAAAAAAAAAGCTCATATGAGACTTCAATTATAACATTATGATTTTGATTTGTCAAACATGGATGAAGTTTTGCAAACAATTTATATATTAAAAAGGAAATTATGAATAATTTTGCTATAAAAACAATAATTGATGAAGTTTATTATGTGAAGTATTATTGTTGAGCATGACTTTGATGGAAGATACTATTCTTGTTTTTTGTTTTGTTTTTTTTTTTTTGTTCTATATATTTGTATGTTGTATACCCAATTATACAATGTTTGTATACTTATTAGAGTTTAAGAAGATTATAAGTTTCTCTTATAAAGAAGATATCGTGTCTTGGTGTGTATATATACATATTAAAGTGTATAATTTTGTGTATATGTATATAACTTACTTTAGAAAAAAAAAATTAAAATTTATATTTTCATACATAGGCATATATTATGTAGATTTTTTTAGGGTAGTGTTTATTTGTGATTTGAGTTTATCTTGACACAGTAGTTCGGGCCCCCAACTCAAAATTCCTGACTTTGCAACTATGTGTATCTTATTGTGTCATTCTTAATTGTACCCTTGCTAATGCAGGGTACTAGTGACAAATAATAACAAAACCGTTCTACAAAGGAAATAACTAATTAGTTTGAGTGAATTAAGCATACCAAATATAATCAAAGCATGTACATCAAACACACAGGAAAGAACTAAACTTCATTACTTTACAAGGTACAACTCTTTCTAGCCTACATTGTCGACTGATATTTGCCAATCTAAATTCTTACACACGGAGAACGTACACTATTATTCTCACACATAATATATGTTTTCTCATTTGTTAGGACATATGTGATTCAATATTAGGAACATATGTCAATATTTTATGTAATTGGCTAATCCTTTGACAAAACGCACTTTACTTGTAATTGGGTAGATCTAGGATGTGTTTAATGCTTCAAGAAAAAATCACTACAAGAAAAACGAGCTATTGCGGCGGGTGCGAAAACTGCCGCTATATGTCGCCTTTTGCGGCGGTTTTTTGGCCCGCCG